>OZ038518.1:41775079-41795079 GCA_964036315.1 Acanthosepion esculentum
GATCACGCTTAGGCGATCATGTATCTTTTGATACATTACAGAAGAAGCAGATTTTTTCCCGTAGTACGTTGCCATTTCTTTCTGCTGTAGGTCTGTCCTGCTATTTACCCATAACTGGGGAGAGAAGAAGAGGATTCATACCGTTCCCAAGGGTATGAGCACGTCAGTGAATGTAATGGATTCGACTGGAATAGATATGAACAGACTTAGATAGATAGATAGATAGAGAGAGATAGATAGATATGAACAGACTGAGATAGATAGATAGAGAGAGAGAGAGATATGAACAGACTGAGATAGAGAGATAGATATGAACAGACTGAGAGAGAGAGAGAGAGAGAGATAGATATGAACAGACTGAGATAGATAGATAGATAGATAGATAGATATGAACAGACTGAGATAGATAGATAGATAGATATGAACAGACTGAGATAGATAGATAGATATGAACAGACTGAGATAGATAGATAGATATGAACAGACTGAGATAGATAGATAGATAGATAGATATGAACAGACTGAGATAGATAGATAGATAGATATGAACAGACTGAGATAGATAGATAGATAGATAGATATGAACAGACTGAGATAGATAGATAGATAGATAGATATGAACAGACTGAGATAGATAGATAGATAGATAGATAGATAGATAGATAGATAGATAGATAGATATGCCAGTCAATTAGCTATGTGTCATGCGTGATACACGCTTATGTGATCATGGATCTTTTGATACTGACGAGGCAAATTTTTTTTCCGCAGTAGGTTGCCATTTCTTTCTGCGGTAGACCAGTTGCCATCCAAGGATATAGAACCCGGTTTGTCCTGCAATTTACCCTATTTACCCATAGCTGGGGGGAGAAGAAGATTCATATATTTCCCAAAGGTATTAGCACCTAAGTGGATGAAATGGATTCGACTGGAATATATATGAACAGAGATAGATAGATAGATAGATAGATATGTCAGTCAATTATGAGTCATGTGTGATATACGCTTAGACGATCATGGATCTTTTGATACATGACTGACGAGGCAGATTTTTCCCCGCAGTAGGTTGCCATTTCCTTTTGTGGTAGGCCAAATGCCATCCAAGGCTATGGAACTCGGTCTGTCCTGCTCTTTACCCATAGCTGGTGGAGATCGGGGACGAGTGTGGACCGGACGAGAAGTGAGCCTATCTATTCCAAGTGAGAAGAGAGAAAAAAAGAAACAAAAACAATAGTTTCAGAATTCAGAAGTATAAAGTTGAAGTAGTATTTAGAAGGAACCGGAAACCCAATTGTAAACAGGAAGCAAGGAATAAACTTCTACTCCTGTTCAAAAGAGCGAGGAAGTGTGTGAATCGGGTGATAGGTGGGACCTATCTACTCCTTACAAGCAATATATATCAAATGGTCACTTCAACGTGACGTAATGTTTAGCAAGCTTATCTTACTAGATCAATTACTACTGAGTAGTGAGTTTGATCTTCGATGGGTGCTCCATATTTTCTGCCTTGTGCCACATCTAAGCTAATCGGTATATCAACACCGAAGCTCGAAAGGTCTCACCCGTTTATTCTTTGACCACAGGCCTCAGTTATTCAGGCTAGTTAGCTACACGACCATTCTTGACATCCTGCCTTTGGCTTTTGTAAAAACAAAATCTTCGAGGATAAAGACGAACTGGTCCGTCCTGGGTATGATGTTAAACTACATCCATGTCCTGGGTAAGACGATAAACTACGTCCAACAGCAAGGCCTCTGATCAGGAGGTTTTGAAGAGCGTGGAACGACTACTTAATTGCTGGTTTTCCCAGGTCCACCCTGACCTAGGGTGGTAGCACCTGTTAGGGTTTCAGCTACGGGAAAATAGTTAACCCCAAAACTGGGGTCAAAACACCATGAAAGCATAAAAATAGGTTTTAATACCAGCAATACATTTTTTTTAAAAAATATTACCAGCAATAAAATATTGTCGGCATTAAATAACCCGTTGAGGTTGATAGGCCGTAAAACAAACCAAACCAAACCAAACAAATTGATAAAAAAAAAATCGTAAAGAATCATTTAATCTTCGCCTGGAGTTATTTAACTAAGTTTTCAATGCCATGTCTCTCTTCAGTAGTTACATTCTCATGACTCTCCGTACCGAACTGACATAACTAATAAAGATTATGGAGTGGTTTCTCCACGGTTTGGAATTCAGAGTATTTCTTTCCTCTAGAGGGGCTGCCATCCAAGGCTACAGAGCCAAGTCTGGCTTAGTATTAAATCTCATCGTTGTTGGGGTGGGGAGTGATGAATTCCTGCTTTTCCAATTCGTGCGAAAGTGAACGCAACAGTCGACGGGAATTCGCTCGCCGATCCCATTGCACCGATAGCCATTACACTACCCACTCACCTGATAAGCGGGTGAAATATACTTCCACGCGTATGATATTACATCGATCCTCTTCCGACATTAAGCCGATCGTTGTTTCAGTTTAAAAGTGACGTCAGATACGTGCACCTTTTTATTTTCTGGCTCCGAAGCAGAAAAGAAAGCGGATTGAAGTGGGCCGTGGTTAGATTTGCTTTTATTCAAAACGATTTTCGGTAAAAAAAAAAAAAAAAAAAAAAATTAGGTAAGGTTGGAAGAAGAGAGTGGCTGGAGTATATTTTTTGCGTTTGTTTTCGAAACGGACTTTGAAACGGAAGGTGGCATTTGAGTCGGTCGCTCGTTCGGCAACGGGTGTGGTGTGGAGATCGAGGCGTACAGCAAGGGGAGGTTCAGCATTAACTGATCCGAAGCTTTTTCTACCTTAGCAGACTCATCGTCTGCCATCGACTCAACTAATCGATAGCGCCCGAGTGATTGCGGTAAAACTCACGCGAAGCACGTCTCTCTGTCATTTCCAAAGCAGACAGACGTGAAATGACTGTAAATGTCTGTTCGTCGACGGCTTTGGAGTGGGCCACAGAGTCGGCGATCAAAATACAGTGGAACATCGGTTCACGAATTTAATTCGTTCCTGAAGCCCGTTCGTAAACCGAAACTATTTTTCCAATATGAATCAATGTAAAATGGATTAATCCGTTCCTGGTCCCAAAATGATTGCTTATTTAAACTTTAACAACAGTACATTGTGCACGAGTTTTTACACAAAACAAATAAAAATCATTAAATCTAAGAAGAAAAAAAAACACCAATACTAAAAGAAAAAATATAGACGAACATTAATTTTACCGTACGTGTAAGTAGGAGAGTTGATGGTGTCAGTGGAGGGGAAGGAAAGGGATGTTATTGTTTGGAAAGGGGAAGGAAAGACATGATCGTCTGTTTATTTATAAGAATAGTATAGATCGTTGATTTTGCCATATGAAACTGAGTAGGAAGAGACATTATCATCAACAATTGTTTTTCTCTTTACTTTTCTTTTTCCTTTACCAGTATCACTGCTAGCTTTCTTTGGAGCCATGACTAAGGACTAATAAAAAGTACCATACATATTGGTACATAAAGAATAGACTTATTGGGACGGATTTCAACCAAACTTAGCGCGCATGCAACTATGGCACTTCTTGGATCATGACAACAGCAAAATGATCCAAATCGTATAACAGCATAATTGCCCCACCCACAAAAAATGTTTAATATTAAAAAAAAAAAAAACACTAACTGAGACTATTTTTTTCCAGGTTTTCAGATATGACTTTCAGCCATATTGACACCATTTGTCGTAAGACTCACTGAAAAACCATTTGCGTTATTCAGCTACAAAGAGAACAGGTTAAAATCGTTTTGTGTCAGCCCCACTATCTTCCCAAATGGTGAGAGGAAAAGGATAATTCAGGCCTTCAGTGATGGTACCAACAGTGAAGGCATATATAAATCAGATAAGAAAATGAAATAATGACCAAGTGAAGGCATATATAAATATTTACTTTTTCATTTAAGCATTAAAATCAAAATTAATTATTTATATAAAAAAAGCAAATGCAACACGCACACATACACTAGGAAAAAAAGAAAAAACAAACAAACAAAAACCATGCATCAATGATAGGTGTATATCAAAAACAAAAATAGAGAAATATAAGCAGTTAATTACTGATAGCCCCTGATGTGTCCATTTACGAAACTCTGGAGTCGAGAAGGTAACAGCAATCAGCTAAGTGACAAACCTTTATATATATATATATATATATATATATATATATATATATATATATATATATATATATATATATATATATATATATATATATATATATATAATGTTCAGTTGGCAAGGTCGAATTTACTGCTTATTTACTGCCAACCGAACGATCCTCAGTGGCCGAATCGGTTAAGGCACGTCAGGCTATATGACGGTTCCGTATAGGATACAGGTTCGAATCCTGTCTGAGGACGAATATTTTCTATGAAAATTTCTCGGACATTCAGGCCGGTAAATGTTATTTAATACTGTTTATTATGAACAGAGCATTTACTTAAAATACTTGTATCTATAAAAAGAATGTTAAACATAAAAATGTCTTTAAATAATTGTCGGACTTTGTCCATTTCATAATGTGTGACGTCATTTGTTTACATTTGATACGCCATGAGCAGTTATGAATGTACGTGAGAGATTTATGGAAGATTGAAGTTTATAAGCAGTGAATTCGACCTTGCCAACCGAACGATCCTCAGTGGCCGAATCGGTTAAGGCACGTCAGGATATATATATATATATATATATATATATATATATATATATATATATATATATATACCGGATGTAACACCAAAATTGTCCAAATCGTGTAACAGCAAAATTGTTCAGTTGTTAGATTAAGCTTTGAACCGTTGTATCTTAGAAATGATTAAAGATGTCTTACTGGAATTCTCAGATGTGTTTATAACATTTTTGTATTCTACTTTGAGGAATACGAAGGTATAATTACTCTCTAAGCTTAACAGAATTATCGTGATGAAATCGGTCATAAACGAAAATGGCATGTTTACCAGTAATCATACCTAAGGATTGGAAGCTCATGAAGTATTGAAATAAAGTTCAAATATATATTTATTATTCCAGGATAATCTTTTAACTTATTGAAGATGATTTTCGCCCTCTCTCACCTTCTAACTTTCTATCTTGATGTAACAGACGTTTAACATACGATTTCATTTTTCTGCCGTTTTTCACTTCTTTTTGGACTGTCATAGCTGAAACTTTTCTCTCGCGTACCAAACGTCTTATGAATTGAGTTGCATCTTTTCTAATTGATCTCTTTAGCTCAAAGTTGAAATTATGATCCCTCTTCCTGTTGTGACCTCCTGATCCAGTTTTTATCTCTACTGTTCCCTCTTATTCGCCGTTCTCTTGATGGTTCTTGAATGAACTTTGAAAATGGAAGTATGAAATACTGATACCATTAGTGAAGGCCTGAATGATCTTTTTCCTCTCACCATTGCTCAATTGGAAAGACAGTGTGGCTAACACAAAACGATTTTAACCTGTTCTCTTTGTAGCTGAATATCTCAAAGGGTTTTTCAGTGATTCTTACGACAAATGATATCAAGATGGCGAATCGTCTTATCTGGAAACTTGGAAAAAAGAGAATTAGTTTAGTGTTTTTTTTTAAAGATATTAAACATTTTGTGGGATGGAAAATTATGCGGTTACAAGATGTTGACAATTTAGCTGTTACACCCGGTATATAATGTGTATATATATATATATATATATATATATATATACACGTTGATTGCATTGGCCACTGTGATGACCTATGTATTAAATACGCCCACTCATACAGGAATTACTCATCTGCGTTTATTTTTCTTTTAAGTCTAGTGGTTGGAAGCGTATAGCCAACCAATACGAGGCCAGTTTCGCAGGAGTGTCCTCCATTTTCCCCTTTCGTCTTCGCCAGGCGACGTAAGAAACGGAATGGTCTTCGTTAAGCGGACGCTATTATGAACCAAGTTTTTGTGATTAGCGGCAGGTGGCGTTTCCGTCGTCAGCTTCTAATGACAGGCTAAACCGGAAGTCATACTCTTACGCCTGTCACGTGATCCGGACTGTAGACATTTCCTGTTCAAGTGATTCGCCATTTCAGAAATAATAAGAGACGAGTAAATCGTGTGGATAATGACGTCTTAAGTATCGGTTCTGGTGTCGCAGGACGCGCGTGCTCAAATTCACTCCCCCCCCGCCACTCTCTGCCCTCTGACTCTTCCTCTCTCAATATCTCTTCACCCTCTCAACCCATGAATCCCTTCTCTCACTGTAACTCTCTATCTCTGATCCTTTTCTCTTTCTCGTGTTATCTCTCTCTCCCTTTCTCTCTTTCCGAATCCCATCTCTCTCTCTATCTATCTGTCTGTCTGTCTTTCCTCACTGCTCCCGTTCTTTTTCTCACTGAACCCGGTCTTCCACACTATATGACCCGATCACTCTTTCTTTTTCTCCCTTAATCTCTCTCTCTCACAAACACCCCATCCTCTTTCACTCCCCCGCTTAATCTATCTCTCTGAATATCGCCTCCCTCTACTTATGACCATCTCCTTTCTCTTAATTTCTCTTTCCCCCCTCTGAACCATATCTCTCGTTTTACCCCTCTCTATCTCTGATCTTTTCTCTTTCTCGTTTTACCCCTCTCTCTTCTTCTTTCCGAATTCCTCTTTCACGTTGAACCCCATCACTCTCTCTCTCTCCCCCTATGATCATCACATTTCTTTTTCTTTTTTTTATCTCTTGCCTTCCGAATGCATTCTCTGTATCTTTCTATCTCGACTCTCCCTCTCAGTGCAGTTAGACGTCCGATTGCTTCAAGTCGGGATCGAAACCCGACCGATTTGTCCCTATCGTCGCACGACAGAGAGAAAAATAAATTTTAACGTTTTCTATACGAGTATATATATATATATATATATATATATATATATATATATATATATATATATATATATATATATACTTCCTTTCTTTTCATCGTATAATCTCTCTCACTGCAAATCCCATCTTTCTCTCTCCAAATAAAATATTTCCCCCTCTAGTTATCTCCTTTCTCTTTAGATTAATATATCGTTTTCCGAACTTTGTCTCTCTGTCGCTTTTCGAAAGCAGTTTATATATATATATATATATATATATATATATATATATGGAAAAGGTTATAATTGTTCCAACGAGAGAAAAATGTATATTTTAAAAAAAAAGAAGAGAGAAACCGCAAACGTTTTTAGTTATAATGTGGATTTGTTTTAGTGTATATATTATAATAATAATTTAGTATATATATTATAATAAAATATGATATATATATACTAAAACAAATACACATCGTAACCCAAAACGTTTGCGAGTTCTCTCTTTTTTAAATAAATAAATAGTATATATATATATATATATATATATATATATATATATATATATATATATATATATCTCATCGTTTTTTTTCTTCTTTAATTTCTCTCCGGACCTCGTGTCTGTCTTTCCGACTCTCCCTCCGAATACCGTGTCTCACCCTCTATAACTACCATCCCGGGTGAGGGTGGTCCTGGGAATAACAGCAGTTAAGAGGTGTCAAGAAGGGCACATTATTTTACATTTAAAATGATTAGATGCAACCGTAAATTCTACGCTAACAGTTTCTTCTGTCGCACTTCTTGCTTGTGGAACTCACTTCTGGCTACTTGCACTCCAGTCAACTATTAAATGCAATGCCAATCGTTGTCTTCTGACTTTAAAAAAAAATTGTTCTTCTTTTATTGTTCTCTCTAATTACTATTGTTTTCGGTAACCCCCTTAGTGTCTTAGTGGTTTTATTGCCTTACTTGGCATGAAAGATCAGAAAAGAACGTTTTATTAGTAATGCTTCTTCTTATTATTTTATTGGAGGTGGTATTTATGAGGTCAACCCTCCGCCATTAATCTTGTTCTCTCTGACGGGAAAATTTTTGTTCAATTTTCAATCATTAATGGTACCTTTTCTATTAGGTTGGTGCAAAAATAATGTCGTTTTCTCACATGAAGTTGAACGACATTATTTTTGCACCAACCTAATATAAAGTGCACATTTTCTTTTTGGATTTTAGTTGCATCTGATTCTTTCTTAGAAATGTATTTTTTTAATTTTATACTAATATAAATTAAAGTATTCCGACAATTCCTCATCTAAAAAATGAAAGGCAAAATTATCAAAAGTTGATATAAACCTGCCATCGTAATAATAATGATATGTCAACGGTCTGATATTGCATTTAAAGATTCCAAAAGCGCACAATTGATGTCTTTCGAGATGGTTGTATAAATGATTGAATTGTTTAAAACATATATTGCTGTCACTGAGTGGAAGTGAGTTCAATCCTTGCAGCACGCAGTGAAATAATTTCAGCAGGAACGAACAATATACTAGCATCGGAGTGACACAATAATAGGTTACCACATATCAACCGAATAATGAACACCTGAAGATGGCCAGGGTGTACTTGGTTGAAATACTTTCTCTATATTAATAATGTCTATAATAATCAAGCTGAGAATTATAGTTTAAGTAAATTAAAGCATATTTTCTACTTTTCATATTTGTTTGGTTAAAATTAGCCCCCAATAAAAATTAGGGTAAAATTAGCCCCCAATAAAAATTAGGGTAAAATTAGCCCCCAATAAAAATTAGGGTAAAATTAGCCCCTAATAAAAATTAGGGTAAAATTAGCCCTCAATAAAAAAAATTGTTGGGCTAAAATTAGCCCTAATAAAGATTTACCGGGCCTAGTTGGTCAGGTGACTGATATAACCAATCAGAAGCCTCCGGTTAGCAACAGAGAACAGCCCTTTTTTTTGTTTTTTTTTCTGAGTCGGTATTTGTACAGAAATTCTAAAATACAGTGTAACCCGGATATAAAAGAGATGTCGGGACCGGAGAATAAGTCTCTTATATCCGGGTTTTTCTTATATCCGGGTTTGGTCCATTATATATACATTAACACAGGCTCTAATTTGGGACCAGATAAAATCTCTCTTATGTCCGGGTTTGGTCCATTATATATACATTAACACAGGCTCTAATTTGGGACCAGATAAAATCTCTCTTATATCCGGGTTTGGTCCATTATATATACATTAACACAGGCTCTAATTTGGGACCAGATAAAATCTCTCTTATATCCGGGTTTGGTCCATTATATATACATTAACACAGGCTCTAATTTGGGACCAGATAAAAATAGCTCTTATATCCGGGTTTCTCTTATATCCGGGTTTGGTCCATTATATATACATTAACACAGGCTCTAATTTGGGACCAGATAAAATCTCTCTTATATCCGGGTTTGGTCTATTATATATACATTAACACAGGCTCTAATTTGGGACCAGATAAAATCTCTCTTATATCCGGGTTACACTGTACATTCTTTTTTCCAGGCATTGTCTAGTTGTTAAATCGCTAATTTTCATGCATACGCGTTGCTTAAAATTCTCCATTCCAATTTTGGTGCTTCTTATTTAAATGTCTATTCCAACGATTCCAGAAAGAACTGTATTATTGGTATACTGTCTTCTCATAACAGAGGATGTGTGGATGGTGTCATGGATAACAGATCGGAATGAGAAATCGGAGAGTCAAGTTCGAATTCCAGTTCGTTATATTCACTTATGCGCAAATACCCTCGGGAAAGGCATGAATCCATCTCTCCCACTCCCCTGAGTAGTTGGACTTGTATCTGAGAAAGTCATTATGCAATATTGCGTTAACAACTTTTTGAAGTTGTTAATGCAATATTACAAAAAAAAAAAAATTCTTACAGTTCAAAATATGTTTCAACTTTAAATAATCCACAAGCCGTAAAAACAAAGAAATTGACTACTCCGTCCAACGAACGATTTCAATCCTGGAAGGCCAGAGACAGATGCCGACAAGACATCGACGTTTATAAAAACGTAAAGACCCACGTTTATAATCCCATATCGAACTTGAACAGATAATGTGGTAAAGAGTGGTCTCTTAGAAAGTGGCCCCGCTAAAATAATGGCGGAATAATGTTATGAAGTAATGGCGGAATAATGTTATGAAGTATTAATAGTGCAACTGGGAAAATATATCCTGAAATATGTAGAAAATAAAAAAAAGCAATGGCTCCGACAGGTTAATGTCACAGTCCATAATTATCATACAAAGATGTTACTTACGATTTGTTGTATGCTGACGTTTCTTTTTATGTGCCGTGTCCTTTCAGGACATAGACGATCATGGCTCTCCACTTCCCCGTATCCCTTGTAGCTCTCAATAAGTTTTGTCCCTTTGGAACTTCCCCCAGGCCATCCAATTGCTTAAGCCCGCTAGGTATGTCACGCGTTGCTTTCCCTTGTCTCTCTTTCCCTCTGTTCGACCTGTGAGTATCAGATTCTCCAAGCCCTCCTTTCTCATTATGTGTCCCAGAAATTTCAGCTATCTCTTCTCGATGTTAAGTATAAGCTTCCTCCTTGTTTGCATCTTCTCAAAAACCTCATCGTTGCTCACACACTCGCTCCATGATATCCTCAGTATTCTTCTGTAGAACCACGTCTCTGTAGACTCGAGTATCGGTATACCTTTTGCCATTCAAGGCAACTGGTCTACCGCACCCGGTCTGTCCTGCTATTTACCCATAGCTGGGGGAGAAGAAGAGGATTCATACCTTTCCCAAGGGTTTAGCACATAATGTAATGGATTCAACTGGAATTCAAGCTCTCTGATTTCTCAATCCGAGCTGCTATCCATTACTTCACCGTGTCTCCTCTGTGTAAACTATTGAGTATTATTGTACAGGGTGTCCCTAAAGTCTGGAAACAGGCGAAATGCATATTTTCAAGAAATGAAATTTTCAACAATTTATTGAATTGGAATATTAAATTTCTATATTGAATTGGAATATTAAATTTCTATATTGAATTGGAATACTAAATATCTATATTGAATTGGAATATGAAATAACTTCTTCAGTATGATTTCCATCATTTGTAATGCAAAGGTTGATGTGCTTTGCAAGATTCACATGCAATAACGCTATATTGCCATCAATTTTAACACATTCACTCTTTATGTGTTCAATCAAGCGTGTTGCATTTGTGATTTTCATTGAGTACATCAAGTTTAGCATACCCCAGGAAAAGAAGTTAATTGGTTCTTCTTTCAACCAAAACAAAATTTCTCACCGTTGGGCCCCAAAAATTGTTGAACTTAGATAAGCAACAGACTAATAAGTAGAGCTTTCAATGGAATTAAAAAAAATTAGATCATAATCCTGAAAACTTTGCGGACTTATCTTTTATCAAGAATCTCTATATACACGGCAGATGAAGCAGACGAGAAATAGCAAGAATCTCTAAAATACACGACAGAAGAACCAGCCCAGAAGTATGAAGAATATCTAAATACACATAATGAACGAACATTCCTAGAGGCAGTCCTATCATGTAATAATATAATCTTTCCACTTCATCTCAGCGAAAAACGTTAGACCGAGAGATCGCTTTCAGTCACTCCCCTGCAGTATAAGCATGAGAATTAATACCTGTTCTATTACGCATTGATTAATACCCGTTCTATTACGCATTCCTTGATTAAGGTTGCTCCGATTGAGGGATCGGAGAGACGAGTTCAAATTCTAGTCGAATCCATTACATTCAATTACGTGCTAATACCATTTGGAAAGGTATGAATCCTCTTCTCTCCACAACTATGGGTAAATAGCAGGACAGGTTCCGGTCCACCGCTGAAAGAAATGGTAACCTACTGCGTGATACACGCTTAGGCGTGTATCAGGAATGGCACACAATTAAATTATGGCAGATAATTAAGTGCTCATGAATTTTTCCATTTTTTTTCGCCGAGCCTACGGGCTCGGGAACACCACATTAAATTTGGTCTTGTGCCACATGTGACTGCGTGCGGCAGTTGCTAGATACCGTCTAGCGGTAATCTTTTTCAGCTGTTCTGGTTAAACTCTCTGCCTGGAGGCAGAAAGAATCCCCAGAAGAGGCTATGTCTCGTCTCGGGAAACAGCTACCCGATCCCGTTTTATACGGTTTCGGATTGCCTCACATTAAATTCGGCCTTGTGCCACATCCTACCTCGTGTGAAGCTGGTAAATAGTGACTAGCTGGGATCTGTTGAGTACGACTCAGACTTACGCGAGAACTACTGACCTTCCAATAGTAGCACTCACTACTGGATTGCCTTTTGACAACCTTGTGCATAACTGTTGCCTTTATTCTTATTGTACTGGTTTTGTACAATAAACCATTACTTATTTTATTCGCCTTGTTTTTCAAGTATATATTCCTATTAGCACGGAATATAACTATAAAAACAAGTCATAAATAGCAGATATGACGACAAGATCACTGCGTTAGTGCTTCACAGTCAGGTGTTTTTTTTTATGTTCGAGAACAAATGATAGACAAAGAAGGAAAATATGTAGAGTGATCAACCAGTTCTCACCATTTCAACTTTCAATTCTTGATCATGGTTATGAAATCTCGCGAGAGGCCTGTTTTTTTCTTTTGTTTTTTTTTTTGACGGTGTCAAGCACAGCGCCATTTGTAATGTGATCTACATAGGAGATGCTGAACATGGTTTTCTACAGGATAATCAGTAAAAAAATATATATTATCACTGGTTTATCTTTTAGGAATAACTAACCTTGAATAAGTTTCTTGAATATTCATGACCTTGAATAATCATGTGACTCTCGCGTGATTACTTAACTCTGATTGGTTCTTTTAGGATTGATTAAATGCTGCTCGATCTTGTGACTCGTCATTTAAAGGTTATTTGCAGACAACTTTCGTCTTTCTCTTGTATGGCTAAATAACTCACTGATTTTCAAAAAAGAATATCTGACGTGCGGATTAACGAAATGTGCAGAAATTCTTCCTGAATTTTTCAGTCACATCAATCGTCACTAGTTTTTACCGGTTGCCTCGCGTCTTTCTGAATTTACTGCTTTTTTTTTTTTTTTACTGGGTACCCTGTAAAAGACTTTTTCTTTTTTACTGGACATCCCGTAAAAGACTTTAGACCCTGTAGTATCTTATTTCTAATGCTTGGATTCTTCGCTTAACTTCGACTGTCAATGTCTAATATTCGCAGGCGTACAGAAAGTTGGAGAAAGTCAATGTACAGAAAAAGTCCGATCTTTCTTTACAGGCAGATGTTCTTGTCTTTCCAGATGTTTTTCAATTTTGTGACAGATGTCTTTGTTTGTGCTACTCTTGAAATTATTTAACTTGTTTCTTTCCCGCTTTCGACAAATAATTCCGAGAGAATGCGTTAATCTCATTTATGTTGGCTATATGTGAAAAATATCCCATAAATTTGCAAGCTTTTCGACGAAGGACAAAACCAAAGTTATATATAAAAAAAAAAATAAAAATAAAAAAATAAAAACTACAAATAGAATCACGTTTAAATCACACGTATTCTCGTTTGTGTCTCGTCAGATATCCTTAAATATGAAAGAAAGTACTACAGTAAACTTACGATGTGGGTTTGGTTTGGTTTGGTTTCTTTAACGGCATATCAACTCCTTGTGGGCGGACACCCCGAGGCGGTGTAATGGTTATTGAGGTTGTCTTGCTAAAACAATTCGGACTGAGTAGTGAGTTTGATCCTCACTCGGTGCCCCATACTTTCGGCCTTGTGCCACATCTAAGTTACGCTTGGAAAACCAGGGCACCTCGAGTCGGTATAATGGTTATTGAGGTTGTCTTGCTAGAAAAACTAGTAGTGAGTTCGATCCTCACTCGGTGCCCCATACTTTCGGCCTTCTGCCACATTCAAGCTACGCTTGAAAAATCACTATCAACTCTTTTTGGCTCATTTAATGCCGAAATTTTATGAGGGGGGAGCTCTAGTAATTTTTTTCAAAAATGTATTGTTGGTAATCTTTCGCTTCCTTTTCTGATAATATATGATGGAAATTTTTCTTACTACAAAAATATATTTTATTACTTTTATAACGTTCTGACCCCAGTTTTTCCTGTTCACTATTTGCCTATAGCTGGGACCCTAACAGTTGCTACCACCCCGAGTTAGGGAGGACCTGAGAACAACAGCAAAATATTAGACGTGGTTCTTCTGGCTAAAGGACGCGTTCAAAGAAACACTGGAGAGAATAAGGGGGAGTTTATTCTGTGAAAGAAAAATCGTAATAACACTTTTACTTTGGCCTCAGACGTGCACAAAATTAACGAAAAATATATACAAAAAACAAAATTTAAATAAATAAAATGTCTGCTTAGCAAAGCTTTCAAATCACGTCTTAAATCACGCATATTCTCGTTCATGTCCCGTCAGATGTCCTGAAGCCTAAAATACGCTGTCGTAAATCGTTTCCTTTACTGTTATTGTGTGGAAACGCATCAATTACAATGGTGCTTGCAAATTAATGTTGTGAATTAATCTGTCGTAAAAGCTGATGTGTGGAAAGAAATAAGGTGGCAAAAATGGATAAACTCAGAGAGTGGTTACCGAGAGGTCGAGGGCCTAGTTATTTTATTTGCGAAGCACGTCTGAACAAACTTACCGAGAAGAAAATAAATAGTTCTGTGGAAAGGAAAAGAGTAGAAAACACTCAGACGTACAACGTGTTGCGACCAAGTTTTTCTAGCTCATTTTTGTTTTTTTCTTTATCTTTCTGGCTTAGTCAGGAGGAACACGGAAATTTATGAGGATCAGGGAATTGAGAACCATGTTCCTAGATTCTGTTAAAGGACTTATGAGTCTGTGGGTAGCGGATGATCAGTCCTCTAATAGCACGAGACTTGGATATTGTGGCCAGGAATGACTTGTTAATTTTAAGGTCTCCAAAACGAAACGGCTTTCTTCTGAAAGATCCCTTTTTGCCTTCCATCTGCATGGCTAACCCCTACCAGGGGAACTCACTGAAACTTTTCAGGCTAACGTGTTCCGCTGACATAAAGATGAAAGATTATATTGAAACAATTTCTAGGTCTCTTGCTAAGGAAGTTGGTTGGCTATATTGTGTTAGACAATTTTTTTTCTTGCCAGAAACTATCTGACACATTTATCAGTCTGACATTCGTCCATGCATTGAAAATCGCTGCCACATCTGGTCTGGCGGCATCTGCTGTATATTTAGAGATTCTTGATAAAATACGAAGAAGAACCTGCAATTTTATCTGTCCTAACCTGGCATCTCGGCTTCAGTTACTTTCCCACAGCCGTAACGTCGTTGTTTCCCTGTGCCTTTTCTATAAATATTTTCATCGTAATTGCTCTGATGAGCTTTCCTCTTTCATTGGGGTTTCATTTTTAATTGTTATTTTTTTTATCCCCGCCTCCAGGAGACAAATTGTACATATGGGAACTAGTTAGGACTGCGTAGAGACTCTGAGGTATTATGGTGGGTGTAGTAAGAATGATAAGTAAGAATAGGTTGTTTTTATTTAAGAAATAGTGTAGTATGTTTGAGCTAGTAATCATGCGTAGCTAAGTTTAAGATAAGACTGAATGAGAACCAGGCTTCCTCTATGCACCATCTTGGCCTTGTGCCATATGTATGTATTATTCAAAATAAATATTGCTTTCATCTATGGAATCGAGACTTTAGAAATTTGACAGAAGTACTTGATTGGCGGTAAGGTCTCATCATTTTACAGTTGGAATGGCTAGATCTAACCGTAAGTTCTATGTTAACAGTTTCTTCTCTTGCACTTCTAGCTTGTGGATCTAAGTAGATGCAACCGTATATTATTTTCTAACAGTATCTTTTCTCGATACTCTCGCCTGTGGAACACACTTCTGGGTTCTTACTTCTCTGCCACTAACGATCCTCAAAAAATTAAATGCAACGCCAATCACCATCTTCTGTCTACCTGGATCCTGTTCTTTTATTGTCCTTTCTCACCACTAAAGTTTTCTCACTCTTTCCCACCCAGTAACCCTTTGCGTATCCGTAGCGTTATCGCCATGGTTGGGGTGAAATGATAAATAATATGGCGAGATGTAACCGTAGGTTCTATGCTAACAATTTCCTCACTCGCGCTTCTTGTTTGCCCGACATTCGTATATGAGGCTCGCGTTGACGAGGCTAATTAAAACATAACTGGAATAATTCTCAGATTAATATTGCGCAATTCACAGGTGATAGCAAAGAAGAGGATTGAGCGGAGAGCCATGATTGCCTACGTCGTGTAAAGACATCATTAAAAAAGAACAATAGATACTCTGCTATCATTTCTATAATTAGACATTAGTTTTTAATCTTATTTAACAGCTTGGTTAAGCAGGAGTAATGAAAATTGTTCGGACTGAGTGACAAACCTTCAGAAATGGTAAAGAATAAAGGAATAAAGAATAAAGAATTAATGAGTGGTATAGAATAAAAGAATAAAGAATGAAGGATTGGTAAGGAATAAAGAAGTGGTAAAAAAATAAAGGAATAAAGAACAAAGGAGTGGTAAGGAATAAAGTATAGAGAATAAAGAATAAAAGAATTAATAACTGACGAGTGGTAAAGAATAAGAACGTGTCAGAAAACAAATATTAAAACTTTAAATGCAATGTCAATCGTTTACTTCAGTCTTTTATAATTCTCGTTCTTTTATTGTTCTTAGTTTTTTCTCATATTCTCTCACACTCAGTAAGCCCCTAGTGCCTTAGTGGCTTTATTGCCTTGCTTGGAGTGAACTGGTTCAATAAGATTTTTAAATTGTGCTGTCTTTTGGAAAAGATGAAAGAAGAAAAAAAAAAAGAAAGTCTCAATCTTTTCTTAAATAATTCTATCGATTATTGCCCTCTATTTATTTTCATTTGTGTTATGGAGGAATGAAGTGTCGCTGTCGACATTTGAGTTTGAACATAGACTGCCAGTGAGCAAACACAGGCGATCCCATTATTGAATTAAGTAGACCACGTGATCAGAACGGAAACGCAAACATGGGAGATAGAAATGACGATCAATTAGACACACGCTATTTTCTCAACACTATTCTTTATTCGGATCAATACGGTGGTTACTGTCCGAGCGAGTATTATCGAGTAAGTACTATTAGTGCGAGTGTTATTCGAAGGCGTCTGGCACCAGCATTGTTCAACGGCGTTACTATAGTTGTATCTGTGATTAAAAAGTCTCTACTATAACAAGCATTACGAAAGTGACAACGAGTATTCGTTGACATCACAAAAGTGGCAACGAGTCTTCGTTGAAAACTTTGACTTTTTTAATGATTGGCTGTTAAAAATTTCGTGAAAATAGTTAGCGGCTCAGATAATGGAACAGGCGGAAAGCGTTCAAATGATTGCTGAAACAATCAAGCATAACGATATATTTAGAAAGCATCTAGCGACATGATACTTTTATTAAATCTTCTTTTTGCATGTGCCATGTCCATTCAGGACATTGGCGATCATGGCTCTCCACATTTTCATGTCCTTTGTATCTCTTAATAACGTTTGTCGTTTTGCCATCTCTCCAAAATCCTTTTCCGTCATCCATTCTCTCAAGCTTGCCAGGGAGGTCATGCGTTGTTTTCCTCTGACTCTCTTACCTTCAATCTGTCCTGTGAGTATGAAATTTTCCAAGCCATCTTTCTTCATTATGTAACCCAGAAATTTCAAGTCTCTTCCTGATATTAAGTATAAGTGTCCTTTTTTTTTCAATTTTCTCTAGAAATTCGTCGTTGCTCACGTATTTCTATTTTCGTCAATTCGTTTCTCACATGTTCAGTAATTGGCATTCCCAGCATCCTTCTGTAGAACCTCATTTCTGTTGCTTCAAGTCTCTTCTTCATATGTGATCCAGCATTCACTGACACATAGGATGATTGATTTAACATAAACAGCTCAGTGCTCTTTTCTAATGAAAGTTTGCTAGTTCTAGTACTATAGTGAAAAGGGGGTAATGTTGTGATTTTCTAAGTGTAGCTTAGATGTGGCACAAGGCTGAAAATATGGGGCACCCAGTGAGGATCGAACTCACTAAGTCATAATTGTTCTAGCGAGACAAGCTTGCTAGCCATTACACTCACTCGAGATGCCCCCCCCCCAATTGTGCTAATAGTGGTTGGTCTTTCTATGCATTAGTAATAAGTTCGATCCTCACTGAGTGCCTCATATTTGTTGGCTTGTGCAACGTCTCGCCTGGTCAGTACCTCTCTCTCTCTCTCTCTCTATATATATATATATATATATATATATAAGTTGGCCCACACGAGGCGAGACGTTGCTTAACTTCGGCGATCATGTGGGGCCCGGTTCTTTAAACGTGATGTAGCCATAAGCCGGTTACACCAACCGCGCATCCAAGAACCTGGTATTCTTAAGACGTCACCTATCTAGGTACTGAGCAGGCGAGACGTTGCTTAACTTCGGCGATCATGTGGGGCCCGGTTCGCTAAACGTGATGTAGCCATAAGCCGATTACACCAACCGCACATCCAAGAACCTGGTATTCTTAAGACGTCACCTATCTAGGTACTGAGCAGGCGAGACGTTGCTTAACTTCGGCGATCATGTGGGGCCCGGTTCGCTAAACGTGATGTAGCCATAAGCCGATTACACCAACCGCACATCCAAGAACCTGGTATTCTTAAGACGTCACCTATCTAGGTACTGAGCAGGCGAGACGTTGCTTAACTTCGGCGATCATTTGGGGACCGGTTCTTTAAACGTGATGTAGCCATAAGCCGGTTACACCAACCGCGCATCCAAGAACCTGGTATTCTTAAGACGTCACCTATCTAGGTACTGAGCAGGCGAGACGTTGCTTAACTTCGGCGATCATTTGGGGACCGGTTCGTTAAACGTGATGTAGCCATAAGCCGATTACACCAACCGCACATCCAAGAACCTGGTATTCTTAAGACGTCACCTATCTAGGTACTGAGCAGGCGAGACGTTGCTTAACTTCGGCGATCATTCGGGGACCGGTTCGTTAAAAGTGATGTAGCCATAAGCCGATTACACCAACCGCACATCCAAGAACCTGGTATTCTTAAGACGTCACCTATCTAGGTACTGAGCAGGCGAGACGTTGCTTAACTTCGGCGATCATTCGGGGACCGGTTCGTTAAACGTGATGTAGCCATAAGCCGATTACACCAACCGCACATCCAAGAACCTGGTATTCTTAAGACGTCACCTATCTAGGTACTGAGCAGGCGAGACGTTGCTTAACTTCGGCGATCATTTGGGGCCCGGTTCTTTAAACGTGATGTAGCCATAAGCCGGTTACACCAACCGCGTTCCAAGAACCTGGTATTCTTAAGACGTCACCTATCTAGGTACTGAGCAGGCGAGACGTTGCTTAACTTCGGCGATCATTTGGGGACCGGTTCGTTAAACGTGATGTAGCCATAAGCCGATTACACCAACCGCACATCCAAGAACCTGGTATTCTTAAGACGTCACCTATCTAGGTACTGAGCAGGCGAGACGTTGCTTAACTTCGGCGATCATTTGGGGACCGGTTCGTTAAACGTGATGTAGCCATAAGCCGATTACACCAACCGCACATCCAAGAACCTGGTATTCTTAAGACGTCACCTATCTAGGTACTGAGCAGGCGAGACGTTGCTTAACTTCGGCGATCATTTGGGGCCCGGTTCTTTAAACGTGATGTAGCCATAAGCCGGTTACACCAACCGCGTTCCAAGAACCTGTTATTCTTAAGACGTCACCTATCTAGGTACTGAGCAGGCGAGACGTTGCTTAACTTCGGCGATCATTTGGGGACCGGTTCGTTAAACGTGATGTAGCCATAAGCCGATTACACCAACCGCACATCCAAGAACCTGGTATTCTTAAGACGTCACCTATCTAGGTACTGAGCAGGCGAGACGTTGCTTAACTTCGGCGATCATTTGGGGACCGGTTCGTTAAACGTGATGTAGCCATAAGCCGATTACACCAACCGCACATCCAAGAACCTGGTATTCTTAAAACGTCACCTATCTAGGTACTGAGCAGGCGAGACGTTGCTTAACTTCGGCGATCATTTGGGGACCGGTTCGTTAAACGTGA
>OZ038518.1:41800079-41850079 GCA_964036315.1 Acanthosepion esculentum
ATCGATTTTTATATATATATATATATATATATATATATATATATATGTGTGTGTGTGTGTGTGTGTGTGTTATAGAGTTGGTAGTCAGGATTATGTATCTGTTTTTTTACTAGATTATTGTTGTGGATAATGTTATATTTGTTGCTATGCATTTTGCATGCCTTTCTCTTTTGCGTTGTGGATGAAATGATAAGGATATTGGAGGTTTTTGACAACCGCAACAAAGGTAACAACATTATCCACAACAATAAACTAAACGAAAATAGATACAAAGTACTACCAATTCCATAACATCTATATATATATATATATATATATATATATATATATATATATATATATATATATAGGGTGACCCCAAAAAACGGGAACTTTTTAACAATCCAATAAAACCAAGAGTGATGGAAGAAAAGTATTTAATTCATAGTAATTGAAACTTTAAAACATGCCATTTATGAAACAATGATGGAATTTTCATTTTTTTAAAATTACGTCCTGTAGATGGCGTCCTCCTGTACGAATGCATTCTTGAAATCTGCTGTTGAGATTCCTCATTGACTGCAGCTGGGATACTGTGAATTTCATTCTCGTTACTAAAATGGCGAAATGTTTACTTGCTCAAGGTCACTATTCTCGCAGTGTTGCCACTTGCTCATGTCTGGCAATACGTACTTCAAAATTTCCCCGTTTTTTTGGGTCACCCTGTATATATCAAACATTATGTCTGCTTATTTTATCATAGTCCTTTCATATTCACGAATATTTTTTCGCATATTAGAATCGCAATAAAGATAACAATATTATCTACAACAATAAACTAAAGAAAAACGGATACATAATACTACCTATAAACTCCGTAATATCCACTATCTAAAACAACTTATCCCATCTAAACAACACCAAAATAATCAATAAATGAATAGTTTTTTCCTCTTGTCTTTTTATTAATTCTGTTCCATCACTAATAAACTCTATCTGAAACTAACTTACATATATATAATCATATGATTTTTTATCAATCAACAAATGCAGATTTTAACACAGATACAATAAGTTTGTCTTTGTTATTTATCCCTGAAGATGATCTGGGAAAAGATCGAAATTACTTGGCTTAGAAAAAACCCCAAAAAAACTACAACCGGAAAGGATCAGTATAAAAATAAATATATTCAATGAAACATGTTTTAATGAAGATATATTGCCTATATCTATATAATAAATGCAAGTGTCAGTGTGTCACACTTTTTCAACTTCTAGAGGCAGTAGCCCAACATATCCTACCATTTTTGAATCAGGCCGACTCCGTGAGCAAATTAAAAACATTCCGGGTCGGATCCGGACACACAATCCTGAAATGTTGCATTCGCAAGTTTTCATTGTTACAATTGTTTTCGACGATTTTACGTGATTTTTTGAGACAATTTTTTTTGTGCGATACCAATTTTTATAACTTGGAAATAAATTTGGAAATAATCGAAATTAATTGCGAAATCCACCGAAAGGCACCCATGAGATAAAAATAGCTGTTTGTACGGAAAGTAAGGACCTACGTACATCAAATTGTCTTTAAATTAAGTGGCGGCAGAAGAATTATCGTTGAACTTTTAAAAGGTAAGCTGTAATTAATAATGCTATACTTATATGCACCGATCAATTTTTAGTTCTCCTGTAGTTTATAGTTGCCTATCGCATCTACTCCTCCCTAGCTATTGTTATGAAGGCCCAATCAAGAGCCCTCCGCAAGAGATAGCTTAAATTCCGCCTGATAGTGCGGCTTTTAACCTAGTATATATATATATATTTTATTTCAACACTTCTGGTGTCTTATCAAGTGATGATATAAGAGAGTTGTCGGGACCGGATAAGAAGTCTCTTATATCCGGGTTTGGTCTATTTTGTTTTATTAACACAGGCTCGAATTTGGGACCAGAGAAAGTTTCTCTTATATCCGGGTTTCTCTTATATCCGGGTTTCTCTTATATCCGGGTTACACTGTATATAACATATAAAAATATATGTAACACTATACATATAAAATTATATACATTATGATTTGAACGGCCGATCTAGGTATAACCCCACCCTCCAAAAATCAAAACAAAATATACAAGTCCTCTACGTCAGTGTTCCTCTGCCTAACGACGTGCTAAAATTAGTTTATCATGACCCGAAGTGCTTAACAAAATGCGAAATCAGTTTTTATGACATGGGTTAACCGGGTGGTGAAAAGAGGAGAAAGAATAGCAAGATACTGAAGGAGCGACAGGGATGGAGAAGGAGAAGGAAAGAAATGAGAACAGAGCCTTAGAAAGTGAGATGAGAAAGGGAAGAAGAGAAAGGGAAGAAGAAACGGATAGGAAGGGAGAGAGAGAGGGAAGAATAGAAAGTGAGAGAGAGAGGAAGAAGAAGAGAATAATATAAAAGAGAGAAAGCGTGAAAGAATAAAAGCAAAAGTAAGTGTGAAGTAGAGAGATAATAGTAGTGAAAGGCATAAAAAAGAGAGAAAATAAGAGACAAAGCGGCCATAAAAGAGGGGGAAATATGAGAGGAAGAGATCGTAATGGGGAGAGAAAGAAAGATTGAGAGAGAAGAAAAATATGGTAAGAGAGGGGGAAATAGGAGAGAAAGAGGGCGTAAGAGAGGGAAGTAGGAGAGAAAGAGATCGTAAGAGAGGGGAGTAGGAGAGAAAGAGATAGCAAGAGAGGGGAGTAGGAGAGAAAGAGATAGCAAGAGAGGGGAGTAGGAGAGAAAGAGATAGCAAGAGAGGGGAGTAGGAGAGAAAGAGATAGCAAGAGAGGGGAGTAGGAGAGAAAGAGATAGCAAGAGAGGGGAGTAGGAGAGAAAGATCGTAAGAGAGGGGAGTAGGAAAGAAAGAGATCGTAAGAGAGGGGAGTAGGAGAGAAAGAGATCGCAAGAGAGGGGAGTAGGAGAGAAAGAGATCGCAAGAGAGGGGAGTAGGAGAGAAAGAGATCGTAAGAGAGGGAATTAGGAGAGAAAGAGATCTAAGAGAGGGAAGTAGGAGAGAAAAGGATCGTAAGAGAGGGGAAAATAAGAAAGAAAGAGATCGTAAGAGAGGTAAATAGGTGAGAAGGAAATCGTGAGAGAGAGGAAATGTGAGAAGACGAGATCGAAAGTGACGGGAAAGGGGAAAGAATGGGCTTAGACAGGGAAGAAGGAAAAGCAGTTGAGAGTGAGTGCGTGAAGTGTAGAAAGATAGCGAAAAAAGAGGTGGGGTGGGGGGAGAACAAAAAAGAAAGAGGCGGGAAGCCGGGAAGAAGTTGAAGGAAGAGAGGAATCGGGAGGGAAATCGAAAGAGTGGCGACATCGGCGAGAAAGAAAGATCAAGTTATATAGAATGAATGAGAGAGAGGGTTGAGAGAGAGAGAGAGTGAGAGGTCAAGTGTGTGTGTGTGAGAGAGAGTGAGAGGTCAAGTGTGTGTGTGTGTGAGTGAGAGAGTGAGAGGTCAAGTGTGTGTGTGTGTGAGAGAGTGAGAGGTCAAGTGTGTGTGTGTGTGAGTGAGAGAGTGAGAGGTCAAGTGTGTGTGTGTGTGTGAGAGAGAGAGCGTTGAGAGAGAGAGTGAGAGAGTGAGAGGTCAAGTGTGTGTGTGTGAGAGAGAGTGAGAGGTCAAGTGTGTGTGTGTGTGAGTGAGAGGTCAAGTGTGTGTGTGAGAGAGAGAGCGTTGAGAGAGAGAGTGAGAGAGAGAGTGAGAGGTCAAGTGTGTGTGTGTGTGTGTGAGAGAGAGAGAGAGGGTTGAGAGAGAGAGAGAGTAAGAGAGAGAGTAAGAGAGAGAGTGAGAGGTCAAGTGTGTGTGTGTGTGTGTGTGTGAGAGAGAGAGGGTTGAGAGAGAGAGTGAGAGAGAGAGTGAGGTCAAGTGTGTGCGTGAGAGAGAGAGGGTTGAGAGAGAGAGATGTCAAGTGTGTGTGTGTGTCAGAGAGAGAGAGGGTTGAGAGAGAGACAAGAGAGGTCAAGTGTGTGTGTGTGTGTTTGTGCGAGAGAGAGATGATTGAGAGAGAAGAGCAAATAAACTGTAAGAGTAAAAAATATTTTCTTTTTTCTTTATTTTTGTTACATTGGGCAGCAATTTTTTTTCACGCACTCATATATCATATTATATTTAAAAACTAGTGGAAGTAATTGAACCACCGGATGAGGTGATAAAGGAATTCGTAAAAAAATAAATAAGAAAAAGAAGAAAAAGTTAAAAGAAATAGAAAGAGAAAAAAAAAACAACAAAATAGACGGTCTTATTTACTAGAAACAAAGAAAAAAAAACGAGGAGGAAGAAAACGTGGCAAAGGAAATGACCCAAGAAAAGGAAGAAACCGACACGCGAGTGACGAAGCGAATAATAACAGTTCGTTCATCCGGGCTGAAAACACTCATTCGTTAAATCCACCAGTGAGTTTCAAATTGGTGACAAAATGGCGGAAAGTAATTGCCAATAAAAAAAAGAAAACCTCATTCATATATATATATATATATATATATATATATATATATATATATATATATATATAATATAATGATAATAATAATAAATATTTTAAAATAAACCATAAAAAGTCGTAAAAATACGCTGACATCTAACAGGGAATTATGGGTATGATTATATAATTGCCTGCGTACTTCCGGTAGCGGTGTCGTCGTAAAAAAAGGCTCGTTAGTGTTCGTTCATTGCAGGCTAAAATATCGTAAATATCTTGCATGGATTTCGACAAAATAATGGAGCTGGCGTATTTTTGTTCGAACAGAGACTTAGGAGAAACATCATTTTAATAGCGGAATGACAGCTTGCGATAACGGGCGAAATAAATAGTCTATTGGTGTGAGGGCGTGAGATGTCGTCTGCTACAGTGATTCCAGCCTAAAACGCCTTCGTAAGCAGCGCTTCGTATATTTACTTATTAAACCTAGATTAATTAAGGTACAAGGTCACATTTATGAAGGGTGGTACTTAATGTGATCACGTGGCAATAACGTTAATATTGCAGGGAGAGAAGAACCACAGAAAAGTTCCTCTCCCAGCCACTGTAGTAATTTTTCAAACGTAGCTTAGATGTGGCACAAGGCCGAAAGTATGGGGCACCCAGTGAGGATCGAACTCAATACATGTAATTGTTCTCGCGAGAC
This sequence comes from Acanthosepion esculentum, assembly GCA_964036315.1. NCBI lineage: Eukaryota > Metazoa > Mollusca > Cephalopoda > Sepiida > Sepiidae > Acanthosepion > Acanthosepion esculentum. The sequence goes on from OZ038518.1 coordinate 41,805,211, forward strand.
AAGCTTGCTGCCCATTACACTGCCTCGGGGTGCCCAGTGATTTTCTATGCGTAGCTTAGATGTGGCACAAGGCCGAAAGTATGGGGCACCCAGTGAAGATCAAACTCACTATTCAGGAGTAATTGACCTAGAGAGGGAAGGTTGCTAACTATTACACCGCCTCGGGGTGTCCCTCTCACAGCCACTATATAGGATAGGATTCGAAGGTTTGCAACGGTTCGTGAAATTTTAATGGTTGTATTAGCCGTTTCCTTGTACAGGGTGTCCATAAAGTTCGTGTGCACTTTAAAAAATTTATAACTTTATTTGTATTTGCGATAGAAATAATTTGTAAAAAGGATTAGAAAGAAGTAAATCGATATTTTTTAAGGTTTTATTGAAATTTTATTTAAGTTTCCACATGTCCCCCATCATTAATAATACAAAGGGTAATACGATTTTGCAGTTCATGGAAAACATTTGCCAACTGCTTTACAGTAATGCCTGAAATCACATTAGTTATTTTAGCTATACTTAAAACTAGGTACATTAAACTTTATAACATTTTTTACAGATTATTTCTATCGCAAATACAAATAAAGTTATAAATTTTTTAAAGTGTACACGAACTTTATGGACACCCAGTATATAAAATAAAGCAAGAATACATTCTGCATTTATTGACCGAGCAACCAGTGCTATCGTTGGTTAATATTTATCCAAGCTTTCACTTAAAATAATGTTTCTGGAAAATAGGTTTCTCAACTCCACGAGCTGTTATATCTCTTTCCAGTGTTAATGAGGGTGTTCTTTAAAAACCTTTTGTTTGAAATTATGTGGAATACCAACAACATCTATCATAATTTTCTTCTTGAGTTAGTAGTGCTACCCATTTGAGTTGACATCCTGGGTATGACGATAAACTACATCCGTGTCCTGGGTAAGACAAACTAGATCCAGCAGTAAGGCCTCTGATCAGAAGGTTTTGAGGAGCGTGGAACCACCTCTTAATTGCTGGTGTTCCCAGGTCCACCAGGTTGCACCTGTTAGAGTCCCAGCTATGGGCAAATAGTTAACTCTGAAACTGGAGTAAAAACACTATGAAAGTGTAAAAATAGGTTTTAATACCAGAAATACTTTGTAAAAAAAATATTGCCAGCAATAAATCTTTGAAAAATATTACCAACAACGTTTTTAAAAAGTAAATATTACTAGCAGTACATTTTTGAAGGAAAAATATTACCAGAAATAGATTTTTGACAAAACAAAATATTACCAGCCATAAAAATTTTCTTGGCATTAAATAACCCATTGATGTTGATATGCCATAAAACAAACCAAACCAAACGATTTAAGTTGTCGTTGCTGTTGAAAGCCCTCAAGTGGTGCGATTCTGTTATTTGGTACAGTTCTTTGCTTGTGATTCGGGAGCTCGGGCTGGACGATTACCAACCTGTCGTTTATACTGTAACCAAGCTGAGCGTTTCTGGGAGAGAGCACATAATCTGGTGGGATCAACATCGGTCACAATGACTTGCGATTTCATGCTAGCCACACACACACACACACACAGTATACCGGGTGTAACAGCAAAAGTGTCCATATCGTGTAACGGCAAAATTGTCCAATTGTTAGATGAAGCTTTGAACCGTTGTATCTTAGAAATGATTAAAGATATCTTACTGGAATTCTCCAAGGTTTTTATAAAACTATTGGACTCAACTTTGAACAATAAGAATGTATTTATCTCTAAGTTAAAATAATGATCTCTCTTCCTGTTGTGACCTCCTGATCTAGTTTTCCTCTTTTTTTTAAAAAACTTATTCACCGTTCTCTTGATGGTTTTTTGAATGGACTTTGAAGATAGAAGCCAGAGTATGAATGTTGGTACCATTACTGAAGACCTGAATGATTTTTTCCTCTCAGTGTTGCTCACTTGGGAAGACACAGTGGGGCTGATTTTAACCTGTTCTTTTTCTAACTGAATAAGTTAAATGTTTTTTTTTTCTGTGATTCTTAACGACAAATGATGTCAAGATGGCTAAACAACTTATATGAAAACCTGGCAAAAGAAACTCAATTAGTTTAGTGTTTTTTTTTTTAGATATTAAACATTTTATGGGATGGAAAACTATCCCATGCCGTTACACGATTTGGACAATTTTGATATTACACCCAGCATATATACGATGTCTGATAAAAAAAAAGTATCGGGACAATTGCTATGGTAACGGAACTAAAGTACGCAGAGTGAAGGCGCTACCTGTGATTGGAAGGAAAGTGTGTAGAGTGTGGTCGTCTCACCACACCACAGCGATTCCATCCGTGACCATGGTTTGTGCAGCAGTTTTTGGTGGTTGACATGGGCTTTCTTTTTCTTTTCTACAAATATTTTCAAGGCAATTGCTCTGACGAGCTGTTTTCCTTGGTAACCCGACGGCATGAATTAAGCCTGCTACTGGACTGGCATCTAGATCCCAACCGTTTTACTGTTGAAATACCTAAATGCAACCGCGAATTCTACGTCCATTGTTTCTCTTCTCGTCCTTCCCACCTGTGGAACTCTCTTGTGTTTCTTTGCTTCCCTGATAGCTACAATCTTAAAAAAAAAAAATTAAATACAATGTCAATCCTCATCTATCCTCTTCAGCTTTGTTCATTTTTTGTCCTTTCCTCAATCCACCCTATTCTCAGTCTTCTCTTTTACTTTCACTTCCTGTACCCCCCTCCACCTTGCGCGTACTAGTGACAGTCCCGCCCTACAGTGTATCAAAGGAAGTAAGCAATAAGCCTTTATTATTTCGAACTATAGTTATTTTGGATGTTATAGGTATTATTATAGACACAACGTTTCGATCAAGTATGCTCTGGCCATCATCAGGCGTCCATTGATTAGTTGATATGGTATATCTGTTGATTATTGTCTATTCCTGATCCACGGATTGAACTCACAATGACAGTAACACATATCTAACCAACTTCTATATCCCGAAGGTCATCAGTGGTGTATTTCTGGCTCTTTTAGATTCATTGTCAAATGGTTTCGAAGTTTGATTGTCATGACAGTTTAGATCAGGTATGGGCAACCTTTTTCGAGAGATGGGCTGCATGATCTCTGGCTCACCACAAGGCGGGCCACACTACTAAAATGATTCAAGGTAATTTTTCATACTAGCTACCTCAGCTATTTTCACTACAGAAGACCATATGCGTAATATCGTAATTTTTAGGGAAAAAAATAATTATACGAGGGTCATTCAATAAATAAGGTGAATTTTTCGGTATAAGGACTTCTAATACAGATAGAAGCTTACTATTTTTAAAATTAGAAAATATCTTTTTTAGATTTAAAAAAATTTTGGCGATAATAATGGTTTAGGGATATAAATCTTACTGATTAACCCATAAATGAGAGGAGAAGAGGTGGATTCATACCTTTATGAAGGGTATTTGCACGTAAATGAATATAACGAACAGGAGTAGGAACTTGGCTCTCCAATTAACAATTCCGAGTCTTTATCCATGACACCACCCGCACATCCAAGCTTACAGCACTTGGTATTCCTAAGCGGTCACCCATCTAGCTACTGACCAGGCTCGACGTTGCTTAATTTCGGTGATAGTACAGGAACCGGCGTTTCAACGTGATGTGATCGTAAGCCTCAGAATCAGGTAGAGAAAGCTGAACATTCTTGGACACATAATGAGGAAAGAGGGCTTGGAGAATTTGATACTCACAGGACAGACTGAAGTAAAAAAGGAACTCTGTGAGGCATCGAGAGTTATATGAATGCAAGTCGACCCGGTCCAGAAAAGGCTGACTGCATATCTTGCAGACGGTTAAGACCGTCATCCAAAGATGTCAGCTTCTCCGCGAATATGGCATGATGAATAAATCAGACCAAGGTTTACCTATAGACTTGAGTGCGGACCCGACGAAGCTTTACTTCGTGATTCGAACGTGGACCCAACCGGTGTTTACTTACAGAATCGAGTAAGCACTGGGCAATGTTTACCGCATTTTCTTGTGTATAATGCCACCTTGTGTTTCTGAAGTTAAAAATATGGGATAAATTACATTCTTGAGTTTTTTTTAATATTTTTATTTAAAGCTTATCACCCCAAGCAAGGCTGGAAGCCACTAGCATGTAAGGGGTTACAGAAGGTTTGGAGGAAGAGCAGATAGGAGTGGTAAAGGAGAGGATGTGGAGAAAGATAGTGGATCGATCAAGGCAAGGGGGTTACAGAAGATTTGGAGCGAGAGCAGATAGGAATGAAAGGTGAAAGGATGTGGAGAAGGGAAGTGGATAGATCAAGGCAACTGAAGGTGTCGATTGACGTTACACTTAAATAGTTGGAGATTGTATTTGTCAGGGAAACAGGAATAAGGAAGGGAGTTCCACAGGCGAGATGTGCGAGACATGAAGCTATTGGAGTAGAAGAGACGTCTACATCTAACAGTTTCAACGGTTGATTATAATACATACATTTCTTATGTACGGTATTTGACGGTGTATAAGACGCACCCCAATTTCAGCCAGGCAAATAAAAAATAGTAATTAGTAAAAATTAGTAAAACCTACATATGGCATATAAGACGCAGGGGAATTTTAAAAGATATTTTTAGTAAAAAAAAAAAAAGTGCGCTTTATAAGCCGTCAAATACGGTAAATTCTTTTAGAAATGTTGTACCATATTTTCAATTAAAGTATCAAGGTCGTAGATATATTTAATTAAAATATGTAAGCTTTCACCAGATGAAAGAATAGAAATTAAACGGATGTTTAGACATTGTGTGCTTCATCTAATTTCCGTTTAAAAATTATTTTGGAGGAAATATTCTACCTAGACATACCTGGTAATACATTTTAATATGTTAATTAATCTACCAGACTTTTCTGTTGGATATGAATTGGTTATAATTCTATATATGATCCAACTATGAAGATAAAAAATAAAATATTGCCTTTCATTGAGAATGAGGAGAGAAATTAAAATCAAAATATAAACTTTATCTTGCGAGCAAAACTGTTCTAATTTTAAACGTGTCAACAAAAGGAATTATCGCCTCGTTTTCAAACAAAAAAGAAAGAACGCACATAATTCATTCAATAGTTGGGCCTTTGTTGTAACATTAATGTTATGAAAACATGACAGATCTTGTGTATTTGCATTATTAATGATTTTTAATCAGTTTCAGTGAATTTCCTGTTTTTGAGACGAAAGACGTTCAATTACGCTGATTCTCAAAGAACAAATATTGACAATACATCAAATACCTTTTGTAAACAATTGTTATCAACCTTTGTCTACTTTGAGTTTGATTACCTACTGCGCATAATTGACCTTTAATCATGCTGTTTGAAATAAGATGTTTTTTAAGCAGAGTAAACATTTCTGAAAATGTGTACTTCTGTGTAATACGAGCCTCCTTTTTGCTTTTATATATAATCTTTAACTACCCAGTAACCTTAAAAATTTAGGAAAATATTCTGCGTAATCTAATGTTTTATTGAATCTTAGACACTTTGGCTTTAAATTTACTACATAACTATTATAGGTTATGGAGCGAAAAGATTGTTTGGTTTGTTTTACGGCATATCAAACTCAATGGGTTATTTAATGCCGACAAGATTTTTATTGCTGGTAATTTTTATCTATCTATCTATCTATCTGTTTAGTTTTTTTACGGCATATCAAACGCAATGGGTTATTTAATGCCGACAAGATTTTTATTGCTGGTAATATTTTTTTCAAAAATGTATTGTTGGTAATATTTTTTCAAAAATGTATTGTTGGTAATATTTTTTCCAAAACAGTATTGCTGGTATTAAAACCTATTTTATACTTTCATAGTATTTTGACTCCTTTTGGGGATTAACTATTTGCTCATAGCTTGGACCCTAACAGGTCCTACCACCCCAGGTCAAGGTGGACCTGAGAACACCAGAAATTAAGAGGTTGCTGTCGGACGTAGTTTATCGTCTTACCCAGGACGCGGATGTAGTTTATCGTCATATCCAGAACAATAGAAGAAGAGTAATCAGGAAGACAGTAGATCACGATTGACATTACATTTACATTTTTGAAGATTAAATTTGGCTGGAAAGCATGGAGACCGAAGAGAGCTCCACGGGCGAAAAGTGCGAGAAAAGAAACTGCTAGGACATATGGCTACAGTTAGCCAATTCAAAAGTAAATTGATGAGATCTTGTCGCCAATCTAGTAATGCTCTTAAATTCAGAAAATGTTATTCTATGCTGTCTACAGCTGACATCGCTACTGCTGCTCTTGTACCCTTGATTGCATTCACCGTAGTTTCTCTTCATTTTTTCTTTTTTTTTCTAACTGCTGCTGGCGTTACTGAAGCCTTGCTGTCATTTCTACTTTTTTTATTCTTTCATAGCTTCCATATTGTATGTATTTCTACGCTAGGCCTACTTATTTTTATACTAATGTTTTCCCAATACAAAGCACAACAGCCACTCAAAGAAGAGGGTTACGATACGCTGATGTATGAGCGTAAGAAAACGTAAGAAGTGAAGTTCATGGAGATATGCAGGAAAGATAACAGTTAACTCTAAAGTTAGCCACAAATATACACGAATGACAAATGTAACCTAGTCCACATGGTAACACAGCGCCATCTATTGTAAACTTACTTTAAACTTAACTCAAAAACGAAGGATTTGTAGACATATTATATGAACGTTTGTCATTGTTTTGGTGTGAGGAACCATCCCCGCACCCGCCAATTTTTAAAAGCTATTTGATACACCATATATCTCAGGGAGGGACCATTTGCTCAGGCGCATTTGGGTTTATTCAACATCTACAGACTGCAACTATGCTGAGTAGACCGTAGTTACAGTTTCTGGGAAAGATGGTGTTATGTAGCGTAGTCTATTTGAACAAGGCCAGTACGCTCAAGCCCTCGGCCACGATGACTTGTAACTTCGTGCTAGCACATCTATCGACGGTCTACTCAATTTCACTCACAAGGCTTGGGTTAACCCGGGGTGTGGTTGTCAGGCACTGTCAAATGTGCCGCACGATGGGATCGACCCGTCCAGTCCGATAACATCAGGAAGTCTCCTTCCTGGAAAAACGACCATGGTGAGATTCGAACTCGGGTCTCATGGTCAGAAAGCGAACGTTCTAACCACTCGGCCCCATATTATATATATATATATATATATATATATATATATATATATATATAAAATATACGATGTAATGAGAACGAAAATAATATATAAATTCTAACGTTCACAGCATTAATTCAAAAGAGGGCTCGATACCGATAGTAGAGCAATAATTATTTTTTTTATAATTTTTTTCATATAAACAAAAACAGTTTACTGACTAGAAAGATGAAACTTCGTTTCAGTGCATTTCAATTGCACTTCGACTGGTGAGAACCAAAATTTTACTAGTTGAAGTGCAATTGAAATGCACTGAAACGAAGTTTCATCTTTCTAGTCAGTAAACTGTTTTTGTCTATATGAAAAAATTATATATATATATATATATATATATATATATATATATATATATATATATATATATATATATATATATATATATATATATATCTATGAGAAGGAAAACATCCTGCCAGGAGTCTGTTCCACAAAGTAGCAGTTCTTGGGAAGGAGCTGTCAGAATACGAAGTGAATGGGGTTAATTCAAACTTGGTTACGTGACATGGTGGGTCTCAGTTGTAAAGGTCAGGGGTGGTGAGGCTAATGAATGTAGTGCGTCAGAATACGTATCATGGAAATAGCGATAATGCAGTAAGAAACTCACGAGGCTTCGTCTGTGGGAAAGAGGTTGTCAGGTGGAAAATAATTAATGACCCACAAGTCCGCGTAGACGATTTTGAAGTCTATCAAGACAGGAGAGTGAGGATTGGTTAGTTCCAGCCCAAATATGGTAGCAATACTCTATTTTTGATCCGGTCAAACATCAACTGCAAGAATGTTAGAAAAAGATGAGCCCAAAATGCGAAATCTGAAGGCGTATTAGGATAGCCAAAGATGCCTTCCAAAAGCTAAGCAGAGTATTAAGAGAGAGAAAAAACTTCGTTAGAAACAAAAGAAAATAGCATTAAACTGTTACATGATATCTGTCCTCCTGTAGATATTTATCCTGGCCTCCCCAAGGAGGCGGGATGTGACACAAGGTCGAGTTTAATCTGGGGAACCCGAGCGTGTAAACTCGGGCCAAGAACAAAAATTCCCCGATCCCCCGCAACTGTCGATTGCGCTGGCCTCGGTGTGTGCGCCGATCCCTCTCTCTGGTGCCACGAGAGGTTGCAGCCTCGGGCATCTGCTTCCCAGGCCTGGGCACCTCACAGTGTGAGTTTCCTCAGTTGCCCCTCTGTCCTCCGATGGAGCCGAAAACAGAGACGCAACTGAGAGATAAGAAAAACCTACCGGCCTGTCCTCCTGTATGGCAGTGAGTGCTGGACAATCTCCTCAAAGATGAAGAGGAGACTTGAAGCAACAGAAATGTGGTTCTACAGAAGGATGCTGAGGATACCATGGACCGAACAGGAGCAACGAGTAGATTTTAGAGAAAATGAAAACAAAAGGGATACTCATATTTAACTTCAGGAAGAGACAGTTGAGGTTTCTAGGGGCACATAATGAGGAAGGAGGGCTTGGAAAACCTGATACTCACGGGACAGATAGATGACAGGAGGAACAGAGGAAAACAGCGCATAACATAACTAGCGATCTTGAGTAAATGGATGGTGGAACAGGGTTTGGGAGAAATAAGAGAAAAACGAAGTTTATTAAGAGTTACAAGGGACAGGAAGTTGTGGAGAACCATGATCGCCTACTTCCTGATGGAGCACGGCACATAAAGAAGAAGATAGCAAGTTGATTCAGTTACTTGGTGGAGCAGTACAATGAGCCGAGGATATGGGATGATTCCTTCAGACGTGTAACTCACTAGTTTTCATTGTCTAGTATTTTTACTTGGTTTCACAGATTTCAACATTAAATACATGTTCTTTTTTTTTTTTTTTTAAATCATTTCATTCCAAGCAAGGCAATAATGCCTTGAAAGCGCAAGGAGATACCGGAAGTGTAAGAAAATGAAAAGAGTTTGAGAAGGAACCGGAAACCCAATCCTAAACAGGAAACAAGGGATAAACCTGTATTCCTGTTCAAAAGGGGGTAACTAATTTCTGTTTGAACAAGGGGGTAACTAATTCTGGTGTAACTGAAATGAAAAAACAGTGAACATTACTGATCATTAACGTACAATAAATTAAACTAAAAATTCAGAGACAAAGAGATACATAAACACACTAATTATACTTATGTACATGCCCACAGACACTCATACACATGCACACTGGTATCAACTCATCCACGATTGGTTCGTCCAAGAAGGATGTCAACAGGAATGGTGCCTGAAATCTTAAGGGAAGATTCTATGAACCCGAAATCGAGCGGAAACAATACCCAGAAAGTTTGGTTTGGGTTACGGCATATCAACCTCAATGGGTTATTTAATGCCGACAAGATTTTTATTGCTGGTAATATTTTTTAAAAATGTATTGCTGGTAATATTACTTTTTTCAAAAATGTATTATTGATATTTTTTCAAAAAATGAATTGCTGGCAATATTTTTTTCAAAAATGTATTGCTGCTAATAATTTTTTCTTCAAAAATTCATTGCTGGTAATAATTTTTACAAAAAACGTATTGCTGGTAAAAAAAACCCTATTTTTACACGTTTTGAGGATTAAATATTTACCCATAGCTGGGACCCTAATAAGTGCTACCACCCCGGGTCAGAGTGGAACTGCAAACACCAGATATTAAGAGGTGGTTCCACGCTCCTCAAAACCTCCTGATCAGAGGCCTTGCTGTCGGATGTAGTTTATCAACTTTATATATATATATATATATATATATATATAAAGACTTTTTTTTATATTTAACATTCTTTTTATAGACATAAGTATTTAAGTAAATGTTCTGTTTATAATAAACAGTATTAAATAACATTTACCGGCCTGAATGTCCGAGAAATTTTCATAGAAAATATTCGTCCTCAGACAGGATTCGAACCTGTATCCTATACGGAACCGTCATATAGCCTGACGTGTCTTAACCGATTCAGCCACTGAGGATCGTTCGGTTGGCAAGGTCGAATTTACTGCTTATAAACTTTAATCTTCCATGAATCTTTCACGTACATTCATAACTGCTCATGGCGTATCAAATGTAAACAAATGACGTCACACATTATGAAATGGACAAAGTCCGACAATTATTTAAAGACAATTTAAAAAAAAAGTTTTTAAATAATTGACGGACTTTGTCCATTTCATATATATATATATATATATATATATATATATATATATATATATATATATATATATATATATATATTGGGAGAATCAAAATTACTTTTACAAATTTGAGAGCGGTTTCTCCACTCCAAAACAAGTCCATATAAATATATATCCGCAAATTCTTCGTTTTTGAGTCATTAAGTTTCAAATTTACAGTAGATGCTGTTAAATCCAAGACAAAATTCAAAAGAATCTTTACAAACTTTGTGCGTCGGTTCCTGGTTCCAAAACAAGGTATAATGTCCATAGAAACATAAGTGTAAAAGGGCATCATTGTACTTCAACACAGCAAATTATAACACATGTTCAAAATGTCCTCCGCTTGCTTCTACATGTGCATGGATCCGTCGGATCATTGACTGGTGGACACTTTAAAATACCCCCACACGGTGTCGAATGGTTTCGAAGGCTCTCATGACAAGTTGATGAAGTGTCTCTGCGTTATTAATGTCTGCTGCATAAACCAATTGTTTTACGTGGACCCACAGATAAAAATCTAAATGATGGCGGTCGGAAGAACGTGCAGGCCATGGAAAGGGTCCTCTCCACCTTTCATAGTAGATGTCAGCGAGTGTATCGCGAACTGCTGCTCTTGATGTACCCTACGTGTGGTACTCTGAGATGTACGATATGCTAGGGACACTTGACGTATGCTGATACCCGGATCCTCCCCGACTGAGTGCAAAATATGTGTTTTCGTGCTCAGGCGGGCCTTGCTCTTTCTCGATCTATTGTCTGTGGTGCCACGGATCCTGTCTCAGCAACGCGACGATAAACAGCAGCAACGGTTGGATGAGTCGGCGGCCTTCGGTCTGAAAACGCAATCTGATACAGCCGTGCAGTCTCTCGTCCATTACCATTCTTGCGGCTGTATGTAAAAATAATATCTGACAGTTCACGGCATGAATATCCAGTCATTGTTAAATACAACACTTCTCAGTTAACTCACGACTACATACGTTAAATTTTGAAGACAGACTAGCCACAAATGTACACGAATGACAAATGTAACCTAGTCTATATGCAAAAACAGGGCCATCTACTGCAAAATTTCTTTAAACTTAACTCAAGAACGAAGGATTTGTGGACATAAGATTATGTGGACGTTTGTCATTGTTTGGTGTGAGGAACCAGGGTGGCGTAGAGACTGAATACCCGCTAAAACTTCTGAGAAAAAAAAAATATACATACACACATATTATATATATGCATTACATATACATTATATATATATATTATATATGCATTACATATACAATATATATTATATATGCATTACATATACAATATATATTATATATGCATTACATATACAATATATATTATATATGCATTAAATATACAATATATATTATATATGCATTACATATACAATATATATATATATATGCATTACATATACAATATATATATAATATATATGCATTACATATATATAATATATATGCATTAGATATATAATATATATGCATTACATATATATATATATATAATATATATGCATTACATATATATAATATATATGCATTAGATATATAATATATATGCATTACATATATAATATATATATATAATATATATGCATTACATATATAATATATATATATAATATATATGCATTACATATATAATATATATATATAATATATATGCATTACATATATAATATATATATATAATATAATATATATGCATTAGATATATAATATATATGCATTACATATATAATATATATGCATTACATATATATATAATATATATGCATTAGACATATAATATATATGCATTACATATATAATATATATGCATTACATATATAATATATATGCATTACATATATATATATAATATATATGCATTAGACATATAATATATATGCATTACATATATATATATAATATATATGCATTACATATATATATAATATATATATATGCATTACATATATATATATGCATTACATATATATAATATATATGCATTACATACATAATATATATATAATATATATGCATTACATACATAATATATATATAATATATAAACATATATATAATATAAATATATATATATATATATACATATATATAATACATAATATATATATACATATATATAATATATATATATACATATATATTATATATATATAATATTTATACATTATATATATAATATATATAATATTTATACATTATATATATAATATTTATACATTATACATTATACGTTAAATATAATAATATATATACATTATACATTATATATAATAATATATATACATTATACATTATATATAATAATATATATACATTATACATTATATATAATAATATATATATATTATACATTATATAACAATAATATATATACATTATATATATAATATATATACATTATATAATATATATACATTATATATATATATATATATATATATATATATACATTATACATTATATATATAATATATATACATTATACATTATATATAATAATATATATACATTATATATATATAATATATATACATTATACATTATATAATATATATACATTATACATTATATATATATAATATATATACATTATATATATATAATGTATATACATTATATATATAAAATATATATACATTATATATATAAAATATATATACATTATATATAATATATATGCATTATATATATTATATATTATATATATTATATATATATACATTATACAGGGTTGGACAAAATAATTGAAACACTTGTTAAATTCAAAGAAAATTTATTTACTATGGAGTTGTTCCTCCTTTAGCCTCACATACAGCTTTAATACATCTAGGGATGGAATCATACAGCTTCCTGACTGCATCCAGAGGAATTTTCCAGGTCTTTAAGACACGACGGTGGAGGATAGCGGCTCCTAACTTGTCGCTCCAAAATGCACCACGAATGTTTAATAATATGGATATCTGAAGATTGGGGAGGCCACTCCATATGTTCTAGTTCACTTTCATGCTCTTCATACCAATTCTTAACCACTCAAGCGGTATGTATTGGAGCATTATTTTCTTGGAAGATTCAGTCCCCATCAGGGTATAAAATTTGGGCCATTGGATGAACATGATCTCCCAAAATGTTCAGGTAATCTTTGCTGTTGATTCTACCATACAGGGCAACTATTGGACCGTGACATTTCCATGACATGGCGGCCCAAACTATCACTGATTCACCTCCATGCTTCACTGTTGGAAGAAGGCAGTCAGAGTTGTAAGCTTCTTTGGGCTGTCTCCACACATAAACTCGCCCTGAAGTTGGGAAAAGAGAAAAACGACTCGCCTGAGAATATGACTTGCCTCCGTTGGTCCGCAGACCAGGCATTGTGATCTCTGCACCACTTCAACATCTTCTGAATGTTGCGAGTGGAGAGAAGAGGTTTCCTTATGGCGGCTCTTCCATGATATCCAGCCTTATGGAGCTCACGACGAACAGTTTTAGTAGAAACTGGACTATTCAGATGATTATTCAACTCAGCAGTCACCTTGGCCGCAGTAGTCCGATGATTTTTCGCCACATTGGGTTTCAATGCACGTCGGTTCCTGTCAGTAAATTTGCAAGTCCAGCCTAAATTGCTATGTTTGCTGGAGGTTTTACTCTGTTTCTTGAATTGCGTCATAGTTCTTGATATGGTAACTCTTGAAAAACCAAACAGTTTAGCAATCTTAGTCATCGAGACTCCTGCCATGCGAGCTCCAAAAATTTGGCCATTTTCGAACTCAGAGAGGTCACGCATTTAACTTGATTTTTACTTAATTCTAAAAATAAATAAGCCAAAGACAGTAAATTAGATAAATAAACGTATTTACAATAGATATAACCTGTAATTATGAAGTTTTAGTTAAAGTTCTTAATATAATAGGTCTTTGAAATATAGGAATGGAATTTGCACCTGTTCCAATTATTTTGTCCAACCCCTGTATATTATAGATATAATATATATGCATTATATATAATATATATAAAATATATGCATTATGTATATATTATATATATAATATATATACATAATACATTATATATATAATATATACACACCTGGTAAAAATCGTCAGGCCAGATACAAAAGGGTTAAAAAAATACTGTTACTTTAATCAAGATATATTTGCGAAACATTTACATTTAATTAGAAAATATGGTATTGAAGGTGACCATGGCCTTCGTGTTCAATAGACGCGTGCTGAATATGAACATCAGGTACAAGATTCAAGTACAAGTCTGACGCCACGAAGAGAGGGCAATTAATTTCCGGCCCCAGGATTCTTTTTAAAGTTCGTTATACCTCGGTAGCAGGTGTTTCTCCAGTTTGCACGGTTTTTAACAAGTTCGAATTCCTCTATAGGGACGTTTGCAACATTTAAATTGTATTTAAGTTTATCCTTGAAGCGTAACCAGGGACGGCCTACGTTACGCTTACCACGAGGATTTTCGGCATCCGATCATCACTCATTCTAATGACATGACCAGCCCATCTGAAGTGGGATTGCATCAGAAAGGACTCAATACCACTGACGCCACGTCTGATGAAAAGATCAGGGTTAGAAATTTTGTCCTGTCGTGTGTATATATATATATATATATATATATATATATATATATATATATATATATATATATATATAACGCTAATTTTCTAATTACGAAGTGGATGCCAGGACCGAAATGAAATTAAAGAAAACAAAACAAACATGTTTTAAATGCCCTTGATGACTGACTAAGATGGCCGGCATGAAGATATTATTGTATGGTGTCTTGTAATGCAAATTTCAGCATCGTATGTTTTATCAGAATTTGAAAAACCAAAAGCTGGTGCCGCTGAAAAGTATGCAGAGAAATCAACCATTAAGCTGGGTATATGAATAATAATGACTTTTAAAAATAATGCCTGTCATTCTAGTCCAGCTCGCTTCTTTTATTAATTAATTTCTTTAACTAGCTTAATTAATTAATTAATTAAAATCGTGCTCGTGTTTGAAAACTGATTTTTTCTTACATTTCTAATCAATAAAAAATAAGAATTTTTGTGAACGCCCGAGGAGAGCAAGTTTGATTTCAAAGGTTATAAAGATTATAATAGTTGGGCACAAGGCTAAAATGTTAGAGCTCTTAATATATATCTGTTGCTTTTTGTGAACGCCCGAGGAGGCGAGCAATTTGTAACGTCTGGTTTCGATCATGGCTCTCCACCTCCCTCTATCCCTTGTAGCAGCTCTCAACAAGTTCCTTCCCTCTAGTTCCTCCCCCAGACCACGATCTGTCATCCACTTGTTTAAGCCCGCCAGGTATGTCACGCGTTGTTTTCCCTTGTCTCTTTTTACCTCTATTCGACCCGTGAGTATCAGATTCTCCAGGCCCTCCTTCCTCATTATGCCCCAGAAACTTCAGCTGCCTCTTCCTGATATTAAGTATAAGCCACATCCTTCTTTGCAACCTCTCTAAGACCTCATCGTTTCTCACGCACTCTGTCCCATGATATCCTTAGCATCCTTCTGCAGAGAGTCGCTTCGAGAGTTCTTAAAATATATCTGTTGCGTTTTGTGAACGCCCGAGGAGACGAGCAAATTGTAACGTCTGATTTCGAAGGTGTTAGCAGTTGGGCACAAGGTTAAAATATTAGAGTTCTTAATATATATCGGTTGCGTTTTGTGAACGCCCGAGGAGACGAGCAAATTGTAACGTCTGATTTCGAAGTTGTTAGCAGTTTGGGCACAAGGCTAAAATATTAGAGCTCTTAATATATATATGTTGCGTTTTGTGAACGCCGGAGGAGACGAGCAACTTGTAACGTCTGATTTCGAAGGTGTTAGCAGTTGGGCACAAGGTTAAAATATTAGAGCTCTTAATATATATCTGTTGCGTTTTGTGAACGCCGGAGGAGACGAGCAACTTGTAACGTCTGATTTCGAAGTTGTTAGCAGTTTGGGCACAAGGCTAAAATATTAGAGCTCTTAATATATATATGTTGCGTTTTGTGAACGCCGGAGGAGACGAGCAACTTGTAACGTCTGATTTCGAAGGTGTTAGCAGTTGGGCACAAGGTTAAAATATTAGAGTTCTTAATATATATCGGTTGCGTTTTGTGAACGCCCGAGGAGACGAGCAAATTGTAACGTCTGATTTCGAAGTTGTTAGCAGTTTGGGCACAAGGCTAAAATATTAGAGCTCTTAATATATATCTGTTGCGTTTTGTGAACGCCTGAGGAGACGAGCAAATTGTAATGTCTGATTTCGAAGTTGTTAACAGTTTGGGCACAAGGCTAAAATATCAGAGCTCTTAATATATATCTGTTGCGTTCACTACTTCTTGTAACGTGTCCCTTTTAATATAATATTGTCTTTTTTGCTATCTCACCTAATCTCTGTTCCGCCAAATATGTACAGAAGCTCGTTTGATTCGTTATTCGTTGCTTTCCTCTGTCCCTCTTGGTTTTCTATGTCCTGTGATTGTCTAAGCAATCGTTCCCCATTATGTGCAATAGCATTTTCAGCTGTCTCTCTTTGATGTTAAATATAAGTGTTTTTTCCTGTCAATTTTCTCTAAAATTTTAACATTGCTGACATGTTTAATTCATGAAATTCTCAGTATCCTTCTGTAGAACCACATTTCCGTTGCTTCAAGCTTCTTCTTCATCTGTGAGGAGATTGTCCGGAATTTACTGACATAGAAGAGGACCGATATTACATAACAGTTAAGTACTCTTTACTTGGTTTCAAACAAAGTTTTCCTATATACTTTGCTCAGAATTGGGAAGGCACCTTCGACTATCCATTTGGATTTTGATGTCACATTTTCCGTCCATTGTTAAAGCAATTCCTAGATATTTAAATTTTTGTCCTTGCTTCATTTTGGCATCGCCATTTCTTAATTCGAATGTTATATTCTCCTTTTTGCTGACAACAATATATCGAGAAGGAATAGCCTACTTCAAAACACTCGATTAAGAATCGACAATCAATGCTTAGCTTCACACAATGCATATGGTACCAATGATAAATTAATTAAAATAAATAGTAATTGACAAGAAAAATGGGTGTTTATAGAAAATACTTAATATTCCTGATGATGGAGTTTTTGCGATGCCTACTGAGATTTATATACGTAACGGCAAACGCTGCAAGGGAGTAAAACATCCAAGAAAGGAGATCACCAAACAAGTAAAGGCTTACAGACTCAAATATAAACATCAATATTTACCTATCCCCTAAAATAGAAAATGGTTTCAGTCTCAAATATAAATGACCAATATTTACCCACGCACGAAGCTAGGCAATGCTTGCAAGCTCAAATATAAACGACCAATATTTACCCATCCCCGAGGCTAGCAATTACTTGCAGGCTCAGGTATAAACAACTAATATTTACCTATGTATCTTAAATGCATATCATCTAATGTAATGAACATTATTTATCCATCACCGAAGAAAGTAAGCGCTTATTAACTAAAATATAACTGAACAGTTTTTACCTATGCTTAAGAACACAAACAAAACTAATCATTTTTATCTCTCCCCGAACCAAGCAAATAATTAAGGACTCAAATATAACTGTTTTCACATATCCCAGAGCCCAATAAATGATTCAAATATAAGCAACCAATAGTATGCATCTCATATATATATATATATATATATATATATATATATAAAGACTTTTATGATATGTTTAACGTTCTTTTTATAGATACAAGTATTTAAGCAAATGCTCTGTTTTATAATAAACAGTATTAAACAATATTTACCGGCCTGAATGTTTTCGTCCTACGACAGGATTCGAACCTGTATCCTATACGGAACCGTCATTTAGCTTGACGTGCCTTAACCTTTCGGCCACAGAGCAGCGTCTGGTTAGTAAGGTCGATTTTACTATCTTTAAACTTAAATCTTCCATGAATCTCTTCTATTCATATCTGCTCTAGCGTATCAAATGTAAACAAATGACGTCATATATTTTTGAATTAGACAAAGTCCGACAATTTATTTAAAGACATTTATGATATGTTTAACGTTCTTTTTATAAATACAAGTATTTAAGCAAATGCTCTGTTTTATAATAAACAGTATTAAATAACATTTACCGGCCTAGATATTTATAGATATATAAAACAGAGCATTTACTTAAATATTTGTATCTATAAAAAGAATGTTAAATATAAAAATGTCTTAAAATAATGGTCGGACTTTGTCCATTTTATAATGTAATATATATATATATATATATATATATATATATATATATATATATATATATATAATATGCATATCACATATATATGCATATTATATATACATTGGGGGTTGTGTTTTGTAAGACAAATGATGATATTGTGCTAATGTCGAAAGTAATCATGAAGACAGTAGATAACGATTGACAATACATTTGAATTTTTGAAGATCAAAGTTGGCCAGAAAGCATGTAGCCAGACGAGAGTTCCACAAGCGAGAAGTACGAGAAAAAATATTAAAAAAATTATATCCCACTGGCGAAATTTGAATTCTTACTTCTTTTTTTTTGTTCATAGAAGCCTGCCTGTTCGAATCTGTCTGAAGCATTATTTTTTGTTATTAATGATGAACACTGCTTCGTAACGATCGTAGAAAAAACATCTCAGCCTAAGGTTAAAAATATAACTATAGCAACCCCCCCAAAAAAAAGAAAACACGAGAAAGAAAACACGAGAAAGAAAATGAACGAAATGTTAGCACCTCTTTTTAATAGCATATGTGGAATGATTTCAAATTTCAGGGTGCATCACGGAGCTGCCGGCGCTGGATAATCTTCCTATGTTCTCTAACGGACGATACCGAGGTTTGCTTGCAAAATCTACGATCAGATAGTTTAAAATGGCGTACGATCCTTTTTTTTCACACAGTTCCCAGATCTGAGCGACCAGAGAAAAAGTTTTTGTTGTTGTTTGCTTTCAAAAGGTCATGAATGTCATTGCAAGCAAATGTTTTTTGGCACAAGAGGGAAAAAGTATCTAAAAAAAAACAAAAAAACTCTGATTATGATTCCAAGATAGATGACCATGATGGATGGCTTCCACTCATAATGGTTTGTCCGTCATCCGCATTCAACTCATCTCAATTTCGGATAACCTACTTTAGGAAAGCCTTAAAAAGGTTAGTCAAATCGCACGAGATAGTTTATTTACCGCTTTTGGAACTGCAGAGACCGACAGGAAGTCTGGGGCACAGCTTTCTGACTTTGAAATAAAATAGCAACTCAAGTATATTTACATTATTCGGACTATTGTCCTTATCGTTGTGGCCATATTTATTACAACGTTTCGGCCGTTGTACGCTCCGGCCTTCTTCAGGTGGTTGGAATGTAGAACTGAACCCTTTATTTAGCTCACTGGGGTAGACTGTTCTAGTCCCACGTGCCATGTTTAATGGATGTCAGTTATCTCCTGTTAATTTCCCTCTCCAAATTCTCCACTGCCTTAACCGGGTAGTGAACTCACACTCTTTGGGTCCTGTCACTGGATCTAACTAACGCCTTTATCCACTGTGCCATGTGTCCACCCGAAGAAGGCTGGAGCGTACAACGGCCGAAACGTTGTAATAAATATGGCGACAATGATGAGGACAATAGTCTGAATAATGTAAATAATGTACATAATACCTCATCTCAGAAATATAGACAGATGCTCAAGTATATTTATTGACAAGAATTATCTGGTTGCTCCTCACCGTATGATGCTAATTAAAGAATCATGCGAGTGGCAATTCCCAGGCATAAAATTAAAATTGTGTGTCCTAACACTAGTTTCTTTAACCCTTTGAGCCCTGACCACCGCTTTACCGGTGGTAGAGAATTATGACGTCATGCCCAGCCACCGGTTAAACAGTGCTGGAGAAAAGCGACTTAATGCCCAGCCTATAAAACAAAAAAAATATATTAATATACAACCCAGTGTGTTTGAAAATTTAAAGTTTTTAATTTTTCAATATTTTTTATTGTTCAAAACACACACACACACACACACACACACACACATATATATATATTATTATTTCAATTAGGTCTCCTCGACTAGTTTCGGCCAGCATGGCCATTATCAGGAGAAAAAAAAAACCCTGCTTATTAGTAGCAGTGAACTACAGGAATGAATGACTTTTTGAAGATAATGAACTTTATCTATATCTTTTTCTTTTAAGTTGTTTTTTAAGAGGCTGCATAGATTCAAAGTGACTCCCTATATATATATATATATATATATATATATATATATATATATATATATATATATATATATACTAGCAGCGTTGCCCGTGCTTGATTCAAAAATCGTACGACTCATACAGCAATCGCTATCACTTGACTTAAAATATTTTTGCCCTTCCTTGACTTTAAAGGAGTGCCCTTTGCCGTGCTGATGCTGCTACATGCCTTACTTCTTGCATATCTTACACTACGATTTTTTCTAAGCTCTATACTAAACATTAAATCTGTTACGAAAAAAGAACTAAACAAAATGAACACAAAACGATCAGCTTTAAAAAAACCGAATGAAAAAAGAATGTTAACAACAAATATTTTTTCACACCCAACACAGTCCTGCGGAATCAGAATCAACGTTGAGGTTAAGCAAGCGAATGAGCCAATTGGAGTAAAGTGCCATGCAGATTTAAGTTTTTCCCACTTGTGACGAATGCAGCTATCGATTTTGTTTTTTGCATGCTAGTTAACATTCGTGTCAGTCAGCTGTTGGCTCTCACGCTGGCCAATAGAAACTTGCTGCCTATTCGTGGTAGCCAGCTATAGGCTCTGACTCTGGCCAGTAGAAAAAGGCCGTAAAGTACATGAAAATTGCCGTAGAAGCATGAAAAAAATCGATTATTTCCACTATCGATGGGAGTTGGGAAATGCAAAGTCGGTTTTGGTCTTAAACGCTAACTTGCAGCATGTACATGTAAATTTTGGTGCAAATCCATCGAAAATTGCGGCCGTGCATCGTTACACACACACACACATCCTGCCTTTATATATATATATATATATATTGAACAATAACAAATATAAAAAAATTCAAATTGACGTGGCTGAGATTCCAATAGATGCTCGGAATACCATAAACAGAACATGTAAGCAGCGTGAAAGTGTTAAGGAAATACAAAGAAACTTATTTTTATTTATTTGTTTCTTAATCATTTCATCCCATGCAAGGGAATAAAACCACTAACACACAAGGGGTTACTGAGTGTGAAATAATAAGAAAAAAGAGAAACATTATTAAGAATGAGAACAATAGAAGAGTAATCAAAAAGACAGTAGATAACGATTGACATTGCATTTAAATTTTCGAAAATGTTTCTGAAACACATTATGAGGAAAGAGGGCCTGGATAATGTAACACTCACATGTCATATTGAAGGCAAAATAATAATAAGAAGAAGAAAGGGTGAATAACCTACTTAACGTGTTTATGCAAATAGATGAAAAAAAACAGACAAAGAGGAAGAGTTACTTTCTTTTTTCTTTTCTTTTAATCATTTCACTGCAAGCAAGGGAGGAATGCCACAAGCACACAGGAGGTTTACAGGGAGTGAAAGTGAATGAGAAGACTGAGAATAGGGAGGAGGATTGAGGAAAGGACAAAAGATGAACGGGATTCAAGAAGACAGAAGATGGCGATTCATATTGCATTTACATTTTTTAAGATTGTAGTTATCAGGGAAGTAAATAAACGGAAGGGAGTTCCACTGTTGGGAAGTGCGAGAGAAGAAACTGTTGGAGTAGAAGTGTCGGTTCATTTAGCTAATTCAATAGTAAAATAGTGGACCTAGATGTTAATCTAGTAGTAACTTAAATTCATATAGTCGGGGCACCAGGGAAAAACGCTCGTCAGGACAGTTGCCACGGAAATCTTTGTAGAAAAGACAGAGGGAAGCCACGTCACGTTGGTGAGAAAGTACAGTAGGAAAGCCAAACCAAATTCAATGCATGGACAGATTTGTAAATGTGCAAGATGGATTCAGACAATAAAAATTTCTGGCACGATACAGTGAACCAACTTTCCTTGCAGTAGATGCAGCTATTGATTCGATGTAGTTGTTCCACTTCAAGTCAGTCGAAAACGTGAGTTCAAGAAGGCGCAGTGAGACGATCAACTGGAGTCGAGCATCAGCCACGCTGATGGCGGGCAGAGAGTTTTTCTATGGCGGTTAAATGAGAACAGTTTACTTTAGGAGTTATTAAAATTTATAAGCCATTTCATGCCCCAGTTAACCGCTGATTGGAGGTCTTTCCAAGAAACAGCGGCCAAGTTAACTTTGTCAGTTCTGACGGATTTGCTATTGAGACAGGAGTACGTGGTAGTGTCATCTGCATAAATGCCTACTTGGGAACTGATGACATCAAGAAGATTATTGATGAAGATCAGAAACAGCTCAGGACCAGCAGCTATTGATTCGATGCAGTCGATCCACATCAAAACAATGGAAAAACGTGAGGCAAAGGGTTGCTCTCCTGGAGTCTAGCGTCAGCCATACTGATAGCAAAATGTTCTTTATGGTGTTTAAATGAAAGCCGTTTTTTTTTTGTTGGAGGCGCTAAAATTTTCAAGCCATTTCTTGATTCAGTTGGCCACCGAGGAGCGAAGAAAAGTTAATCTAACACTGACTACTTACTAAATAGTTCGTCCGTTGGGACGGCACATAGTAGAAACATGCTTCTTACCTGTGTTGTTTACGTGAGTCTTCATAGGGGTTTAAGTTGCGTATTTATAAGGTGTTGTTATAAACAATAAATGAACAAAAATAATGAACAATAATACTTAGGACAAGAACAACACATATAAGATTCGCCGGCGGCGCGTAGAAGTAGTAAACTGTTAGAAGTAAGTCAAATGAATTCCACAATGAATCTGCAACTGCAGAATATCTACCAGCCGCCACACGCGGTCAGATGTGGCACAAGGCCAAATTTAACATATGCTATCCGAGCCCGTAGGCGCGGCCAAAAATTCCCCGTAGACCCCGTATAAAACGGGGTCAAGTAACTGTTTCCCGAGACGTGACTCTGCCCTTCGACATAGCCTCGTCTGGAGATCCTCACTGTGCGGAGGCAGAGAGCTTGACCAGCACAGCTGAAGACGAATCTCCGACTGCAGGATATCTACCAACCGCCCCACGTGGTCAGATGTGTCACAAGGCCGAATTTAATGTAGGGTATCCGAGCCCGTAGGCGCGGCCAAAAATTCCCCGTAGACCCCGTATAAAACGGGGTCGAGTAACTGTTTCCCGAGACGTGACTCTGCCCTTCGACATAGCCTCATCTGGAGATCCTCTCTGCGCGGAGGCAGAGAGCTTGACCAGAATCTATCAATCAATGAAATACTTATTAGCTATACAGGCATGTCTTTTAGATTTATTTACATTCTCTGGAATATAAATGTATAAAAACCACCGTGGGCAAAAAATGAGGGATTAATTTACATGTCAGTTTAATATAGAATTGATCCCTCACATTATATCCACATTATAATTTCTTGTTTGTTGATTAGCCGTAGAAAACGAATCCGTCAATCAATGAAATACTGATTAGCTACACAGGCAAGTCTTTTAGATTTATTTAGATTCTCTGGAATATAAATGTATAGCAACAACCATAGTTACAAAATGAAGAATTAGTTAACATATGGATTATAATATAGAATTAATCCCTCATTTTATATCCACATTATAATGCGTGCTTGTTTATCAAATTCTGTTTAGATATGAGTCCACCTCTTCTCCCTCCAGCTATGGGTTAATTAGTAAGACTTGCACCACTAAACCGTTATTATCTCAAAAAATATTCTTACAATTTAAAAATATTTTCTGGCTTTAAATAACCTGCAAAGGGTTGATAAACCGTAGAAAACGAATCAATCAAAAGCAAACTGTGGCAGAGGTGGTTTACAGGTGCGGTGCTTTGTTAAAGGGCCACATGTAATTTGATCGTTACGGTTTTGAAGTCAGAATAAACAGGTTACCAGCTACGGCTAGAAAGCAGAGTCTGTCCTGCTATTTAAGTCATGGCCTGGGGGAGAACATAAGGACTCATACCCACACGCAAGAGTATTCACGTGTAATGAGATTCGAACTTGGACATCCGTTTTCCCATTACACCTCTCGCACAACCACTTACGAGACATATTGAAGGCGAGAGAAGCAAGAGAAACCACGAGAAACCCACTTAATGTGTTTATTTGAATGGATGGCAGAGAAGAGACAAAGAGGGATGGCAAAAGGTCAAAAGTTACTTCGAGCAACAAAAGATAGGAAGTTGTGGAGAGCCATGATCGCATAAGTCCTGAAGCCACGTGGCAGATAATGCCAATTCCTGTCAATCCAATCTTATGCGAACATTCAACATATTAGATAAGCAAGTTAATCGATTACTCAGCCTTGTGGAGGAAAGTCATTATGAACCTGGCCAGAGATATACTCAACAATATATGGCATTTGACGACAGAAATGATGCAAGCGTATATTAGACACACCTCTAATCGTTTATTCAGCCTTGTGGGGGAAACTTATTTTGTTCTCTCCATCCTCTTTCCCATAGTGTAAAAGCCGCAAGCATATCGCTATTTCCATGGCAAATGTTCCGACGATTTCTATTTCACCAGATCAAATCTCGGACACGTTACGTCCACAGAGTCGAATCACACACGTTTCCTCCTTATTACAGTTAAGCAGGAAGTTATACTCAGACAGATCTTTTGCATCAAGAATTGTCACTTTGTAGAACAGGCAATCCTGGAGATGTTTCCTGGATTCTACAACTTCTTCAAGGCAAGGAGCGATCTTTATCTATCCTTCTTGTCCTCATAATCAGTAGTGGAAATAATCGATTTTTTCATGCTTCGGTAGTTTTCATGTAGTTTGCGGCCATTTTCTACTAGCCAGAGTGAGAGCCTATAGCTGGCTGCCACGAATAGGCAGGAAGATTCTATTGGCCAGCGTGAGAGATAACAGCTGACTGACACGAATGTTAACTAGCATGCAAAAAAAAAAAAATCGACAGCGGCATTCTTCACAAGTGGGAAAAATTTAAATCTGCATGGCACTTTACTCCAATTGGCTCATTCGCTTGCTTAAACTCAACGTTGATTCTGATTCCACAGAACTGTCTTGAGTGTGAAAAAGTATTTGTTGTTAACATTCTTTTTTCATTCGTTTTTTCCAGTTACGAGTTCTTTTTTAAAGCTGATCGTTTTGTGTTCATTTTGTTTAGTTCTTTTTTCGTAACACATTTAATGTTTAGTATAGAGCTTAGAAAAAATTCACAGTGTGAGATAGGCAAGAAGTAAGGCATGTATCAACATCAGCACGGCAAAAGGCACTTCTTTAAAGGCAAGGAAGGGTAAAAATATTTTAAGTCAAGTGATAGCATTGCTGTATGAGTCGTACGATTTTTGAATCAAGCACGGACAACGCCGGGCCTTGCTGCTAGTTCATCATAACTCTCTAGTAAACTCTCTACACTACTATATTAACCTTTTCAAGTCAAGGGTCAATCATTATCTAATCTCTTTATCCTCATAATCTTCATAATCCTCCCACTTTCTCTTTCAGTCTTGGATATGACGACAAACTACATCCGACAACAAGGAGATTGGAGGTTTTGAGGAGTGTGGAACCACTTCTTAATTACTGTTGTTCCCAGACCCATCCTAACCCAGGGTGGTAGCACCTGTTAAGTTCCCAGCTACGGGCAAATAGTGAAGCCCCAAACAAAAACAAAACACTATTAAAACAGTGAGTGAAATTACCAGCAATACATTTTTATATAAAAAAGTTACCAACAATACCTACCACCTTCTCTATCATTCATATCACAGACGTCATTCGTCATGAGCATTTTGATTGTAACCTTCTCCACTTCAATCTTAATCATTTCAAGTCAAGGGTCAAGGGTCAATCGTTATCTATCCTCCTTATCCTCATAATCTTCACTTCCTACCACCTCCTCTTTCATTCCTATCACACACCTCATTCACCAAAAGCATTTTATCAGTAACGTTCTGCCTTGAGAGGTTCTGGAGTTTTGTATATTTTTTTAAGGCATATCAGCCTCAATGGGTTATTTAATGTCGACAAGATTTTTATTGCTGGTAATATTTTTTTCCAAAATCTATCTAATATTTTTTTTTATTTTCAAAAATGTATTGCCAGTAATTGTTTTTTATTCAAAAAATCATTGGTGGTAATAAGCTTTTACAAAAATGTATTGCTGGTATTAAAACCTATTTTTACAGTCTCATAGTGTTTTGACCCTAGTTTGGGAATTCAACTATTTGCTCATAGCTAGGACCCTAACACGTGCTACTACCCCGGGTCAAGGTGGACTTGGGAACACCCTCAATGAAGAGGTTGTTTCACACACCTCAAAACCTACTGATCAGAGACCTTACTATTGGACGTAGTTTATCGTCTTACCCAGGACAGTTTGTGTTTGGTGAACTCTGGAATACAGATATATATCTAGCAGTTTTGACTAAATTGACTATGTTAGAATCTCACTAGTTAATCATGACTCTATAATTATAGAATCGTCCTAATTGTCTCTGCATTCCAAATGTAAGGATAAAGTTCCATCAGATAGCTTTTTCCTCGGGACATACTATTTTTTGAAATAAAGTGCCGGGTGGGGGCTCCTCTGAACGCTGCAATCTTAACTTCTTCAGATCAAGGTCAAGTTGTTATCTATCCCCAACGATTTTTGAGGGGGGGCATTTGAAAAAGAATAACTCCCATATACAGCTTATATATCTGTCTAATTGCTTTTTTTTTTTTTTTTTTTTTTTTTTTTTACACGCGCGCTCACAGGCACCCACCTCTCGGGGTCAACAGAGACAACGCGCGAATCTCAGACCTCCAATCCCGGCTGGAGGGTCATCTCAAGTCTTCTCTACAACTGTCTTGCTTGGTCTGGTTTGAAATCGAATGCAAAGCCAATTCCAGTAAAATATTACGAGGCCACACAGCCAGTGCTCGAGATCTTCAAAATGGCGGTACAGACCGCGTATTAGATATAGATATTTTAATTACGAAAAAAAAGAAAAAAAAAAGTTAAATAAAAAATAAAAAATAAAAACCAAAACAAAACGAAAAGCAAAAATAAGTGAATTCTTGTTTCTTCGTTTCTTTCCTTTTTTCTCTCCAAAACGAAAATGATGAGCGCAATTATTGTTGTTCGCACTGAATGACCCAGAAGGTTACCCCACGTCGTAATCATTACTTTTATAACGAACATGACATTCGACTCCTACTTTTTCTATGCGTTAAAAAACTGCAAGTATTTAAGCGTAAACCCTTGCGTGTATATACGACAGTTGTCGGGGGGTGGGACGTTTCTTTCCCCTGCATTAGATAAGAGACAAGACAAGTATAAAATGAGTTTTTTTTTTTTCAACACATGCACGCAAATCCATATGTACAAACACCGGGGCACTGATTTGCACGTACGCACATTGTGAACGATGGCGGCAAAGAGAATGCCCGGATCGACCGTTAGCCTCGGGGTGACTTCTCGAGAAGAAGAAGAGGGTTTCTGGGTTGTGGGCATTGATTAGACGAATGCGGCTTTCAGTTGGGTCTAGAATGAAAGAGAGGGGTGGCGTGGGGGAAATGCGACCGAGATAGACAAAATGTAGGTGGATAGCAAAGTGGGTATAAAAATTCAAAATGAACGGACAGATATCGAGAGAGAGAGAGAGAGAGAGAGAGAGAGAGAGAGAGAGAGAGAGAGAGAGAGAGAGAGAGATGTAAACAGAGAATGAGAAAGAGATGTGAACAGTCAGTGACCTAAAGAGAGACATAAAGAGATGTAAACAGATATTGAGAATGAGAGATGTGAACAGTCAGTGACCTAGAGAGAGAGAGAGAGAGAGAGAGAGAGAGAGAGAGAGATATGTAAACAGAGAATGAGAAAGAGAGATGTGAACAGTCAGTGACCTAAAGAGAGAGACATAAAGAGATGTAAACAAAGATTGAGAATGAGAGATGTGAACATTCAGTGACCTAGAGAGAGAGAGAGAGAGAGAGAGAGAGAGAGAGAGAGAGAGAGAGAGATGTAAACAGAGAATGAGAAAGAGAGATGTGAACAATCAGTGACCTAAAGAGAGAGAAATAAAGAGATGTAAACAAAGATTGAGAATGAGAGATGTGAACAGTCAGTGACCGAGAGAGAGAGAGAGAGAGAGAGAAAGAGAGAGATAGAGACAGACAGAGAGACAAAGAGAGGGAGAGAGATATGAACAGAGAGAGTGAAAGAAATGTGAAAAGTGATTGAGATAGAGAGATGTGAACAGAGTGAGAGAGAGGTGAACGAAGATTGAAAAAGAGATGTGAACACAGAGAAAGATATATAAACAGAGTGCGTGAGATATATATATATATATATGTGAAAAGAGACTAAGAGAGAGAGATGGAAATGTTAACAGACAGAGACTGAGAGAGAGAGATTTGAACAGAGAGAGAGAGAGAGAGATAGAGATTGAAAGAGAGGGTGAGATGTGAAAAAATATTGGAAAAGAGAGCGAGAGATATGCAATCAGAAAAAAACTGGCGTCGAGATCTCATCAATTTGCAGCTGAGCTGGCTTAGATGTAGCCGTAAATTTTATATTAACAGTTTCTTTTCACGCTTCTGGGACTCCAGTCTGGCCCCACGCTTCAATCTGCAAAATTTGAAATGCAATGTCAATCGCTATCTAATGCTCTCCTGATTACTCTTCTCTTTATCGCTCATTATTAAAGTTTCCTTTCCTAATTTTTCCACACTGTATAACCACTTTTGTCTTAGTGGCTTTATTGCCTTGCATGAAGTGAGACCAATTAAAAAAAAGCCTTACCTACAACGAAATGTTACAAAAATAGAACAAACATTGTACTTAATCATTGTTTATGTATATCGTTGTGCATGAGAATGTGTGAGTGAACAAGTGAGAACGAAAAGAAACAAACGACATTTTAAGAAACGTTATTTTCCTTATGAAATTAAGCTTGCTAATCAGAAAGCAAATCGGTCCGCATGTGGCCCGCAGTTTGCTTATGACAGAGCTAGATGATGACACCATTGCCACACCATGTTTTACCGTTATATGCGAGGTATTTCTTGGAGGAATATATGGGAGGTATTTCTGCCACACCTTGTATTAATAAGTAATATTAGATTCATTGAGGTTTTATGTAATTTGATGTTTGGTTGCAAAATTAGATCAAACATCGAACTCTCGGTATTTTTGGATGAGAAAACATTTAAGGCAAACAATCTTTGAAATTAAACTGCACAATATAAAGAGATAGGGTATTAATAACAACAAATAAAATTAAATGTTCAATTTATCTTTCCTGACACGGAGCTTATATATATTTATTTTTACTACATATATATATATATTACTACGTTACTTAAAAATCGAAAACTGAAAAAAAAAACAAAAATTACAATAAAATAAGCAAAATAAATTAACCCATACAAATTATGAAATGACACCTGTTAGAATAGACGAAATAGAATAAAAAATAAAAAACAAAATCAATGAACCCAAATAAATAAAGTAAATAATAAACAAATTAACAAACCATTATGACCAAAATATCAGTTAGACTCTAAAAATCAAACAAAAAATCGGACGAATAACATAGCTATAACTGTCATATAACGATAAAAAACTACGTTACTTAAAAATCGAAAACCGAAAAGAGTAAATAAAAATATACAGTATAATAAATAATAAAAAACAAGTAAAATAAATTAATCTAAATTAATCCAAATAAATAAATAAATAAACCGCTCTCGATAAATTAACCGTTAGAAAAAACAAATAAAGATAATCAACCCAAATAAATAAATGAAGTAATAAACAAATTAAAGACTGCTCCCGCCAAAATAATAGTTAGAATAAACTACAGCAACTAACCCCAAAATTGAATAAATAGCTTTAATTATCTTCCCAAACAAAAACAAAACTATTCAATAAGCGATATAAACAATTTTACTACGTTAATAAAACACCGATTAAAATTAAAATAAATAAATAAATATATAAGATAAGAAAAAAAATAAAAATGAAAATAAAATAAATAAAAACACGCAAAGTAATTTAACCCAAATAAATAAACAAATAAACGACTTCCGGCAAAATAACTGCCAAAACAGACTACCCTCAATGCACCACTGGCCCGTATATATAAATAGCCGAGAAAAAAGATGACACTTGTGGCCTGGCGATTGCGTCTAGCATGAAACAGCCTGTGGCCTCTAAGTCTTGACTTCAAGGTTCATTTTATATATATATATATATATATATATATATATATATATATATATATATATATATATATTGAATATGATGTAATTTTGGATTTTGTAGTGTAATTTATATGCTCTGTTATAATAAATAACTCTTGAGCTCTTTTTGTGGCTCAGTATTAATATTTGATTTTACTAGGATTCACTTGGATTATATACCAACGGATTTATTAACAATAATATACGCGTCCGGAAAATTTAATTCCGTTCGAGCACTTTTGTGAGAAAGACGGATTTTGTAAACAATGACTACTACGGCTAACACTGCAAAGCTCTTCCAGGAATTGAGCCCTCTCTGTCACTGGCGTGTTTATTCGAAGAATAAGTACGTAAAAATTTGCCTTCCACTAAACCGGGCGCTGATAGCTCAGGATTCTGAAGATACTATGGACCGAAGATGTAATCAACGACGAAGTTCTAGAGAAAAATGGAAACAAAATGAAACTAATACTTAACATCAGTAAGAGGCAGTTGAGGTTTCTGAGGCACATAACGAGGAAAGATGGCTTGGAAAATCTGATACTCACGGTACAGATACAGGGCAAGAGAGACAGGGGAAAACAACGCATAACAATTAGTGAGCTTGAGTAAATGGATAGCAGAACAGGGTTTAGGAGAAACAACAGAAAGACAAAGTTTATTTAGAGCTATAAGGGACAGGAAGTTGTGGAGAGCAATGATCGCCTACATCTGAGGGTACACGGTACATAAAGAAAAAGACCATAACTGGTGTTTACGTTAAAACTACCCAAGGTCAACATGTGGATAGCCAACAGACATAAATCATGCCTACGACACAAACACTAACGAACATACGTTATCATCCGAATCCGGCGTAGACAAACAGGATTATTATTCAGTCGAGCAAGCTCAGATATTCATGAGTCTATCACGCCAACAATCACGGTCCTGCATTTTGCTGGTTAATGTATGTGGATCCTGGGCGACCATCTCCATTGAGCAAGACGAGTTGGTCGCCCAGGATCCACATACATTGACCAGCTATGTTATGACACAAAATGCCAACCTAATGACCCTTCGGCCTTGATGCAGGACTGTGATGGTTGGCGAGATAGACTCCTGAATATCCAAGCTAACACAACCGCATAAAGAGTTATGCATAGAGACTTTCTTTATCCTATCATTTTTTCGGATTCCGATACATATTTGACCCCCCCCCCAATACACACACAGGCACACACATTATATATATTTTCAATTCTACATATTTTATTTCTTCGAACGTTATTATTATTAGATACCCGTGTTGGAGTAAACACTTCTTTTTATTTAAAGTGTACCTTATTTTCAGTATGCTTTAAAAGCAAATACAACCCTCCTTGATTGTGAAGCGCTCTGTAGCCAAGCGGTTAGAGCACGCCGGATCAGACGGTGGATTTTCCTACAAAGTGAGAGGCAGGTTCAAATCTTGCCAATGTAACATTTTCTTTGATAAAATTTCTTGTCTGTGCAAGCTGGTAGACGAAATAAATGCTGTTTAAAATAAAACAGGGTGTTTACTTAAATATAGGTATCGACTAAAATAACGTTTGAAGTAATAATGATAATAATAATAATAATAATAAATGTGAATGTCAGCGTGTCACACTTTTTCAATTAAAGGGACACAACTAACTTTCAATAGCTCATGTTACAGACATTTTGGATTCACAAGTTTTCAATACTGCGATTGTTTTCGGCAATTTTTTACGTGATACTTTTGCGACGAAATTTTTTGTACGATATCAGTTTTTATAACTTGGAAATAAATTTGGGAATACTCGAAATTAATTACGAAATCTAGCGAAAGTCACCCATGAAATAAAAATAATTGTTTGTACGGAAAGTAAGGACCTACGTAAATCAAACTGTCTTTAAATTAAGTGGCGGCAGAAGAATTATCGTTGGACTTTTAAAAGGTAAACAATTCTTAAATGCAGCGATCAATTTTGAGTTCTTTTGCAGTGTATTTTTGTTTATCGCATACGGCAGCAGTATGCTTCGCAAAAATAAATCTCCGCCAACAGAGGACAAGATTGCAATCAAAAGAGCCAAGACTGCAGCGAGGGAAAGGAAGTCCCGTGAAAATGAAAACCCAGATCAAACAGCAACAAGGAGAGCTTCCAATGCTGAGAATATATGCAAAGACTTAGGGACTCTTAAAATCCTGAATACGCTGAAGGTCCAGTCGAGAGCCCTCCACGGGCGCTAGATTAAATACCACCCGATAGTGTGGCTTTTAAGCTAGTAATAATATATAAGTGGAATCTTAAAGTTTTGATGCACTATGATAATAATAATAATAATAATAATAATAATAATAATAATTTTTTTTTTTTTTGCAGTGGAAAGTGTCATGATGCCATTTCTAATCTTAGGTCCCTGGGCGGGACCCGGAAAGAAATGTGTAAACGCCAGATATCAAAGGAAATAAAAATAATAATAATATAGACCGTGTGTAGGCTTGTTCATAAAAAAGCTTTGATGTAAAAGGTATGTAAAAAGCGAAGATACTTTTTATACAACTATTATGTTTTCACTTCCTGAAGAAAGATTTCGCAGAATTTTTCCTATCTATTGCAAGACACACGATCGCCAGTGGGGTTCGCACGAGAGAGAGACAAGTTTTGGGTAATTTGATTTTTAAGCCCCATGCTAAATATGTAATAAAAATTTGCTGAATAGTTATATTTAGGTGTAAATTTACATGCTTAATTCGAAAATAACCAAGAAAGTTTGATAAAATCTACCGTTTTGGAGTTATCCACAATAGAAGTTCGGAATCATTCGCGTCGCGGCAGCCATTACTTTGCATGTATTTGCTGCAGAACAGTCTTGATTAATGCGCACGGAATGAGTCCTCAGTTGCGCAGAAATTGAATCAAATAAGAACCGTAAAAAGGCCTTTAACAATGTAATCTTCCGCGCAAATCTAATCAACAGCGAATGTATGCAAACAACACCAGTAATGGCTGCCGTAACGCGAATGAGTCCGAAATTCTATTTATTCCCCCAAGTTTATTCGCAATTGCTGCAGGAGAAGGTCTTGACGAGACTCCACAACTTGTTTCGGAGAGATTGTCTGGATTGAGTAATTAATAAAGTAATTTGCTTTTTGACAATTATTTAAAGCCAGAAAACATTTTAGGATTGTAGTAACGATTTGTACTGATACAAGTACTAATTAACCCAGGGCTGAGTGGAGGTGAAGAGGTCAATTCATACATTTCCCAAGGGTATTTGCGTGTAAGTTAATATAATTAACCCGACTGGAATTGGAAGTCAGGTCTCCGTTTTCTAAGTCCGACCTCTTATCCGTTACGGCACTTACACATCCATGTTCACAGCACCTGGCATCCCCAAGCGGTCATCTATGCATCTAGGTGCTGACCAGTCAAGACGTTGCTTAACTTCGGTGATCGTACGAAAGCCGGTGTTTCAGCGTGATATGAGCGTAAGCCGAGATTGCCTGGAATCTTATATCTCTTTGTCGGCAGCATTCTGTCGTCCATCGGAGGCAGTTGATTTCAGACAAGACGATGGTCCTTTGTAAGAAAGAAAATAATTTTGTCTGTGTGGGTCACTCTCTGCTCCCTTGAATACAGAATACCGTAATTCTCCATCTATAATACACCCTCATCTATAATACGCACCCCTAAAATTGTGCTGAAAGTGTGGGGAAAATGCTTCTACTCATGCATAATACGCACCCCGTGTTTGGTAATCAAACCACTATAAATTGTATCTCTCCAATTTCATTATGGCGTCCTGGGTAAGACGATAAACTACGTCCAACAGCAAGGCCTCTGGTCAGGAGGTTTTTGATAGCGTGGTTGCTGGTGTTCCCAGGCCCACCCTGACCCGGGGTGGTAGCATCTGTTAAAGTCCCAGCTATGGGCAAACACCCAAACTTGTGTAAAAGTAGGTTTTAATACCAGAAATACTTTGTAATAAAAACAAATTATTACCAACAATAATTTTTGAAGGAAAAATTATTATCTACCAAGTGAGAAATTAAAAAAAAAAACTTTTTACGAAAATAAAACCAAGATTGTAAATTTCCTAAAAGTAGTTGGATTGTACTAAAAAATATGAGTAATTGAAAAATGCTTCAAATATATACATACACACCTTTTTTTACCAAACTATCGCCATGAATCTATTTCAAAATTTTGTTGGCATTAAATAATCCATTGAGGTTGATACGCCATAAAACAAAATAACCGACCAACCAATTTCATTATGGCCAGCGTTTCTTACTCTTATTCAAGTTGTAATTGAAGATATTTATTAAAATTTCCGATCATCACGATTGTAAAAGGAAACGGAAATACCTATATTGTGCCTACTGCGCAGACTCATTAACCTGTTTTTGTTCGATAAAATGTGCAACATACCGGAACTGTATGTAGTTTTTCCCCGAAAATGATTTAAAACAGAATAATATTATTCTAATTAATTTTATGATAATTCTTATTTTATTTTACATTTGTAAGTATTGTTAGGTACATATGATTGTATCTGACATTCTTATGGGGTCGCAATCGCCGAACGTTAATGTCAAATTGTAAGTTTGTGGTGAGTAGTCATTTTGCAACTGAAATCGACCTATGAAACGGCAGTTTTTAAAGAATTTTTGTAGCTGTGCATAATACGCAACTCAAATTTTGCTTATTATTTTTTTTAGAAAAAAAATGCGTATTTTAAATTTAGAATTACGGTAGTTCACTGAAAGGGCGAGTATTTAGAATACATTAGTCGACCATCCGTGTCAAATAACCCGTAGATTACATAATATTCTTGTATTGTATAGCTTCAATGATAGTGTAAAAGCTGTTAATAGGGAGGAAAGACCTGGGGGCGAAATGTAGAGAGAAGGAATGACAAAAGTGGAAACGTGGCGGAAGAGAGATAGTGACGAACAGAAAAAGAAAACAACAAACATGTCTATCAGTACAGTATTTACATTAGTCGGACTATTGTCCTCATCTTTGTCGCCATTTTTGTCACAACGTTTCGGCCGTTGTACGCTCCGGCCTTCTTCAGGTGGTTGGAATTTCGAACCGAACCCTTTTATTTCGATCACTGGGGTAGACCGTTCTAGTTCCACGAGCCATGTTTGATGGATGTCAGTTATCAGTTATCTCCTGCTAATTTTCCCTCTGAAAGTTCTCCACTGCCTGAACCGGGTATTGAACTCACACTCTTTGGGTCTGTCACTGGATCTAACCAACGCCTTTATCCACTGTGCCATGTGTCCAATAGTCCGACTAATGTAAATACTGTACATAACACCTCATCTCAGAAATATAGACAGACTATGTCTATCAGTGTTAAAGAGAGAGAGAGATTTGAAAAAAAAAATCAAATATTGATAATAAAAATATAAAAAAAAAACTTATTGTCTTAGTTTAGTTATAAGAGCAGAAAATGAAAGCGAAAACGAGATTGATCTTTAGTTATCTTTATCATTTTTACGACTTATCAACCTTTCGTGGTTTATTTAAAGCCGAAACATACTTCGTATTGTAGGCGGGTGCTTACAGAAGCTGGTGTTCCGAAGCGGACCCTATCGACAGGCTCAGTGGGCACCTCGAGGCGGTGTTAATGGTTAGCGAGCTTGTCTCGCTAGAACAATTACGACTGAGTAGTGAGTTCGATCCTCACCGGGTGCCCCATACTTTCGGCCTTGTGCCACATCTAAGCTATGCTTGGAAAATCACTATCTACAGGCCCAGGTGCATAAATTGTCGTCTAAATGACGCAAAAATGAAAATAACACTGACACCTTATTTTAACAGATAAATTTACCAAAATTACACAAACATATCTTGAAGTACTAAAGAGTAAATTTATTCAATAAAAATCAACATTGGCTTCAACCACAGCCTCCAGACGACTTCAGAATCTCCTGCATCTTTTCAGGACAGTCTCCTTGTTTAAGTTGGTGAATGCTGCCATAATCCTTGCCTTCACTTCATCTTTGGTGTTACAAGGAGTTTTGTTGGCCTCTTGCTCAAC
Source organism: Acanthosepion esculentum (assembly GCA_964036315.1). NCBI lineage: Eukaryota > Metazoa > Mollusca > Cephalopoda > Sepiida > Sepiidae > Acanthosepion > Acanthosepion esculentum. Next base: position 41,841,947 of record OZ038518.1, read on the forward strand.
TGCACCCCACACATAATAATCAAGGGATGTTGCAGTCTGGGGTGGCCAGATGTAAGGGTGATGTGGTTGCAGAAATTGTCTGACAGTCATGACAGGGTTCTTCTGCTAGTATAGCATGGCGCAGAGTCTTGTTACCAGGCATAGCGTCTTCCAGCAGCCACACTCTTGACCTAGGGCATCACTACCTGCTCAAGGTACTTGATGTAGGCCTCCGTGTTGAGTCTGAGGCCCTGTGAGAAGATGAATGGAGGCATAACGTCGCCATCACTAGATATCACTCTGAACACCATGATGTTGACTGGATATATCATCCAACTCTTTACAAATTCTCTGTGCTGTCCTCAGATTGACACCCAAATACTCTGAAATGTTAGTATTGGAGCTTCCGGCGCGAATGCCAAGCAGTACAGCATGCCGCTTCCAAATCTCTTAGAATTGCGTCATAGTGCCCTTTTTCTCACAGACGGTGCCCAACTGACCCTACTGCACTGTGCTGTCAACAAAATCGAAAACAAACAACGAGCATACGCAAAATTAAAAATATAAACTGGCGAAAATTTATTCATCGCACCCTGTATATACTGACCGTGTTCGACGTTGCTTAACTACGGTCACCGAGCGAGAACCGGTGTTTTCAGCGGGATTTGAATGTAGGCGAGAGAAAAAAAAGATGAGAAAAAGAGGAAAGCAAGAAAGTGAAAAAGAGGATAATATGAAAAGGAAGGCAAGAAAGCGAAAGAAAAGAAAAAGTAACGAGAAATGGATAAATAAAGAGAAAAGGAAAGGGGGAGAAATAAGGAGAAAAGGAAAGCGAAAAAGAGGAAACAAAAAGAAAAATGAAGAGGTAAAGCGAAAGAGGAAAGGGAAAAGAGAAAAGAAAAATGGAAAAAGAAAAGGGAAAAGAAAGGGGGAAAAGAAAAGGGAAAAAGAAAAGGGAAAAAGAAAGAGAAAAAAGAAAAAGAGAAGAGAAAAGTGAAAAGGGAAATAGAAAAGAAAAGCGAAAAGAAAAGGGAAAAGAAAGAGGAAAAGAAAAGGGAAAAGAAAGAGGAAAAGAAAAGCGAAAAGAAAAGGGAAAAGAAAAGCGAAAAGAAAAGGGAAAAGAAAAGGGAAAAGAAAGAGAAAAGAAAAGGGAAAAGAAAGAGGAAAAGAAAAGGGAAAAGAAAGAGAAAAAGAGAAAAGAAAAGAAAAAAGGGAAAAGAAAAGTGAAAAGGAAAAGCGAAAAAGAAAAGGAAAAGAAAAGGAAAAAGAAATGAGAAAAGAAAAGGGAAAACGAAAAAAGAAAAGAAAAGCGTAAAGAAAAGAGGAGAAAGAAAAGGGAAAAGAAAGAGGAAAAGAAAAGGGAAAAGAAAGAGGAAAAGAAAAGGGAAAAGAAAGAGGAAAAGAAAAGGGAAAAGAAAGAGGAAAAGAAAAGGGAAAAGAAAGAGGAAAAGAAAAGGGAAAAGAAAGAGGAAAAGAAAAGGGAAAAGAAAGAGGAAAAGAAAAGGGAAAAGAAAAGGGAAAAGAAAAGGGAAAAGAAAGAGAAAAGAAAAGGGAAAAGAAAGAGGAAAAGAAAAGGGAAAAGAAAGAGAAAAGAAAAGGGAAAAGAAAGAGGAAAAGAAAAGGGAAAAGAAAGAGAAAAAGAGAAAAGAAAAGAAAAAAGGGAAAAGAAAAGTGAAAAGGAAAAGCGAAAAAGAAAAGGAAAAGAAAAGGAAAAAGAAATGAGAAAAGAAAAGGGAAAACGAAAAAAGAAAAGAAAAGCGTAAAGAAAAGAGGAGAAAGAAAAGGGAAAAGAAAGAGGAAAAGAAAAGGGAAAAGAAAGAGGAAAAGAAAAGGGAAAAGAAAGAGGAAAAGAAAAGGGAAAAGAAAGAGGAAAAGAAAAGGGAAAAGAAAGAGGAAAAGAAAAGGGAAAAGAAAGAGGAAAAGAAAAGGGAAAAGAAAAGGGAAAAGAAAAGGGAAAAGAAAGAGAAAAGAAAAGGGAAAAGAAAGAGGAAAAGAAAAGGGAAAAGAAAGAGGAAAAGAAAAGGGAAAAGAAAAGGGAAAAGAAAGAGGAAAAGAAAAGGGAAAAGAAAGAGGAAAAGAAAAGGGAAAAGAAAAGGGAAAAGAAAAGGGAAAAGAAAAGGGAAAAGAAAGAGAAAAGAAAAGGGAAAAGAAAGAGAAAAGAAAAGGGAAAAGAAAGAGAAAAGAAAAGGGAAAAGAAAGAGAAAAGAAAAGGGAAAAGAAAGAGAAAAGAAAAGGGAAAAGAAAGAGAAAAGAAAAGGGAAAAGAAAGAGGAAAAGAAAAGGGAAAAGAAAGAGGAAAAGAAAAGGGAAAAGAAAAGGGAAAAGAAAAGGGAAAAGAAAAGGGAAAAGAAAAGGGAAAAGAAAGAGAAAAGAAAAGGGAAAAGAAAGAGAAAAGAAAAGGGAAAAGAAAGAGAAAAGAAAAGGGAAAAGAAAGAGAAAAGAAAAGGGAAAAGAAAGAGAAAAGAAAAGGGAAAAGAAAGAGAAAAGAAAAGGGAAAAGAAAGAGAAAAGAAAAGGGAAAAGAAAGAGGAAAAGAAAAGGGAAAAGAAAAGGGAAAAGAAAAGGGAAAAGAAAAGGGAAAAGAAAAGGGAAAAGAAAAGGGAAAAGAAAGAGAAAAGAAAAGGGAAAAGAAAGAGAAAAGAAAAGGGAAAAGAAAGAGAAAAGAAAAGGGAAAAGAAAGAGAAAAGAAAAGGGAAAAGAAAGAGAAAAGAAAAGGGAAAAGAAAGAGAAAAGAAAAGGGAAAAGAAAGAGGAAAAGAAAAGGGAAAAGAAAAGGGAAAAGAAAGAGAAAAGAAAAGGGAAAAGAAAGAGGAAAAGAAAAGAGAAAAGAAAAGGGAAAAGAAAGAGAAAAGAAAAGGGAAAAGAAAGAGAAAAGAAAAGGGAAAAGAAAGAGAAAAGAAAAGGGAAAAGAAAGAGAAAAGAAAAGGGAAAAGAAAGAGAAAAGAAAAGGGAAAAGAAAGAGAAAAGAAAAGGGAAAAGAAAGAGGAAAAGAAAAGGGAAAAGAAAAGGGAAAAGAAAAGGGAAAAGAAAAGGGAAAAGAAAAGGGAAAAGAAAGAGAAAAGAAAAGGGAAAAGAAAGAGAAAAGAAAAGGGAAAAGAAAGAGAAAAGAAAAGGGAAAAGAAAGAGAAAAGAAAAGGGAAAAGAAAGAGAAAAGAAAAGGGAAAAGAAAGAGAAAAGAAAAGGGAAAAGAAAGAGAAAAGAAAAGGGAAAAGAAAGAGGAAAAGAAAAGGGAAAAGAAAAGGGAAAAGAAAAGGGAAAAGAAAGAGAAAAGAAAAGGGAAAAGAAAGAGAAAAGAAAAGGGAAAAGAAAGAGAAAAGAAAAGGGAAAAGAAAGAGAAAAGAAAAGGGAAAAGAAAGAGGAAAAGAAAAGGGAAAAGAAAGAGGAAAAGAAAAGGGAAAAGAAAAGGGAAAAGAAAAGGGAAAAGAAAGAGAAAAGAAAAGGGAAAAGAAAGAGAAAAGAAAAGGGAAAAGAAAGAGAAAAGAAAAGGGAAAAGAAAGGGAAAAGAAAAGGGAAAAGAAAGAGAAAAGAAAAGGGAAAAGAAAGAGAAAAGAAAAGGGAAAAGAAAGAGAAAAGAAAAGGGAAAAGAAAGAGAAAAGAAAAGGGAAAAGAAAGAGGAAAAGAAAAGGGAAAAGAAAGAGGAAAAGAAAAGGGAAAAGAAAGAGGAAAAGAAAAGGGAAAAGAAAGAGGAAAAGAAAAGCGAAAAGAAAAGGGAAAAGAAAAGCGAAAAGAAAAGGGAAAAGAAAAGGGAAAAGAAAGAGAAAAGAAAAGGGAAAAGAAAGAGGAAAAGAAAAGGGAAAAGAAAGAGAAAAAGAGAAAAGAAAAGAAAAAAGGGAAAAGAAAAGTGAAAAGGAAAAGCGAAAAAGAAAAGGAAAAGAAAAGGAAAAAGAAATGAGAAAAGAAAAGGGAAAACGAAAAAAGAAAAGAAAAGCGTAAAGAAAAGAGGAGAAAGAAAAGGGAAAAGAAAGAGGAGAAAGAAAAGGGAAAAGAAAGAGGAAAAGAAAAGGGAAAAGAAAGAGGAAAAGAAAAGGGAAAAGAAAGAGGAAAAGAAAAGGGAAAAGAAAGAGGAAAAGAAAAGGGAAAAGAAAGAGGAAAAGAAAAGGGAAAAGAAAGAGGAAAAGAAAAGGGAAAAGAAAAGGGAAAAGAAAAGGGAAAAGAAAGAGAAAAGAAAAGGGAAAAGAAAGAGGAAAAGAAAAGGGAAAAGAAAGAGGAAAAGAAAAGGGAAAAGAAAAGGGAAAAGAAAGAGGAAAAGAAAAGGGAAAAGAAAGAGGAAAAGAAAAGGGAAAAGAAAAGGGAAAAGAAAAGGGAAAAGAAAAGGGAAAAGAAAAGGGAAAAGAAAGAGAAAAGAAAAGGGAAAAGAAAGAGAAAAGAAAAGGGAAAAGAAAGAGGAAAAGAAAAGGGAAAAGAAAAAGGAAAAGAAAAGGGAAAAGAAAAGGGAAAAGAAAAGGGAAAAGAAAGAGGAAAAGAAAAGCGAAAAGAAAAGGGAAAAGAAAAGCGAAAAGAAAAGGGAAAAGAAAAGGGAAAAGAAAGAGGAAAAGAAAAGGGAAAAGAAAGAGGAAAAGAAAAGGGAAAAGAAAGAGGAAAAGAAAAGGGAAAAGAAAAGGGAAAAGAAATGAGAAAAGAAAAGGGAAAACGAAAAAAGAAAAGAAAAGCGTAAAGAAAAGAGGAGAAAGAAAAGGGAAAAAGAAAGAAAAGGGAAAAAGAAAGAAAAGGGAAAAAGAAAGAGAGCCTGGCAAATTTATTATCACTCTTTGATTTGGACAATATCCAGACAAAAATAATTCCTGTTTGGATCTCAAAGCCACGCCCCCTCCGCTAAATCCAAGTCTTTTCTTTAATTCTTTAATCATATTCAAGCCCGTCGACGCTGAGAGTGGAATTTTTCTGCGTCGTGCTCAAAGCCTCTGTTGAAGAAATTCACCCTCGGGGGGAACCGTACACTGACTGATTTTTCTTCTACGGCCCGTTTTGAAGTCAACACGGTAAAATCCCGACGAGAATTAGGCGTCTTTATTTCTTCCCGAAGACATTTCTGTTTCATCTGCTTTTCATCTTTCGCGCCGTACCAGATTTGAAACTCTTCAAAATTGCCGGCAGCTTCTTCGGTAGGTTGTCGTGTAATTTGCAAGAGAGTTGAAACATCCGATTCCGACTGTCTGCCGATCTCAGCCCTTCGGCAAGCCGTTCAAAATAGCCATATGTCGGTGATAAGAGAGTTCAGAGGGAAAGTTTCGAGCTTTCACTGGTAAGTAAACAGAACAGAAAATCTAGTCTCTTTCATTCATTTATTCAACGTCTTAGAGAGCTACAACAATGTTCAATTTGTCGGCTAAATATTATTTGAAAACTCTGCGTTTGGACTTTGCCGCTAATGCGCTGTCGATTTTCAGTCATTTTATTCAAAGACATAAGGGGAATTTGTCAGCCGAGTTCAAATTCAAGCTTTGATATGTTGTCTTTCGCACGTGTCCTTGGGAAAGGCATGGATCCATTTCTCCCCCCAGCTATGGGTTAAATAACAGATTAGTCTGAGCTCTATAGCCTTAGGCGGCAATCAGTGTTAGAGAAGGAAAAACCGAAGAGAAGACGACGGGAAAAAACTGCACCACCCTTCCCAAGAATATATGGGATTTTAAGTCATAATAATGTAAATGTAATCTGTGGTGAATCATGATCGTTTGCATCCTGAAAAGATATGATATTAACCCCCCCACAAAAAAAAAACACACACACACACACACATCTATGGGCCTAGTCTATCCTGCTATTTTCAGGGTAGAGTAGACACCCCCGCATTGACTTTCAGTCTAAATGAAGAAAAAATTAATTCAAAACCGTGAAGAAGGCAATGGGGAAAAACATCACTGTATTCCACAAGAAGTTGCGACAATTAAAATTGTAAAATGAGATAATAAGGAAGTGAAACGTGTGGAGAGTCATGACCGATAACATAACGAAGGGATATGGCTTAAAAAAAAAATTTACGACCACATCACGTTGAAACATTGGTTCCCGTACGATAACAGAAGTTAAGCAACGTTGACCGTGGTCAACACATAGATAGGTGATCGCTGGGGAATACCAAATTCTGTAAGTCTGGACGTGCAGGTGGTGCAATGTATAATGAATGGGAATTTTTAACCGAAGAACCGAGTTCCAATTCCAGTTCGGTCGTTATAGTCACTCATGCACAAATACCTTTGGAAATGTTACGAATCCACCGCTTCCTCCTCCAGCTGTGGGTTAATTAGTAAGATTCGTATTACTAATCCATTATTATGTAAAAAAGAAAAATCAAAAACAAAAGCAAACAGTTCTTACAATCTAAAAATATTTCCTGGCTTTAAATAACCTTCAAAGGGTTGATAAGCCATAGAAAATGAATCAGTCAATGAAATACTGATTAATTACACAGGAATATCTTTCAGATTTATTTACATTCTCTTGAATATATATAGAACCTACCATAGCCACAAAGTGAAGGATCAGTTTAAATATTGATTGTAATATAGAATTGATACCCCACTTTATATGCACATTATAATTTCTTGAGCGTGTATCAAATTCTGATTAGGTATGATTCCACATCCTCCCCCATCTATGAGTTAATTAGTACGACGTGTATCACAAACATTACTATCTAAAAATGCTTTTACAATTTTAAAATATTTTCTGGCTATAAATAAACAGCAAAGTGTTGATAAACCTTAAAAAAAAAAACGAATCAATAAAAAAGTCGACCATACCAAGAGTTGTTAGTATTTTACTTTTTTTTTTTCTATTGTGAAAACATTTTGTCTGGTTCATTCTAAAACATTTTTTCTACGGCTACAATCCATTTAGAAGTAGAAAAGTTAACGGCGGAAGAGGAGAGAAAAATTCATACTATTCCTTCAGGGATGATGTCCTAATAATAGATAAGGAATAGCAATGGGAAACCAAAAATAAAAAAAATTAAATAAACGGAAATGACGAAAATTAATTAGTGTAAGGAGAAATCTTAGGTTGAGTCATAAGTAATTTCTGTTTTTAGGAACCACCAATAATGATAAATATATTATCCTAACTAATCGTTCCTTTAGTATATCATAACGAGCGATGAAAAATGGGTACCATACAACAATGTTCAACGAAGAACGTAGAAGACTGAGAAGGATAAAGCTCCACAACCAATTCCAAAAGCTGAGAACCACATAAGAAAAATGATGTTGTGCGTGTGGTCAGATCCTCATAGTTTAGAGTTCTTAAAACGTAATGAAACGCTAAATGCACATTTATATGTTCAGCAGTTGCAATATGTCCAGATGAGTTTTGTCGATAAAGTGCTCTACGATCATCACTAGGACAAATGTTGTTCTTTTTCATGACAATACAAGCCCACATACAAAACGAACAACATATGAAAACAATTTGGAACTCGGTTAGTCTGTTCTACACAACACGCCAAATTCACCCTGCCTTGCATTAACTGATTATTACCTTTCTCTGTCTCTGCAAAACGCTATTATGCTTAAAAATTTCTCTAATGACAAGCAGATTCAAGAGTTTGTCGAAAACTTCACATCAAAACCTGTGGAATTTTACTCAAAAGATATTCAAAGGTTGCCAGATATGTGTCAACAAGTCATTGCAAATAATGATATTATATATATATATATATATATATATATATATATATATATATATATATATATATATTAATCATGTAACACCCCAAAAGGCAATAAATTCACTAAGATACAGGAATCTATATCGAGTGTCAGAGAATATGAGAAAAACGAAACATTGACGAAGAACAATGAAAGAACAGGAATTAAGAAGACAAAAAATAAAAATTGGCTTTGCATTTAAGTTTTTTGAAGATCAAACTTGAATGGAAAGCAAGAAACTGAAAGAGAGTTCAACAAGAAATGAATGCGAGAAAAGAAACTATTAGCATAGAACTTACGATTACATCTAGTCATTTCAACAGTAAAATGAGACATTGTCGCCAATCTAGAACTACACTTAAATTGATAAGGTCTAGGAAGCATACAGGTAAGTTCATCAGAAGAATTATTATGACAATAGTTATAGAAAAAAATCACAAGGAAGATACGTTACGCCGAGATGCCAGGACATGACTAAAAATATTGCAGATTCTTTAGATTTATAATATAT
>OZ038518.1:41860079-41882579 GCA_964036315.1 Acanthosepion esculentum
CGCAATCGTCAGGCCATCGATTAAGCCTGAAACAGATTGTCGCTGCTGAGTATTGAATTTAATGTCCATTTTTTATATATATATATTATTTATATTCTGATGTTCTAAAACAACCACCAAACCATACCTGTATAAAATTTAATTTTCAAAAAAATTCCTAACAAAAAAGCAAAAAAAAAACAAAAACAAAAAACCCCAAAAACAAAACAAAAAACAGAAGTTCATTTTTGATGGTTTCAGAACCAGCCTAAATAAAATTTGCAAGCTGGTTTAAAGACATACATTTTGTGATTTTTTAAGGAAAACATGTTACGAAACTATAGCATTAAATTTCTGATTCTATTGGGAACCGATTTGTGGCTTTTTAAGAAATTTGACATGTCAGACAAGCAGACAGGCTTCAATATTCACACGGAAGGCATCGAAAAACAGTAAAAGCAGCCACCGCCGCCTAAAGAAGCTGAAATTAAAAGAAGAGACAAAAAAGAAATTATATATATATATATATATATATATATATATATATATATATATTTATTTCTGTAGTCGTTTGTGAATGTTTGTCCCAAATTGGGGTTATTGACATTGATTTTGAAGTTTTCATGAAAATACAAGATTTATCACTGTAAAACTGATCTATTGTCTGAACAAACCAGAAATCCAGCCAGGTGAATAATAGTAAGTGAAAATTTTATTGATAATAATAATATTTGATTTTATGAGACCAACTGAATTATAATGAGAACTTGTTATCTTGCCTAATTGTTTGGTGCACAAAGGAACATTTTCTGCAAGTTTGTTTCGTTTATGTTGAATTATGTGCTGCTGCTATTTTTTATGCTATTTAATAAATTTCACACCGGACGAAGTGTCTGGTATTTTTTTGTTTGTCCTATTCATAATAATCACGATAAGAGATCTGACGTTCTTCCTTCTCGTTTACCCACCAAAATTCTCTTAATGAAAAACTGGGTAAATTTTAAAGACACTTAGATTTTCCTGACATTGTAGGTGGAAAACAATGAATCAAGGAATAAACAACAGATCCCTTGGTAGGATCGAACCTACCAACTTGACAACCCTTGACAAGACCTGTTAGCCAGGCGTCGCTTTGAAAGTAGGCGTTCGAAAGCTCGTGAATACAAAGAGACAAGCATCAAATTCCAATTACATAGACTTTTATATGCCCTGTTATGGCTGTACATTTAAATGGATATAATCAAATTAACGGACAATTATGAGTTTTTCACGGTTACTTTCAATTATTCACAGGCTATTATTTGTAAACCTGAACGTCAGAGTCGCTGTCAGCGCTTAAACACTGACAACATATCGCCAAAGGCTTTTCGTGGAGCCTCTTTTGTGTGACGAAAAGAAAAAAAAAATTGTTTACTTATTTTTTTTTGTTAGTCTGTTTTTCATTACATCTTTTTTTTTTTTTTTTTTAGGTTAGGTGGGGGTCGTCTTTTAAATATCCACCGCCCCTAACCGCACAGCCTTTTTTTTTTCTTTAATTTCATAAAGAATGGATTAAGTAAAGAAATCTCTTTAGCTTTTTCTTTTCATCGTTCGTTCCTTTACATTTTTTTAAAAAAAAAATAATCTTTTTCTTTCACTTCGTATAAATGTGTTAATGAAAAGAAAAAGGTAAAAAGGAATAAGAAACGAAAGAAAAAGAAAAAGAATGAAAAGTAAAATGAATAAGAGGTGAAAGACAAAAAATACACAAAAAAACTTTTTCTATACAGTGAGTCCTCCGTATTCGCGGGGGTTAGGGACCAGAAGAGTTAGAATCCGCGAATACTTGTAAAACCCCTAAAAGTGCTTATAAGTACCTATTTTGATTGTTAAAACCCCATATGCATTAAACTTTCACCCTAAACACTTTAGAAGTATTTCAGACCCTTTTAAAAACATTTTTGAAAAATAGTATTTGTGACCATACACTTAGCGTAAATTTTCTTTCATACGTACAATAACCGATTTTAATTACGCATAAATCGATACAACCATTGAAAATACTGTATAAAACATGTGTAACAAGACATAAAATATAAAGTTTAAAACATTTTCTAAAAACAGAACTGTGATGATGCCCCCTGATTTAGCATAAGCCACTTTTAAGATCCCAGCCGCAGCCCCTATAAAGAACAAAGCCCAAGCACTACGCATATTTTTGCGTTTGTTTTTTTACAATGAAGATGTACAATTCTGCCAATTACCATAAAAATGGACTGTTGTGTTTTAAGTCACTTAATAACAATTAAATAACAGATACAAGAATAATACAAGAATATTTCAAATATGTTGTACCGAAAAAAATGCGCGAATCGAGGTAGTTCTCAGCGAATAATTTGTACATATGTTATTCAGAAAAACGCGAATATTGAGGTTTTCGCAAATAACAAGTATATGTGTCCTAAAGAAAAATCCGCGAATGAGTGAAGCCGCGAATGCTGAAATGCGGATAGGTGGGAACTCACTGTACTTGATACTTCATTCTCCTTTTATGATACCTTTGACCATCCGTCGTTCTCTCAACCCTGCACCATTTCTCTTTACGTCCACCCTCTCTCGTTCTCTCACTCTGCCACTTCTTTCTTTCTTTCTCTTGGACATTCTTTCTTTCTTCTACGTGCCGCGCCTCTTTCAGGACATAAACGACCATAGCTCGCCACAACTTTCTATCCCTTGCAGCTCTTAGCAGGTTATCTCCCTTTACAAACCCCCTCCCCTGCCCCGTTCCGCCATCCATTCACACAAGCTCGTCAGGTAGGTGACTCCCTGCTTTCCCTGATCTCTCTTACCCTCAATATGCCCCCCATAATGGGTTTATAAAGTTTTCCAAGCCCTCTTTCTTCATTATGTCTGCAAGGGATTTCAGCTGTCTTTTCCTGATTTTGTGTAGAAGTCTTCTTTCTGTTGCTATTTCCTTTAAGTCTTCCTTTTTGCTTACTCTCTTCGTCTACGGAATTTCGACTACGCCTCCACAGAATCATATTTCTCCTGTCATCTGTGGGGGTGGGGGTTGTCCGCCCGTCACTACCACGTAAGAGGATGGATATCCCATAGCAAGCCAGCATTACTTCCCCCCCCATTCACTTCGACCATCCCCCATTCTCCTTTAATTTAAACAAACTTCATTGGCCGCATCACGTTGAAACACCGGTTCCCGTACGATCACCGAAGTTAAGCAACGTTGGCCTGGTCAGTACCTAGATGGGTGACCATTTGGGAATACTAGGTGCTGTGAGAGGCACGTTGGAGTAATGGGTAGCGGCTCCGATTGAGGAATCAGAGAGCCAAGTTCGATTTCCAGTCAAATCTATTACATTTACTTACGTGCTAATACCCTTGGGAAAGGTATGAATGCTCTTCTTCCCCTCCAGCTATGGATAAATAGCAGGACAGAACGGGTTCTGTAGATTTGGATGTCAACGTCTCTACCACAGAAAGAAATGGCAACCTACTGCGGGAAAAACAATCTGCCTCGTCAGTCATGTATCGCAAGATACACGAATCGCCTAAGCGTGTATTACGCACCCAACTGACTGAGGTGCTGTGAGCTTGGATGTGCGGGTGGAGTAATGGATAATGGCGCGGAATTTTTAATCGGAGAGGCGAGTCCCAATTCAAGTTGGTTTCGTTATATTCACTTATGCACAATTATCCTTGGGAAAGGTATGAATCCACCTTTTCTCCCCCCAGCTATGGATTAATTAGTAAAACTTGTATCACTAAAGTATTATTATTAGCCAACAAAAATAAATAAAACTGCGTACAATATATTTAGATTTCGGCATTAAATGGCCCATAGAGGTGTTGATAGGCCGCTAAACTAAACCAAAATAGACCAAACTTCATTCCTCTTCTCATGTACTTTAATTCTTAATTTTTCCTTCCTTCTTTTCTTGTTCATTTTCGTTTTATTCATTATTCTTTTTCTTCCATACTTCATCATACATTGGTTTAGGGCACGTCGACGTGGTGTAATGGTTAGAAAGCCTGTCTAGCTAGAACTATTACCACTGAGTAGTGAGTTCGATCCTCACTGGATGCCTCTTACATTCGGCCTTGTGCCACATCTAAGCTCCGTTTGGAAAAATCCTTATCTTACATTGTTGTTATTTCTTCTTTTTCTCCACCCCCCTCTTTGCATTATTCATCTTCCTTCATCTCTCATTCATTGTGTTTCTTCATTCGTGTTTCATTCTCTTTTTTTTAAAATTCTTATTCGTCTTCTTTCTTTGTCTCTTTCTCGACTCCTTTCCCCTCCATGTTCGTCTTTCTCTCTCTTAACCGATTTTTATCTTCTTCAGCGCGTTTTATCTGCTGGAACTGCTCAGCAACCTTGATATGTCCGGGAAAGATATCAGAATAATCAAGAACCTATACTGGCAGCAAACAGCATGCATGCGCATAGAGAACGAGTTCAGCAAATATTCAAAAATAGAAAGGGGCGTCAGGCAATAATGCGTCTTCTCACCCGACCTGTTCAACCTATACAGCGAGGCAATTCAGGGAGAATTGTAAACCCTTCCGGGATTCAGCATTGGCAGCCACAACCTCAACAACATAAGATACGCAGATCACACAGTACTGATAGCAGACACGGAAAAGAAATTACAAAAATCTTCTACAGAAGGTAGCGAAGGAGAGCGATAAGAAGGGACTAAGCATAAACTACAAGAAGACGGGCTGCGTGGTCATCAGTAAGAAGAGTCCAAAATGCGATTTCCAAGTTGGCAACACTAGAATTAAGCAGACTTGGAAGTTTAAATATCTGGGAAACGTTCTGACAGAGGACAGTAAGTGCGGCACTGAGATCCGTAGACGTATTGGGATGGCCAAGGACGCATTCCAAAAGCTGGGCATAGTATTGCGAGACAGGAGGATTTCTCTGGTAACGAAGAAAAGAATACTGAGTTATTACGTGATATCTGTCCTTCTTTACGGCAGCGAATGTTGGACGATTTCCTCAAAGATGAAGAAGAGACTCGAAGCGACGGAGGTGTGGTTCTACAGAAGGAGCCTAAGACCGAGCGTGTGAGCCACGAAGAGGTCTTAGACAAGATGCAAACAAAGAGGAGGCCTATACTTAACATCAATCAGGAAAAGGCAGCTGAAGTTCCTGGGACACATAATGAGGAAGGGGGGCCTGGAGAATCTGAGACTCACAGGTCGAATAGAGGGAAAGAGAGACAAAGGAAAGCGGCGCGTTATTTACCTATCGTGTTTGAACAGGTGGATTACAGAACGTAGACAGGGGGGGGGAGGTGGCAGAGGGAAGGAATTTGTTGAGAGCTGCAAGAGATAGAAGGAGGTGGAGAGCCATGATCGCCTACGTCTTGATAGAAATAAAAATCTTACGTCCTTTCGTACTTGTTTCTCACTCTTTATTCGTCTTTCTCGGCACCTTTCTCCTCCATCTCTTCGTTTTATCTTCTTCAAATCTTTCGTCTTTGCCCTCTTTTTTCCCGCCACTTTTCTTCCAATTAAGTTTTTTTTTTATTTCCTTTTTCTTCATAATTTTGTTTTATCTTTCATCATTTTTCTAATGTCGTCTTTTTTTTTTTTTTTTTTGGTAATCTGTTCATTAACTTAATCCCTCTCCGGGAGATAATCTCCTTAACTAATCCCCAAAATGACGCTTTAAGACCCGAGGCTAATCACAATTAACACAGAGATATTTGACATATCTTTATTTCATATACCTCCCACTTCTGGGATCTAGGGTTATAGATATTAGGGTTCTCGATTGCCAAATCTCATCCTCGTGGTTTACCCCCTCCCCCACATACACACCAAACAGTCACTCACGGGAGTTTCCCTTGTCTCTCCACGACCAGTTTTAAAGCTAATTCTCATATTCGTTTCTGCCCTTTTATGTTATCTTTGTGTCTAATCCGTACCGCCCTCTGTCGTTACTGATGTCGCTTGCACGTTAGCTGCTTTTTGACGCCATTTTTTTTAAACAACTCCCGGCTTTAGCATCCAAAACATTCTCCATGTCCACCCCGTTTAGAGTTTCTAGCCCAGGCCCTCCCCTAACGAATTAGATCATCTTGCTTCTTTGTCGCAATTTACGACAAGCCAAGTTCGGATGTCGACAAGTACAAATTACAGGATCCGGTTTTAGTTAAATACCGCGTCCATAGTATTTCTATTGATCTATTGTTTCTTTCATATTTCTTCATTTTTTGCATTCTTTTTTTTTTTTTCATGATCATTTTCTTTCTTCATATCATTTCTTCGCCTTTGCATTCGTCTTTTTTTTTCATGCTATAAGTATTTTTCACGTATTTCTTTTTTTATTTTCCCATATTTCTTTTTCTGAAGCTCTCTATTTTTCCAACTATTTTCCTTCCATTTTCTCATCTTGGTTTCCTTTACGGCATATAAACCTCAATAGGTTATTTAATGCTAACAAGATTTTTATTGCTGGTAAATAATTTTTTTCAAAAATGTATTGCTGGTAAATTTTCTTTTCAAAAATGTATCGTTGGTAAAAAAATTTCCAGAAAAGTATTGCTGGTATTAAAACCTATTTTTATATTTTCATAGTGTTTTGACCCTCTTTTGTGGGGGTTAACTATTTGCCAATAGAGTGGACCCCGATAGGTGCTACCATCCCGGGTCAGAGTGGACCTGGGAACACCAGTAATTAAGAGGTGGTTCCACGCTCCTGATAAAAGCCTTGCTGTCGGATGTAGCTTATCTTCATACCCAGGACGCGGATGTAGTTTATCGTCTAGCCCAAGACCATGTCATTCGTTATCTTTTGTCGTCTTAGATCCCGTTCTATTATAATCTTTCTCCTTAATAATCTTTTCATTTTCTCATTTTTGTGGCTTTATTACCTTACTTGGGGTGACATGATAAAACATATTTTATGGTTATATATATATATATATATATATATATATATATATATATATATATATATATATGCGCGGTACAAAAAAAGCTCACAAAAAGCGCTGGATGTTTATTTTCATTAAACTTAGTGGAAAGTGCTCAATATCCATGATCGAGCTAACATAGTAACCAAGAGTTTCACCCCTTTTGCGATCATCAGACGAACTGGTATATTTTTTCAAAATTGGATCTACCTATGCTTATTTGTGTTTGATTATGCAGGGGGGATTTTCTTCTGTGTTTATTTAGGATGACACTCACGCATATATAGACACACGTATGTGGGAGTGTCTTCCAAACAAACACAGAATAAAATTCTCCCCAACCCCTGACCACACACACTCAAACAGATAAGCATAAATAGATCCACTTTTGAAAAAATAAACCAGTTTGATGATTGCAAAAGCGTGAATACCGGAGTTACAATCTACTATCCATGCAACAGAATATATACATACATACATACATACATACATACATACATGTAGTAATCCATTGGTATAATCCAGGCGAGTCCTATTAACAAAACATAGAATTTGAAATATGTTAAAACTGACTCACAAACAACGTTCAATGTTTATTTTTATTAAACAGAGCAAAGTTTTCTTAACAATTGGAATAAAGATAACTTTAGTTAATGACCATTTTCACCTACGAATTTTAATTTTAAAATTCGCAGGATTTTTCAAACTGTTTACGGTATCAATTTGTAGTGGGATACTGGATAGTTGGGGAAAAAAGAGAGGAAGGACGTTAAAAGGGACATGGTGGGTGGGAGATATGGCAGAAGAAGGCACCATTACAGGAATTATATTATGGAGGTAGGAGAGCCTGGGTAGGAGGAGGGAAGGCGGAACCCGATGAGCTGACCTACATCCTAATGGTCACAAGATCAAAGTTTGATACAACGAGAATCCACGGAAATTAACGAAAACTTGAAAAAAAAAACAATCAAGAGGTAACTTTAGTAAGATGAAAGAAAGATAATTCAGAATTATTGGTATATTAAACTCGTCCATATATTAGATCTTAAAGTTTGGGGGAGTGTTTTCAAAGATTTGGAGGTATTTTGGATACATCTGCGTACCCATGCGTTCCTCCACGTCAAGAATATCTCTACTCGCATAGCCATCTATACTTATATACACTTAGATACCTACATCCATGCACATACATACATATGCTAGCCGACATGTATGTACAAATACCCTATGTTAGGATGAAACATTGTCGAAAGATAATAAGAGCAGTTTAGTTACGTTAGTATATATATATATATATATATATATATATATATATATATATATCTTCCTTAAAGAACTCAATAATGTAAAACAGACACTAATTAACAATGGCTTCCCTAAGCACGTTATAGACCACCAAATTAGACTATTTCTCCTCAAAGTAAATAAGAACGATAGTGAACATACAGTCAAAAAATTACATAAATATTTTCTATAAAAACCAAACGCACCTTAACTACAAACAAGACGAATCTTCAATTAGAAATATTATAAAGACAAACACTACCCCAATCGACCCGAATAAAAAAAATAATTATCTACGATAAAAAAATTTAAGACAGATAACCTTATCCTCAAAATTAGAACGAACGAACATTATCTATGAGTTCAAATGGCCCTTAAGGAACTGTGTTCCTGATCAAACCGAGCTCATACATAATTACATCGGTCAAACAACTACATGCCTATCTAGACGTCTTACGTTACACCTATCTGACCGGAGCTCCATTAGAACCCATTTAAACATAGACACAAACCTACCAGACTCCATTCGAAACATAATAGTAGAAAGCACAAACATAATAATCTCATCCACTTGTAAAAAAAGATTAAAAATAATGGAAGCCCTAATAATAAAAAACAAAAAGCCAACTCTTAACAATATTAACTATGAACAAGGCCACAATGTGCTAACCGTGTTCGGAAAATAAAACATCTCTATAGCACACTAAAAATTTACACATAACACACACACACTCATTAAACTGAAACTGAACACACACACACACATTAAACTGAAAAAATAAAATCATTCTTGATAAGGGCTAAAAGTATAGCCGAAAGCGCTCGGAACTACAGAACTTTTGAACAGTTTCTACACACTGTGTCCCAAAAAGAAAGCTCTTGTGCAAACACACGAAAAATTAAATAGAAAGGTTAACCGTAGTACCTTGTCTGTCGTTTTTAATGAAACATGCATATATATATATATATATATATATATATATATATATATTTGTCATCCACAGACAGACTGTTTCGCTGTTTCACAGCTCATCAGTGTGGCTAGACGTCCGGTTGCCTCTAGCTAGGATCGAAACCCGACTGAATTGGCGTCAGTCGGAACTTCTACCACTAAGCCGTCGGCTCACGGCAGGGATGAAGGTGAATTTTAGCGTGTTTATTTTTAGATTTAGATAAACACACAGTGACTGACAGTGACTCAATTCTGCCGAAGAGTCATATTTCATGGAATATAAGAGAGAAAGAAAAACTTAAATGGTTTTTATAAAGATTTTCTAATTTTCTCACAAGTTTACTTTTGGAAGAAACAAGCGTGTGCAGAAACTGTCCGTAATCATTATTATTGCAATTGCTTTCGTCCAATTCATTAGCAATTTTCAATGGCTCATTTGTTAATGTTTTTCCATTGGAGAACATTAAAAATATATCTATCTATATTTCTGAGATGAGATTTTGTAACTATTTGCGCTATTCCGACTGTTATCCTGTACGACTTTACGCTCCGGCCTTCTTCAGGAATTTCGAACTGAACACATTATCTCAGTTTCAGTTATTTAGCACAGACAACAACCTCACCCCATCAACGAACTTCGGATGCAACGGACAAAATATACAGGCAAAAAAAACAAAACAACAACAACTCCCAAATCGACAGCAATGTATTTCAAAATGTGTAGACATAGCGGAACGAGTCGTTTTAGTTCCCAAAGTGACCGCTTGGCGGCGGTGGCCGGCCTCTCAATTGTAAACAAAGACGAGTGTACAGTATATAAAGTACGATAAATTACGCCTGCGTGAGAAAGTAGCTGTGAGAAATCTATTATTTTTGTTACTTTGATTAATATATCTATATTAAGTATATATTAATTTATGCCATATATATATATATATATATATATATATATATATATATATATATATATATATATATATGTTTACAGTATTTACATTAGGATAATAACTACTGGTAATGAACTATAGTGGTTTTATAAATCAAAAACAATCCCGTCTCATCTACGGACAATCGGCTTTAACAGACCGCCAATCCCTACTATTAGTCCGTTGATGAGAGGTTTGTCTTTAACTCAACTCTCCAAGTTTTTGTTCACCTCTGCTGTAGCCAAGTATTGAACTCACAACTCTTTGGGTCAAGTGACTGGATTACTTCAACCAACGCTTTTATCCACTGGGCGATATGTCCTTGTACATCAGTAAATGAACTTTTGGGACTTATAAACCTAATGTCTCAGTAGACTTTTATTTTTACCAGGGCTCATATTAAAAGTTATTGTTATTGTTGTTTTTCTCTAGCACTCTGTATTACTAGTTCCAATATTGTATTCATTTCTATGCTTGGTCGGCTGTTTTGTTTTCTTTCAAACTACTTTTCGAGTTACCAACTTACAGTGCTGCTGATGACATAGGTATTCATATTTGGGATAATAAGGATCTTGAACACATAATCAGCATCCTCTATCAACTGTTCCAAAAAATAGGACTCAAAATAAATCTTTCCAAAACAGAATCTATGATCTGGAATTGGAATGAAAATGGTACCTAGCCTTAATCTATCATAAAACCTCAGTACGTGAAATTAGTAAATACTAAACACTTCAAATACTTCGGCGTATGTATTAGTGTCAAATGTAGTACTTGAGACAAGGAAACTGAACATAGAATAGGCTGCGCTAGAGGTAGTTTCAGCCAACACTGCAAATTGCTACAAAACTAAAACTTTATCCTGAAAACTAGAGTGATATTCTTAAATCGCCTCGTCAGATCAAAACCTTTATATGGATGACATATGCATAGCGCCAAACCCCTTCAGAAACCGTCATGGATAAGACGATAAACTACATCCAACAGTAAGGCCTTTGGTCAGAAGGTTTTGAGGTGTGTGGAACAACTCCTTCCTTGCTGTTGTTACCAAGTCTACCTTGACCCGGAGTGGCAGCACCTGTTAAGGTCCCAGCTATGGGCAAATAGTTGATCCCCAAACTGGGGTCAAAACAATATGAAAGTGTAAAAAGAGGTTTTAATTCCAGCAATTTACAAAAGCGATTAATTTTTGAAGAAAAAATTTATTACCAGCAATACATTTTTTTTTAATATTACCAGCAATAAAAATCTTGTCGACATTAAATAACCCATTGAGGTAGATATACCTTAAAACAAAACAAACCAACCAAACTCTTCAGAAATATCTAACTGCTTTTTAAGATCCACTTTTCAACCCTTGTGAACTGGCGCTACAGAATTACAAAGAATTGTACCAAATAATATAAAACGCATCAACTGGAGACTTCCAACAGCAGCAACAGCTAAAATGAATAACACATGTAACTCGAAGAGGAAATAATGGTAAAATCAAGATGTAGATACCCCACACGACTTTAAAAAAAATCACTGCACAATTTTTATATCACAGGTTCGCAAACTTTTTAATTTTCACATGAAAAAAATTTCCACCGACCACTTGTACAGTAAATATTCAAAAACGTACGACAAATGTTTGGTAAAAGTTTGTTACTGGCTCATAAACTAACTTTATGATGTAGTAAAAAAAATCCAAAAGAAATAACGCTGAGTTAAGCGGCTGCTGCTACTATCGTATTAAAGAATAAACGAAATCACACTTGACCATTAAAAACACGCACACACACCTATATATATATATATATACATATACATATATATATATATATATATATATATATATATATATACATATATATACACACACGTATAGGATTGGTGTATACGGAATAAAATCCAATAACCAACAAATACTATTCTTAAAAGAGTGCTCAATACAGAGTAGAGCAAATATAATTATTTATTCGAAAATTATAACATAAAAATATTATAAATCACTACAAAAATAGCCATTTTGTTTCAACACTTCTGGTGTCTTATCAAGTGATGGTGATGAATGTAGAATAAAGGTGTTTATATATACATATATGTATATATATATATATATATACATATGTATGTGTGTGTGTGTGTGTGTAAAATTTAGTTTTATAGCTATGGTTAGCGTTGAAAGTGTTGGCAAAAAATTAAATTATTTTTGTTCATAATTATGAAATTAAAAAGACTATGCACTACAAGCAATGAATAAAAAAATTAACGAATATTTTTTGTTCTTGGTCTTCCATTATCTTATTTATAACCCCCTCCCCCACAAAAAAGATTTTAAGTTAGGAATGATTTTAGGGTGAGGTATTAAGATAGAAAAGCTTTTGGAATTAGGTTTTAAGGTCGAAAAGCTTTTAGAATTACGTTTTACGGTCGAAAAGCTTTTAGAATTACGTTTTAAGGTAGAAAAGCTTTTAGAATTACGTTTTAAGGTCGAAAAGCTTTTAGAATTAGCTTTTAAAATAGGAAAGTTAGGAGAAATGTTGGTCTGGAGAACTATTTGAATTTTAATGGCCGTACTCAAAATTATATAAATACCGAAATATTCGTTGTTTGCATGGGATATTTATAGCTTATCTAGAAATATAATCCCGTTATTCTTATTTAAGATCGTTTTGGAGTGTATATTTGCAGGTTTACTTTGAATATATATTTTGAAATACGTTTTTAATACTCAAAATCCTACCAGTTTTTTTTTCAGTTGCTCATCGCCCACCTTTGGGCGATATTACCCAGGTTGGGAAACCCTGATTTAAATCTTATACAGTCGAATTTACCCGCTGTTGTATTACGGTTTTTACTGCTGGCAAATACATATACGCACTTTCAACGTAAGCATAAACTCGCGTATTGAAAGTTTACATGCAGAAAAAGAAGAGAAAACAATAAACGCACACAGAGATACAAATGAAAAAGTATTTTAAATTTGGATCAAACAAATTGGTGATATTTTCATTTCGATATTTGTAACCGTACTACTTTGTTTGTGAGCATGTCCAAAATATAAATGAATTTGTTGAATTTGTAGAAGCGTTTCCACTTTCGTTTTTCAACAATGTTAAAATTTTCTCCAGAAGACGTTTGTTCCCTCTACAACTCTGCTGACATCCGACGTGATCGTTTCGAAAAAGCCTTCTAGAATACGCCGTCATCCGCCTGTCTTATGTTCTTAACCTTATATCAGCCGATAACAAAGCAAATAATAGATGAACTACACGACACTGGTGAAATACCGGAAGAACATAGTAGATCCGTCTTCATAGTGCTGCATTAAAAGCCAGGTACAACTCCATCGTACAATCAGCTTAACCAAATTAATAAACCGAATTTGGACAAATAAAGCAAGAGGTATAATTAAACCGCAAATACGTATTTTCGGGGACATAAGATATACTAATATTTATCAACTGAAAGCAATACAAATTGAAAAGGGAGTATATCTATGATTTATAGATTATGCTAAAGCATTTGTTAAGGTATACCACCTGTGTACAGATAAAAAGGAATGGAGTTAGTAGGCAAAATAAAAATAGGCTTATACTATGCGGCCAAAAGAGAGGATCGTGAAATTAGCATTGACTTAATGATCCCGACTACAGTCGACAACCATACATTTTGTTTTCTTACAAATGATGGTTAGTCCTTTCTTCTTTCTTTCCTTTACTACCTTGCCTAAGATGCCTGGCAGTTTTTTTGTGCATGCCATCAGCGTCATCTGAATATATTATTAAGTTTGTGCCTATCTGGCTGGATCACCAGTTCTCTTAGGATAACATCGCTGTAAAGCTTGAATAAATATCATGCCTATTTTTATTTTTGTCTACTTAATTCTTTCTTTATTCGTATGCAGGTGGTATACTCCCAGTATAAGTTCTGGATTGTTCTAATGTACTTCTAAAATAAACGAAGCTTACCTAGCAGTTCAAATAGCTCTTTGTGCACTACCTTGAACACTTTTGCATAATGTATGAAACATAGATATACTTCCTTTTGAATTTGCATTGCTTTCAGATATCATTCGGATGACAAATATAGAATTTCTTGTGTCCTTAAAAATACATATGTCTGGTCTAATAGTGCCTCGTACTATATTTAAAAAAGAAAAAAAAAGACTAACTTTACAAAGGAAAAGAAATTGTGGAGAGACATGTTCTCCCACATCCTGAAGGGAAACGCCACAAAAATAAAATATTCTCTTCAGTTCGTGTCGGGGTAGAGGTCAACATCTTCTGTATGCCCTATTCCCTCAGAACGTAGGCGATCATGGCTCTCCACAATTTCCTGTCCTTAGTAAAGTTGGTCTTTTTACTATCTCTCCTACTCCCTGTTCTGACAACCATTTATACAAGCTCGTTAGGTAGGCTGTGCGCTGATTTCCTGTGTTCATCTTTCCTTCACTATGTCCTGTGAGTGTCAAATTTTCTAAGCCATCTTTCCTCATTGTGTGCCCCAGAAATTCCAACTGTTTTTTTTTCTGATGAAAGTCATGAGTGTCCTTTTTGTTTCCATTTACTCTAAAACATGTTCAATCGATCGTAATGAGATTTTCCTGCATTCACTGCCATAGAGGTGGACCGATATTGTATAACAGTTCAGTACTCTTTTCTTTGTTTCTAATCAAGTTTTCATGTTTCTTAATACTTTGCTTCGTTTTTGGAAGACATTTTTCGGATTTTGGTGTCTCATTTTCCGTCCACTGTTAAAAAAAATAGACCTAGAAGTTCAAACGGTTCTTTGGGACGTACCTTATCAAACGCTCTTGCACGATCTATAAAACAGGTGGATTTGTATTGCTCTTGCAAATATCATTCTTTGTTCCCGTGTCTTGTCCTATTTTTGGTCTGTTTCTGCCTCGTGCTCTATTCATCAGATTTGATCAGTGTTGCCACTAGGCTCATTATGCTGATTGTTTGATTGAGTTCGAATTTGTTTGCATCAGGCAGCGTTATAAAAATTGATCTTCCGGTATCTTACCATTGTCGTATATGCCTGTTTATATTGAATTCATTTTCTATCCGTATGCAGACAGTTAAATAGCAGCTTGTAAAACATATATACTATGTCGAGATAGATATAAGCCAGTTAAGTTGGCTATGGCAGGGGATTAATGCTTATACTAGACGGCTTGTAGATCTACTACGGTAGGAAAGAGATTTTTTGGTGATGAAAAACAAACGGAAAATGCGATGAAGTATTTAAAAGTAAAAAAAAGGAGAAACAAGAATTATGATTGACATAAAGAGATAAAAGATGAATAAGTATTAAAAGTCGGGGAAAGAGATAAAATGTTTAAAGCAGAAGGGAAAGTAAGAAAAGGTAAACAAAGTTAAAAAAAATAAGAAAGAGAGAAAGAAGAAAAAGGAAAGACAAGGTAAAGGAAATTAGATAAGAGAGGAAGCAAGGCTGAGAATAAAAAGAAGAAAAAAGAGGAATGAAGATGAAGGAAGGATGATGTAGAAAAGAAAGAGAGGATAAAATGAAGTTGGAGTGAAAAGATGAAATGAATGAGGGAAAAAAGAGAAGTTGGGAAGAGAAAAATTAAAAAAAGGAGGAATTCTAAAATGGAAGCTAAAAAGGAGAAAGAAAATGGAGATGAATAAGAAAAGAGGTCAGAGAATACAAAAAAAATAATAAGAAGAGAGAATATAAAAAGTGAAAGAAGGAGAAAAAGAAGAAATGGACAAAGAAAAGAAGAAATCGAAGACGGAAAAGAAATTGAAAAAACGAAGAAGGAAAAAAAGAAAACGGAGAGAATCGGAAAAAGGGGGAGAAAGAGAACAAAAGAGGAGGAGGAGAACAGGCGAGAAGGAGAACAACAACAAAATGAGATAAGGAGTAGGAGAACAAAAGGAGAGAAGGAGAAAACGTGGAAGAAGATAAATCATCGAACATAAAAAAGGCGATGAAAATAGCAAACAAATTATAAAATTAAAAGTGAAAAAGAAAATAAGAAAAAGAGAAGAAAAAGGAAAAAGAGGAGAGAATGAAAAAGGAAAAAGAGAAAGGAAAAGGAATAAGAGAAGTGAAAGAAAAAAGAGAAGTGAAAGAGAAAAGAAAAGTGAAAGAGAAAAGAAAAGTGAAAGAGAAAAGAAAAGTGAAAGAGAAAAGAAAAGTGAAAGAGAAAAGAAAAGTGAAAGAGAAAAGAAAAGTGAAAGAGAAAAGAAAAGTGAAAGAAAAAAGAGAAGTGAAAGAAAAAAGAGAAGTGAAAGAGAAAAGTGAAGTGAAAGAGAAAAGTGAAGTGAAAGAGAAAAGTGAAGTGAAAGAGAAAAGAGAAGTGAAAGAAAAAGAGAAAAGAGAAGTGAAAGAAAAAGAGAAAAGAGAAGTGAAAGAAAAAGAGAAAAGAAAAGAAAAAGAGAAAAGAGAAAAGAAAAGAAAAAGAGAAAAGAAAAGTGAAAGAGAAAAGAGAAGTGAAAGAGAAAAGAGAAGTGAAAGAAAAAGGAATAAGAGAAGTGAAAGAAAAAGAGAAAAGAGAAGTGACAGAAAAAGAGAAAAGAGAAGTGAAAGAAAAAGAGAAAAGAGAAGAAAAAGAGAAAAGAAAAGAAAAAGAGAAAAGAGAAGTGAAAGAAAAAGAGAAAAGTGAAAGAAAAAGAGAAAAGTGAAAGAAAAAGAGAAAAGTGAAAGAAAAAGAGAAGTGAAAGAAAAAGAGAAAAGAGAAGTGAAAGAAAAAGAGAAAAGAGAAGTGAAAGAAAAAGGAATAAGAGAAGTGAAAGAAAAAGGAATAAGAGAAGTGAAAGAAAAAGAGAAAAGAGAAGTGAAAGAAAAAGAGAAAAGAGAAGTGAAAGAAAAAGAGAAAAGAGAAGAGAAAGAAAAAGAGAAAAAGGAGAACAAAAAGAGAAAAGAGAAGTGAAAGAAAAAGGAAACAAAGAAGAGCAAGAAAAAGGAAAAAAGGGAAGTGAAAAAAAATTTTAAAAAGGAGAGAAAGAAAAAAGATGGAAACGTGAAAAAAATTAAAAATGGTTAAGGAAAATAAAAAGCGTAAAATGAAAAAAAAAAAAGAAAAAGGTAAAAAATTAAAAAGAAAAAATAAATAAATGAAGACATCGCCAAGACAAAAGAATTAAAGTAAAAGAATCGTGAAGAAAGAAAGAAAGAAAGAAAGAAAAGAATATAAAAGAAAATAAAAGAAGTACAAATAAATAAATAAAGAAAGACAAACTAAAAAGGAATAAAAAGAATGGAAACTAAAATATAAAAAATAGAAAAAAAATAGACATAATTATGGGAGAGAACCTATATTTGACACTGATAATATTCCCTAGGTGTGAATAAAATGTGTCGAAAGGGTTGCATTTTCTCACCTGCGTCTGTAATTATGCCCTCGATGACGTTTTGAAGAGTTTCTGCTTGTTTGACAGTTAATTCCTACCTTTGCGATATTCTCGCATTTTACCACGACAACAACTTGCCTCGTTGATGTCTTTCCAGTCGTTATTCATCAACGCTAAAATATGGGGACAGGACTTATAATAAAATTGTATAACGGCTTTTCTTTTTCCCTCACGTTTTATTCAAGCCATAGAGAAATAGGCATAAGAAGAAGAAGAAGAAGAAGGAAAAAAAACAGCCTCTATATGCTAATGTAGAAAACGTATCATTAAGGACGTGCTTGTGACACATACCAAATACTGATTTCGCGTCAGTTTTGCAAGAATGTCATATTGCAACACCTATGTGCCTCTGAATAACGCAGTGGACTATTTTCACGAAAAAGCATTTGATAAATACGCCGTTAATCTAACATAAAAACCCGCGAGGGTGTTAACTCAAAAACATGGAAATTAAGTAAATATATAAAATTTACTTGCATTATTTACATTATTCGAACTTTCATCCTCATCTTCACTGCCATATTCACAACGTTTCGGCCATTGTACGCTCCAGCCTTCTTCAGGTGATTGGAATTTTTAACCGAACCCTTTTTTTTTGTCCACCGGGGGGTAGAATGTTCTAGTTCCACGTGTCATGCCTCTTCATATAATGTTAGATTGAAAATAAAATCCACTGATTCTTTAGAAATTACTTCGTTTACATTTTGGATATGAAAATAAAGTTAGCAGATATCGGCTTTCGAGATCTGAATGAAAAGATACATATAGCTTTAAAAAGCTAACTGATCCATGCTGGACTGTGAAGTTCTTGTTTTGTTCACCAGCAGTGTCCTGCAAGAAACACATTCTGTGTTTGCATTGTAGAAATATCAGGGATAGGTCTATAGAGCTGTGATTTAGTTTGATGTTGTCTCCAAGAGATAGCTCCCAGCATCTGAATGTAGGTTCCAAAGACAAACTAAAAAGGAATAAAAAGAATGGAAACTAAAATATAAAAAAGAGAAAAAAAATAGACATAATTATGGGAGAGAACCTATATTTTAGGGTTTTAGTTAATATCCAAGCAGGAGCACCATACGTTAAAACCGCCTCTACAGTGGCTCAAAAGAATCTCCGTTTGAGGTTGTCTGTTAGATCAGATTACAGCCATTTTATTCAAAGGCAGTTAAAATAAATGTAAAAGACATCTCTGGTTAGCTAATCACTATTTTATTCATTGAGTGATTCGCTTTCTACGCCCTAACGCTTTGTAGGGAAAGGAAATATTTTAGATTAAAGGATTTGTTTTGAGAAATAGAGATTAATCTTTCAGTGACATTGAAGTCTTACTAATTAACCCATAGCTGGGGGAAGAAAATATGGATTCATACCTTTCCCAAGGGTATTTGCCCGTAAGTAAATATAACGAACCCAACGGGAATTGGAACCAAACTCCCTAATTAACAATTTCGAACCATGATACATTACACTACCCACACACCCAATTTTACAGCACACGGTATTTCTAAGCGGTCAACTATATGACCAGCCTCCACGTTGCTCAACTTCGGTGTTTGTACGGGAACCGGTGTTTCAGCGTGTTATGGCCGTGAGCCAAAATACGAGATTGCTTATGCATTTATTTATTTTGCATAAGAGCAATAGTAATATAATTGAGTCAATAAGTGTTTACTTGATTAGCAGAATAGGTAAATATTAGTCGCTTATATTTAAACCTATGAGAATTTACTAGGATCGAGGATAGGTCAATATTCTACATAATATATCCTGGGTGCCAATGGTCGGCATTCTAAAATAAGTTATCTAGAAGAGAGTCTAAGACATAACTTGGAAAGCTGAATACAGGCCTTGCTAAACGGTTTTTCAGAGGTATCTGACATTTTGAATTTTAGCGTTAGTCTTTCGTCTCTTCCTCTCAAAGGTATCTGACAGTTTGAATTTTAGTGTCAGTCTTTTGTCTCTAAGGTATCAGACAGTATAAATTTCAGTCTGCGCATTTCGTATATCCCCGTCGATTCTGTAAATTTCTTATTCATTTCAATGTAACAGCCATCTTATTTCTTTTGTTTGTTTTCCCTGCTGTTGTTGAGAAAGGCAGAGGATTATAATATTCCAGAGTTGTTCAACGGTTATGAGAGGTTTATGACATTTTTAATTTTAGTTTGATCCTTTAGTCTCTTCCTCTCATGGGATCTGACATTTTTCATCTTAGTTCGAGTCTTTCGTATCTTCCTCTCCTGGGAATCTGACATTTTTAATTTTAGTTTGAGTCTTTCGTGTCTTCCTCTCAGAAGTATCTGGCATTTTTAATTTCAGTTTTTTAATGGATATTTTGACTTATACTAAGTTAAAACAATTTTCCCTTTTTTCAATAGTTTTGTTTTACGGCATATCAACCTTAATGGGTTATTTAATGTCGACAAAAGTTTTTTTTATTGCTGGTAATATTTTGTTTTGTCAAAAATCTCTATCTGGTAATATTTTTCCTTCAGAATTGTATTGCTGGTAATAATTTTTTCAAAACAGTATTGCTGGTAATAGTTAGCTATTTGTCCATAGCTGGGACCCTAACAGGTGCTACCACCCCAGGTCAGGGTGGACCTAGGAACACCAACAATTAAGAGGAACATTCAAAAGACTCAAACTGAAATTAAAAATGTCAGATATCCCTGAGAGGAAGATACGAAATGCTCAAACTAAAATTAAAAATGTCAGAAACCTCTGAGGACCGTCGAACAACTCTGGAATATTATAATCCTCTGCCTTTCTTAACAGCAGCAGAGAAAACAAACAAAAGAAATAAGATGGCTGTTACATTGAAATGAATAAGAAATTTACAGAATCGACGGATGGATGCGAAATGCGCAGACTGAAATTTATATTGTCTGATATATTCGTACAAAATTCTGCAGTGTGGAATCATTCCTCTTCGAACTCTTTCCAAAAATTCTAGCTGTCTGCGAAACTAATGTTAATTCTTCAATTATCTCCACTGAATTCTCGATTTCTGGTCATCTTGCTCTCTTCCGGAAGCACTGTAGTGTCTATATGCATGGCTTAGGTGTTTATGCTCGGGGAAATCTCTCACTGGCTAGGGAACTCTCTCTTGAGTCTCCAAACCACTCTCACGTGTGTCTCATTCTTTTTCTACTAAACTCAGCCAGTAATCACTTCTTTCTCTATCGTTCCCCTTCTTCTCATGACTGTTACGTACTAGATAGTATATCTGATAATATAGATAAGGCCATCTATCTACGCTCGTTTCAACGCCCAAGTGGCTTAATCACTGTCACTGACCTCGTTATCACCCAAACTCTCATGCAAGTGATGGACCTCTCCACGCGTTTCACCCAGTAATCCTTACGAACGCGCTTCTCTTCTTGATCACACATGTATGTATATGCCAGTGGATAAAAGTGTTGGTTAAAATAACCCCCACAAAAATGACCCAAAGTGTCTGCCGCAGCAGAGGTGAACAAAAACTTGGAGAGTTGAGTTACTAAAGGGAATTAACTGATACTGAGATATCCAGAAGAGACATGGCATGTGGAACTAGAACAGTCTACCCCCCATGGATTAGAAGGTTTCGGTTCGAAATTCCAATCACCTGAAGAAGGCTGGAGCGTACAACAGCCGAAATGTTGTGAATATGGCAATTGCGTTATTTCAGTTTCCATGTTAATGGAGGCCAAAGGTCAGTAGAATATCAACAGTGTTAATGTGAAAAATAAAAAAAATTACTCTTTTTTTACTTAAAACTAAACAAACAGTTTTACATAACACAATAACTGGATAATGACAAAATTATGTTATTATAAAATGTATCCCTTTTTTAATCAATTCACTCTAAGCAAGGCGATAATGTCACTAAAGCGCAAAAGGATACTGGGAGTGGAGGAAAATGAAAAGACTTTAGAAGGATGCAGAAAGCCAATCCTGAACAGGAAACGGACAAGGGCCGAAACGTCGCGAATATGGCAATCAAGATGAGAACAACAGTCAGAATGATGTCAGTAGTGTAAATAGTTACAACAGCCCATTTCAGAAATATAGGCAGATGTTAAAAGACTGAGTTATCTATATTATTTCTTCGATTATCCGGACACTTTGAAAACAGGTATTCAAAAAAAAAAAAAGAGTTTAGCTGATTAAAAATATTGCATAATTGGATACCGACATTATTGAAATTTTTATGCAAAAATGCATTAATTTTTTTATCTTTTTCCGGCTGGCCGCGCGTGGTGTAACGGATAATGGCACGAAATTGTTAATCGGAGAGCCGAGTTCCAATTCCAGTTACGGAAAAGTACCCTTGGGAAAGGTATGAATCAAATCTCTTAGAACTTGTATCGGTAAATTAAAAAACAGAGACAATGAAGATAATCGCTTGTTGCGTTGCATTTGCAACTTGAGGACGGATTTTACGACCGATTGACTTTTTCTACCCCCCCTCCAAAAAAGATTTATCATCTCTTCCACTGTGCTATTCAAAGGAATCTATTGCTCGCTGTAACAGCTTGTCCCAATTCCATCAATTCATAATGAAGAAAGCTTCTTGAAACTTTCACTACATTCAGCATTGCATTTAGTATGATCTGTCCAAGACTTTTAGCCATTTTGACGAGTGGGAGTAGCGGTGGATTCATACCTTTCTGAAAGCGCATAAGTGATAAAAACAAGAAACCTGATTGGAATTGAGTCCTGGGTATGACGATAAACTACATCCGCGTCCTGGGTATGACGATAAACTACATCCGCGTCCTGGGTTAGACGATAAACTACATCCGCGTCCTGGGTTAGACGATAAACTACATCCGCGTCCTGGGTTAGACGATAAACTACATCCGCGTCCTGGGTTAGACGATAAACTACATCCGCGTCCTAGGTAAGACTATAAACTACATCCGCGTCCTGGGTAAGACTATAAACTACATCCGCGTCCTGGGTAAGACTATAAACTACATCCGCGTCCTGGGTTATACTATAAACTACATCCGCGTCCTGGGTAAGACGATAAACTACATCCGCGTCCTGGTTAAGACGATAAACTACATCCGCGTCCGGGG
>OZ038518.1:41887579-41917579 GCA_964036315.1 Acanthosepion esculentum
ATCCTATGCTGCATTTTCAGAAGCGAAAACACAACCTGGATACTTAAAACAATCACACCTTAATCCATTTCAAATTATTTACCTTGGAACCATAAACACTTATCTTAAGAGTCCGCTCTAAGTTACAAAATGTGCGCTGCATGCTCCCTAGTATAATCTGAAATCTCCTCTCATCAAAGGTGACTTTAGATTTGGGAAAATCCAATAGATACAAAGAGAATAAACTGTGGGGAGAATACAGTTGCTATCGGGACACGGGATTATCGGAAACGGACCCACCCCTCATCAAGCTTTGTTTGGATGGGGAGGGCTGGACAAGCAGAGCCATTAAAAGCAAGACATGTCGGGTGATTTTGTTTAGTGGCAGATCAACTTCTAGGGGCTTATTAATGCCGAAATAATTTGAAGGCAATTGTATGCCTTCAACTACAGATAAATTGTATTGTTGGCCATTTCATTATAAAAATGTATTGTCGGACATTTCACTATAAAAAATGTAGTCTTGGTCGTTTCATTATAAAATATGTACTCTTGGTCATTTCACCATAAAAAATGTAGTCTTGGATGTTTCACTATAAATTTGTCTAGTTGACCATTTCATTATAAAATATATTGTTGGTAATTTCTCGATAAATATACATTTTTATATATTTATAGTGATTTTTTTTGTTTGGAAATTCACTATTTACCCATAGCTGAGACCTTAACAGTTTCTATGACCCCTGTTAGGGTAAACCTGGGAACAACTGCAAGGATGTGTTTCCAGTCTCCTGAATACCTCCAATCTCCTGATGACAGTCTTTGCTGCTGGATGTTGTTTATCGTCATACCCAGGATCAGCAAGATATGTCAAAAGGGCAGATGAAACTTCATGGCCATATAGCACAATGGGATAGACGGGGCACGCGGACAGCGCGGTCAGGACACCGTATCGATGGGCTTCCTAAGACGGAAGTCAAATAGAAGAGCGGACAGAATCATCTGGAATCAACGGCCAGTCAGTCAGTTATGTGCCATGCGTGATACACGCTTAGGCGATCATGTATCTTTCGATATATGACTGACAAGGCAAATTTTTTCCTGCAGTAGTTTGCCATTTCTTCCTGCGGCAGACCAGTTGCCATCCAAGACTATAGAACCCGGTTTGTCCAGCTACTTACCCATAGCTTGGGAGAGTAGGATTAATACCTTTCTCAAGATAAGTGAATGTAATGGATTCGACTGGAAATCGAAATCAACTCTCCGATTCCTAGCAGCTAGCAATTACCCCACCGTGCCTCTCGGCCACGTGTCCGTAACCTAGGTGAACCTTCAAGTAGGAGGATATCCTGTGCTTTGTGATTTGACCTAGAGAGCGACGGGCTCCGCCAGGTCTACTTGCTCAGGACGCTCTGCGCATAAACGAATACCGCTGTGGCTTTCAACACTGATATGTAGAGGGGATTGGTGAGGTGCCCAGTGACAGTACGACCACACCAATGTTACCGGACTGATGATGATAGTGAGAGTTTTTGTTGATGATGCTCTGTCGATGTTATCTATCAAGCTCTCAGTCTGATCGTATATATTTGTGCATCTTGTGTGTCCCTGCACAAGCACTGTGTATTTGCCAGGCAGAGAACGTTATTTATTCACTCGGACATGACGCTGCAGCAGAAGCATCCAAGTAAAGAACGTCCTCCCCGGTCCAAAACAAGTAATAAAAAAAAGTTCAAATAAATAAGACATGACTTTTTTTTATCACATTCGAAGTGGCGAAGCGTGTGAATTGATTAAACAATTCATGCGATTTCGCAAAGGCTGCTCGTTTATATTCGAATACGTTATCAGGTGTAAAAGATGTGAGCATTGTACTGTGGCTAAAAGCAACATCTGTTTGTAGTGTCCACACCGGTATCTTAATAGAGATGCTGAATTTTGAGGATGAGATTCCGGTTAATGCTTTGGGACCTGAGGGGATTCCTTTGCCTTGCGTTGCAAACGATTCAGACAAGAGGAAAGCGCTGGATTCCGATTCTAACAAAAATCAAAGCTGACAAAGAAAATTGGACACTGATCCTGTGAAAGACAAAAAAACAAAATTAATTGGGGTCCGATTCTGACAAGACAAAAAAGCCGTTGCACTCTGATCCTGATATGAAAAAATTCGTTATTGAGCTCATTACAAGAGAAAAAAAGAGAAGCTATTGAAATCCGATCCTTACAAGAGAAAAAAGGAGAAACTATTGAAATCCGATCCTTACAAGAGAAAAAAAGAGAAATTATTGAAATCCGATCCTTACAAGACAAAAAAGGAGAAACTATTGAAATCCGATCCTTACAAGACAAAAAAAGAGAAGCTATTGAAATCCGATCCTTACAAGACAAAAAAAGAGAAATTATTGAAATTCTATCCTTACAAGACAAAAAAAGAGAAATTATTGAAATTCTATCCTTACAAGACAAAAAGGAGAAACTATTGAAATCTGATCCTTACAAGAGAAAAAAAGAGAAATTATTGAAATCCGATCCTTACAAGACAAAAAAGAGAAGCTATTGAAATCCGATCCTTACAAGACAAAAAAAGAGAAATTATTGAAATTCTATCCTTACAAGACAAAAAAGGAGAAACTATTGAAATCCGATCCTTACAAGAGAAAAAAGGAGAAATTATTGAAATCCGATCCTTACAAGACAAAAAAGAGAAGCTATTGAAATCCGATCCTTACAAGACAAAAAAAGAGAAATTATTGAAATTCTATCCTTACAAGACAAAAAGGAGAAACTATTGAAATCTGATCCTTACAAGAGAAAAAAGGAGAAACTATTGAAATCTGATCCTTACAAGAGAAAAAATAGAAGCTATTGTATTCCAATCCTGTCCATCCGAGCAACCTACAGGGAATTTCGAATCAAACCAATTATTTAACTTACGAGGGTAGACTGTTCTCGTCCCACTGACCACATCTTAGGATACATCGTCTAGTTGTTATTAAGTATTTCGCACCCCCATGACCGAGTCCAAGTAGGCCCGGGATTTGAACGCAAAACTACCATGCCGCCAAATTCAAACACCATCGCTTTAATTCACTAGGCTATTCCCCCATTAAACGTAATTAACCATTAAATGTAATGATTAAGCGTAAAGATTTTACCATTAAATATAACTAATGATTAAACGTAATGATTTTCCCATTAAACGTAATGAACAGATTTGAAAATCAGCCCTATGTTCTGTACATTATTTCGGTTAGCGTATTGTAAATACAGGACAAGTAATAGTTTTCATTCATTTCGAGGAATGAGAAAATTTACCCGACCAAAGTTTTCGCAAAATATACCAACTGGTTTTACATTTTTTTATTTTCTGAAATTTTATAGCTGGTCGTAAGTCCGGAGTCGTTAACTGAGGAGTGGATGTAACTGGTCAGCAGCCAATTTGCGTGCAGGAATTTCTGATAGACGTGCAGACCCCAACAAGTGTATACACAGAGTAGTTTAATATCAATGACGAATAAAGTGATTTATTGTATATGGAAGTTAGAGAGTTAACTCGCCATTCGAAATGTTTATGATTTGATAGGTTAGCAACAAGAGTGCTAAGCTGACTTGCATGTTCCCGGCACAATTTATATTTATTCAGTAATGAAACCATTAAGTTTGTGGCGTAGAACAATTTATATTCCTTACAAAATAAAAATAAGAAAAAAAGAAAACGAAAAGAAAAGAAAACAAGCTGACAGATTAACTGGGAAGATACGGGAGAGGACAGCACTCAACCGCTGTAGAAAAACTAACGTCGCCATATTTATTTAATAATATATTAAGTGAGGCTGTCACATTTTGTAAGATGGCCGACAATAAATATGTCGTCTGTTTTTTTTCTTTCTCGTCTACTTCATGGAAAGCTGGCCACTAACGTCCCGTTCCAATGCAGTGTTCCTTTCTCCCTGTTGACATTTTAGGAAGGATATTGTTTCGGTCTTACTGGCCAGTCAGGATTTAATCTTAGGATTTGGCTGGAATAAAAATCACCCGATTTTCTTCCATTATATTATATTTTAGCCATTTTTTTTACCGAATAATTCAAAATAGGCGGACACAGAATTTGCACATTGTTTATATATAAAAACTCTTAGCGAACAATGAAAATGCATCATCGGCTGGTGTCGTTTCCATTGTCAGAATTAATAGAATCTCCTCAACGCGTAGGCGATCATGAATCTCCACTACGTGTTCTTAAATAAGTGGATGCGTAGGTAGCGTAATGGCGATAAACATAGAATTTGCAATAGAAGAGCCGAGTTCAAATTCTGGTCTAGCCTGTTATATTCATTTTCCTCACAAATGACTTGGTTTGGTTTGTTTTGTTTTACGGCATATCGACCTCAATGGGCTATTTAATGCCGACAAGATTTTTATTGCTGGTAATATTTTTTCTAAAGTGTATTGCTGGTAATATTTTTTCCGTCAAAGATTTATTGCTCATATTAAAACCTATTTGTACACATTCGTAGTGTTTTGACCCTAGTTTGGGGGTAACTATATGTTGGGACCCTAACAGGTTCTATCACTCCGGGTCAGGGTAGACCTGGGAACAGCAGCAATTTAGAGGTTGTTCCTCGCTCCTCAAAACCTCCTGATCAGAGGCCTTGCTGTTGGACGTAGTTTATCGTCTTACCCAGGACGGATGACTTTTGAAAAGGCATTAATCGATTTGTTTGACTGACGGCATAACAACACCTTATAGGCCATTTAATGCCAAAATTTGATGTTCTTGAGAGTTTGAAAGTAATAAAAATGTTATTCTGCTTTCACAATTGAATACATGGTAGATGATACTCAGCTTCTATGCATATACATGTTTGTATGGACATAATTACTAGAGCCGATGATGTAGTTTTTATGTTGTAGTTAAGTTATATTTTGGAATACAGTTTGATATAAGAAATTGTAGGATCTTATATGAATTAATGCCATGAAAGGGTTCTTTTATATTGGTTGGTTGATAGTATTTTAAACGGATTTGGGTTAAGCCGTAATACAATGATGTCGACAACTATACGTTTTTGAAACAATGATGTTGCCACCTATACGTTTTTGAGGCAATGATGTTGCCAGCTATACGTTTTTGAAACAATGATGTTGCCACCTATACTTTGAGGCAATGATGTTGCCAGCTATACATTTTTGAAACAATGATGTTGCCACCTATACGTTTTTGAAACAATGATGTTGCCACCTATACTTTGAGGCAATGATGTTGCCAGCTATACATTTTTGAAACAATGATGTTGCCACCTATACGTTTTTGAAACAATGATGTTGCCACCTATACTTTGAGGCAATGATGTTGCCAGCTATACATTTTTGAAACAATGATGTTGCCACCTATACGTTTTTGAAACAATGATGTTGCCACCTATACTTTGAGGCAATGATGTTGCCAGCTATACATTTTTGAAACAATGATGTTGCCACCTATACGTTTTTGAAACAATGATGTTGCCACCTATACGTTTTTGAAACAATGATGTTGCCACCTATACTTTGAGGCAATGATGTTGCCAGCTATACATTTTTGAAACAATGATGTTGCCAACGTTATCCTTAAATTACGTTTACAAAATATATATATTTAATAAATATGTGGAAACTGGATCTGGCATTAAATAACCCATAGTGGTTGATATGCCATAAAACCCCAAGTATGTGCCTATTTTTGGTAATTTTGCTATAAATAGGTATTATTGGTAATTTTTTTAATATAAAAATGTATGACTGGTATTTTTATACATTCATAGTATTTTATTTAGGTAGTTCACTATTTATCCCCCACCTAACAGGTGCTACCACCGCGGGTCAGGGAGAACCTGGGAGCAACAGCAATTAGGAGGTGCTTCCACGCTTCTGAAAACCTCCAATCTCCCGATTTGTGGACTTGCTGTCGGACGTAGTTTATCGTCATACCCAGAACTAAAAGGTACTAATGAATAATTTCTCCTGCAAGTATGGATTAAATAGCAAAGTACACCAGATTCCCTATTCTGTTGCTTTCGCTTGTGTATTAATGCCCCAGGGAAAGGCATGAATTAGTTTCTTTTCCCTCAATTATTTAGCAAGGTAGCCCTGAAATCGGTAAGCCAAATTCCAATCCGAAACAGTTACGTTCATTTTCGTACAAATGGGATTGGGAAAGGTAGGAATCCACTTATCCCCTTCTATGAGTTAAATAGCAGGATAGATGGACAGGGTAGAAAAGGATTTAAAACAGAGATGAAAATAACGGAAAATCAGTCTATATTTCTGAGATGAGGTATTATGTACACTATTTACATAATTTGAACTATTGTCCTCATCTTTGTCGCCATATTTATTACACATTTCGGCCGTTGTACGCTCCGGCCTTCTTCAGGTAGTTGGAATGTCGAACTGAACCCTTTATTTCGTTCACTGGGGTAAACTGTTCTAGTTCCACGTACCATGTTTAATGGATGTCAGTTATCAGTTATCTCCAACAGGACCCAAAGAGTGTGAGTTCAATACCAGGTTAAGGCAGTGGAGAACTTGGAGAGGGGAATTAACAGGAGATAACTAGACTGGGTGGCAGTTAGTCTTAAAGAGGGAGATCTCTGAATTGAAAACAATGGAGAAGGCACCGAGAAAGCCAGTCACCATTTTCTCTTCCGGAAAGTCATGCTAATTCACAGATAACAAAGAAAGTGGAATATCCGAATCGAGTTCAAATTCTAGCTACGTCAGCTGCGTTCACTTTTCGCACTGATGTTCTTGAGAAAGACAGGACTTAATTTCACAGATTAGCATTCTAGAATTTTTTAAAAGAAAGCAAAAAGAAAGAAAAAGAAAAAAAGAAAGAAAAAAGAAAAAGAAAAAAAGAAAAAAGAGAAAAAGAAAAGAGAAAAAAGAGAAAAAGAAAAGAGAAAGAAAGAAAAAAGAAAGAAAAAAGAAAGAAAAAAGAAAAAAGAAAAAAAAGAAAAAAGAAAGAAAAAAGAAAAAAGAAAAAAGAAAGAAAAAAGAAAAAAGAAAAAAGAAAGAAAAAAGAAAAAAGAAAAAAGAAAGAAAAAAGAAAAAAGAAAGAAAAAAGAAAAAAGAAAAAAAAGAAAAAAGAAAGAAGAAAAAAGAAAGAAAAAAGAAAAAAGAAAAAGAAAAGAAAAAAGAAAGAAAAAAGAAAAAAAAAAGAAAAAAGAAAAAAGAAAAAAGAAAGAAAAAAGAAAGAAAGAAAGAAGAAAGAAGAAAGAAAAAAGAAAAAAGAAAAAAAAAGAAAAAAGAAAGAAAAAAGAAAAAAGAAAAAAGAAAAAAAGAAAAAAGAAAAAGAAAAAAGAAAGAAAAAAGAGAAAAAAGAAAAAAAAAGAAAAAAAGAATAAAAAATAGAAAAAAAAAAAGAAATGCCACAAGAAATCACTCCTCTATATTACCCAAGAATACTTCACAGATATTGAAGTAAAGGGATATGTGGAGTTCCATGTTCTACGTTCCCAATGGACATCATTAAAAATATCTTAAGACCAATTAAATAATTATTATAATAATTAATATTTGCCAGTGTAGCTGTTTGATTGAAGACACGAGTTGACAGTTAAGGAATGAGTTCCTGTTCTTACTGCTGCGGAAGTAGATTTCAGTTCGTCATTTAAAAATGTTAAGTACAAAATGATTTTGAGGCAAGGAGCCTTCGTTTAATAGACCATTGAGCAAAAACATGCTTGACACGTAAAGTCTATCAGTGTAAGTAATTATAAAGCAGGTGCAGAAATTTAACTGCCTGTGTAAAATAGTAACGACAGACGGAACATCTGACGGAGACACGGTGGAGTAATGGATAGCGGCTCGGATTGAGCAATCGGAGAACCGAGTTCGAATTCCACTTGAATCCATTACATTCACTTACGTGATAATGCCCTTGGGAAAGGTATGAATCTTCTTCTTCTCCCCCAGCTATGGGTAAATAGCAGGACACACCGGGCTCTATAGCCTTGGATGGCAACTGGTCTACCGCAGAAAGAAATGGCAACCTACTGCGGAAAAATAATCTGCCTCGTCAGTCATATATCTTTCGATACATGATCGCCTAAGCGTGCATCACGTATGGCACATAATTGTCATTACAATTAGAAATGTGAACAAGA
The DNA here is from genome assembly GCA_964036315.1 of Acanthosepion esculentum. Taxonomy (NCBI): domain Eukaryota; kingdom Metazoa; phylum Mollusca; class Cephalopoda; order Sepiida; family Sepiidae; genus Acanthosepion; species Acanthosepion esculentum. The sequence continues at coordinate 41,895,706 of OZ038518.1, forward strand.
GATACTACACTTTGATCCTAGCTCGGTGGCCATGGAATATGGAAAAAGTTCATTCGAATAGCATTGCCTACTCGGTGGAGGCACGGTGGAATAATAGATAGCGGCTCGGATTGAGGAATCGGAGAGCCGATTTCAAATTCCAGTCGAATCCATTACATTCACTTACGTGCTAATACCCTTGGGAAGAGTATGAATCCTCCTCCTCCTCCTCTTCTCGTATGGGTAAATAGCAGGCCGGGTTCTATAGCCTTGGATAGCAACTGGTCTACCGCAGAAAGAAATGGCAACCTACAGCGGAAAAAATCTGCCTCGTCAGTCATGTATCGAAAGATCGCCTAAGCGTGTATCACGCATAGCACATACCTGACTGACTGGAACAGTCAAAGAAACTAAGTAAAGTATTAAAAGAAAACATGTTGAGTTACAATATAACATTTAATTTTCTATATACCAGGGAATAATGATTAATCATTGTAAACTTTCCTTCGGTGCCATGCGTGATAGACGCTACTCAATCGTAATTGATCCAGCCAATCAGGCTTTTCAGCTATTACACCACGTCGAAAGGCGAGTAGGTCTGTTTCCAATTCATGACTGATTTGGTAGAAGGATTCCCGTAATAGACTGTCGTTACTTTCTGGTAGACTGGTTGCTAACCAAGGCTATAGGACCCATCCTCCTCTATTATTTAACCCATATAGAGGGTATTTGCGTCTAAATAAATGTAACTAATTCGACTGGAATTCAAATTCGGCTCTCATGCTATCTCATTCCGATCCGTTATCTATCACACCACCTGTACATTTATGCTTGCTTACAACACCTTTTATTCCTAAGTGGTCACCCATCTTGCATTGACCAAGTTCAACGTTGTTTAACTTTTCCGATGGGAGGAGCACCGTTATTTCAACGTTATAAGTAATTAGAAATTTCTATTATACAAGTAGGTTGCTGTTACTTTGAGATAAACTGGTTGCCAAGCAAGGCTATAGGACGCAATCTGTGCTACTGTTTAACCCATAGCTGGGGGGGAGATAGATTCATTCCTTACCCAAGGATACCTGCGCGTAAGTGAATGTAACGCATTCTAGTAGAATTCGAACACGGCTCTCCGAGTTGCCATTCAGAACTGTTATACATTACACCGCCCGCACATCCAAATTCCCAGCACCCATCTAGGTACACTAAACTACGATCTTCAAAAATGTCAACTCAAAGTCAATCGCCATCTTCCACCACCCCCTTTGAATCCTGTTCTTTTTATTGTTCTTTCTCTTCAATAACGTTTGCTTGGTTTCTTTCACTCTTAAGACCCCCCCCCCTTTGTGTCTTAGCGGATTTATTCTCTTGCTTGGGTAGACACTACACTCACACAGTTGGACTCTACCTTGTGTGGCTCTTAGGCCTTGTATTGTGGGAATATTAGTAAAATAATGCTAGGAACAAAATGTATTAACAATAAAGAAGCCTTCAGTAAAACAGGAATCATCAAGAAAAATATACTTTAAAAAAAATCATATTCACCCCATGCAAGGCAGTAAAGCCACTAAGACACGTGGGATTACTAGGTGTGAAAGTATTGGAAAAGAGAAAGCGGAGCAGAACAACAGAAGTGTATTCTACACTGGGTTACATGATACCAGCATCACACGTAGAGAGATAGGATCTAAAAGGCATAAGATAAAGAGATGAATCGATGAGAGTTCTCTAGAGGTCGATGGAACTAAATTGTTATGCGCCTAAAACATGAGATTTGGCTCCTGATTTTCGCATTAACTGAAGTAAAAAGAAAGATAATGGTGTAATTTACGTACCACACTGGGGTCATCCGGATTTAATTTCACACCTGACTATCGGGAAAGCTAGGATCAGGGTTGATCTGGGTTTGGTTTGGTTTATTTTGTTTAACGGCATATCAACCTCAATGGGTTATTTAATGCCGACAACATTTTTAGGATAGATTCGTATGATTAGAATATGTTTAGATTGGTTTGGTTTATTTTGTTTAACGGCCTATCAACCTCAATGGGTTATTTAATGCCGACAAAATATTTTATTGCTGGTAATATTTTGTTTTGTCAAAAATCTGTTTCGGGTAATATATTTCCTTCAAAATTGTATTGCTGATAATAATTTATTTCAAAAAAGTATTGCTGGTAATAGTTAACTATTTGCCCATAGCTGGGACCCAAACAGGTGCTACCACCCCGGATCAGGGTGGACCTGCGAACACCAGCAATTAAGAGGTGGTTCCACGCTCTTCAAAACCTCCTGATCAGAGGCCTTGCTGTTGGACGTAGTTTAACGTCTTACCCAGGACGCGGACGTAGTTTAACGTCTTACCCAGGACGCGGATGTAGTTTAACGTCTTACCCAGGACGCGGTTGATCTGGCGTTCCTCCCAACTGTCGAATGGGGAAGCACGTGACCTCACACCTGTATCCGATTTTGTAGGTGTGGGAAAGATTTGTAATACACACGGTTATATAAACAACCACTTTGTGGGGGATCTGGGCACTCTCTCACACACTGCAGTTGGAGAATAAAAATACCAGTGCCCTGGAGACTAAAAATATCTTCGAGAGTGACTGACGAAGTAAAAATTGACTGATTCGTGTTTGACGGCTTATCACCCAATTTGTAGGCTATTTAAAGCCAGAAAATACTTTAAATTGTAAGAAATGTTTTGGAAGATAGTATTTAAGGGATGAAAGTCCTACTAATTAACCCATAGCTGGGGGGATTAGATGGATTCATATATTTCCTAGGGATATTTGTGTGTAAATGAACATAAAGGACACAACGGGAATTGAAACTCGGCTTTTCGATTAACAATTTAGAGTCATTATCCATTGCACCACCCACACATCCAAGGTTACAGCACCTGGTATTCCCAAGCAGTTAGCCTTCTAGCTACTGATTAGGCTTGACGTTCCTTAACTTTGCTGATCATACGGGAAACGATTCTCTCAACATGATGTTGCCGTAAGCCAATTACATCAACCGTCAAATCAAGCTTACAGCACCCGATTTTCTCAAGCAGCCACCCATCTAAGTACTGACCAGGCTCGACGTTGCTTAACTTCGGTGAACATACGGGAACCGATTCTCTCAACATGATGTTGCCGTAAGCCAATTACATCAACCGTCAAATCAAGCTTACAGCACCTGATTTTCTCAAGCAGCCACCCATCTAAGTACTGACTAGGCTCGACGTTGCTTAACTTCGGTGATCGTACGGAAAAAAGATGCCGCCGATTGCTTTGGAAGTAAAGAGTTGAATAAAATATTATGTTAAATATGAAAGAGCCACATTTTATTTAATCAACACCCGCCCCCCACCAACATCAAAAGAAAATCTTACACTGGAAATTCTGAAAAAGATTCTTACATATGAAATTGTTTCCAAATGAAGAATTATAGAAAACGTTTCTGGTCTTTTGAGGAGAATTTCCATATTTAATGACATATTAGATTTGTTTTTTTGATGTAATGTTTCCCTTGCCAGTGGCGGCATCAGGTGGCAGTTTCTTTATCATGAGAAATGGTCAACTATACGGAAATATTTACGAAGTCAAAAGGTGAAAAGGAAAAAGCAAAACAACATTAACTGGGATAATATATTTAAAGATTCTATTTGTGTAGAGTAATTGGCCATGGTTAAGCTTAAGTAACAAAGATGCTCAACAAGCGGAACTGAAGAAGTTCAAGACATAAGAGAAAAAGGAAGAAAAAGAAGAGGTCAAAATAATACTAACAATGCACACACACATATATTTTATATATATATATATATATGTCATTTGTTTACATTTGTAAAAACAATACGCTTGATTTAGTTGTGTAACTCTACCGAGTGAAGATAGCTCTGGCTGGCACCAAATTAGTTGTGTTTCAATCCTGGCTTGAGGCATTCGGAAGTCTAGTCGCACTGAGGAGCTGTGAATGACATAATTTAGCTCTTGAAAATACATTTCAATTGAGCACTGTTGAGTGATAAGCTAATTCTATAAACAACAGCCACCTGCACTAATGCAAAGCTCTTCAGTAAAATGAATGGAGCACTTTGGCTGATTGGCATTTGTTTACATTTGTAAAAACAATACGCTAGATTTAGTTGTGTAACTCTACCGAGTGAAGATAGCTCTGGCTGACACCAAATTAGTTGTGTTTCAATCCTGGCTTGAGGCATTCGGAAGTCTAGTCGCAGTGAGGAGCTGTGAAACAGCGAAACAGTACTGTCTGTGAATAACATATTATATATATATATATATATATATATATATATATATATATATATATATATATATATATATATATAACTTAATATTTAATTCTTCATATTAGGTTAATATTCGGAATTAATTTTTATAAAACTTCTTCCCTTTAAGACAAATATCATCCACCCTCTCCTAACCCCTGTTTTGTGTCTTTTGTCTGACTAAAAAATTGAAATGGATAAATTCTGTATTAGTTTTTTGACTAGTGTATATTTTTTTTGTTTAGCGTTCACAGTTAAATTTCTATTTCTGACACGAACTTTGTTCACACAGGGTTTGATAAGACAGGCAACCGATATCTTTGTCTGCCGAAATAGGCTATTCCTCATATGAGGTGATTTTGCATTTTATTGTTTAACTATTTGCTCTGTAATAATAAAGGCATTTAGCTCTTTTTGTGGATCAGTTTCAAAATTTTATATTAGTAGCATCCACATGGATTATATAGAAATGGAATTGTTACCTTTACAATATATGGTGAACTCTCCCGTCGAGTTCGACGTATGAGGTTCCGCTGACCACGAACTAATTATCTGCATGCCTATGACGGGCATGACTTTTGAGACCGGCTCGAGAATTACACAACGGACCACAAAGAGTACTGGAGAATGTATTGTATCCAAGCGCAGCAGCAACACTGTTAGCTGTCTTATTTTGCTTTCGTGTTTCACGAAGTCGAATGATGCTTACTTCTTGATGGTGCATTATTCCTGATTGGCAGCTGGAACGATACTCTGATCTTAAATGGAATGTTGACGCAAGAAATGAAGGTGGCTCTTCAGTTTACTATATATAGTAATCGTCATACCCAGGACGGAAAGTAACTGAAGCCGAAATGCCAGGTCAGGACCGATAATATTACGAAACCTTCAGATTTTGTCAAGAATTTAGAGATCTATAGCAGGAGAATCAGACCAGATATGACAACGATATTCAATTCATTTTTTAATTTTTCGGTTTGGTCGACATGAAGAGATTTGTTCGTTATTTATTGTTTTAGGAAAAACAAAAAACGAAACAACTAAAACTCCCCTGCGAATAGCCTCTAACTAGCTAGTGTAAATGGTATCGATTTGCACGGACGCGTGCTTTTCATTTTTAAAATGTACCTATGAATGAAAAATAGCCCATCTGCAGACAAATTACCTCTCCCTGACTGGTAGCGACAGGGCAGGCGAATGTCGTGGCTATTTGTATGAGCAAACGGGGATGCGGTGGGCGGGGAAAGGAGCCAGCCGGAAGGAAACTGGACGAAATAAAAAAAATAAAAATAAAAACGAATTAAATCATTCACAATGGAGGACTGTACAGGCTGGGATGGGTTGAGAGCGCTCAAGAATTCAAATGTCTAATAAGATTTATGATTCTATGGAATAATATCATCTCTAATACACACTTAGGCAAAATAAGAAATATTTTCTTGGAACGGAGGAGGGAAAGATTTACTTACTACAGTTCGTCCAAGTCTGGCACAAGGCAACGAGGAGATTTGTAGGTAGGAAAATTGCGTTGCGTTGCGCTATAGAAAAATGCTAAATAATTGAGACGAAGACATCGACTCAGACGATAAAAAAAGACATTTGCTAAGCTTAGCCAAGTTTAACAAGGCTAAATGAGAGAACTGAGGCTAAAGAAGATTGTGCTACGCCAATCTTCCTAATAGAAAAGAACCTTAAAAGAAGACTCGTCCAAACGATAAGAGAGACTAATTTAAAAACCTAAATGGAAAGATTGGGATTTGGGAATATTGTATTGCGTCAGGTTTCTTATAAGTATTTCCGTAAAGCAAACATCAAGGATAATAGATGTATTCACTAAGTCTAGCGGTGTTTAATACAAAGTTAAATGTAGGAATTATAATTAAGGAAGATTGTGTTGCGCCATTTTTTTAATAGAGATTAACCTCCCCCCCCCAAAAAAAAATAAAACAGACATTGGCTTCGAGAATAGATATTTATTCACCATCGCTATGTTTAATACAAGGCTAAATAGAAGAACTGGAATTTAGGAAGATTGTGTTGTATGACATTATGACATTATTTTCGCTTTCAGTTACATGTGCTATCCATTTTAGTTGTTGCTTCTGTTGAAAGTTCTCAAGTGATGTGGTTTCTCTTACTGGTACAGTTTTTGTGATTCTGTAGCGCCAGTCCACAAGGTTCGAAGAAGGATGGTTTTCGCGAAGTTCCACAGGCTTCATTTGCTCAAAGTCATTTTAACCATTGATCCGAGAAAGCGGTTGTACATGGCTGGCAGTTTAGATATTTCTGAATGAGATTGGCGCCATATTTAACATCCATATGAAAGCCTCGATCTGAGGTTAGTATTGTAAGAACATTGCTCGAGTTTCCAGGTAAAAATAATAAGTGAGGCGGAGATGTAATCGCTGTCCCTTTAAAACAAACAACTTGTACTGCAAAATATAGGTAAACCTAATATATTTAATAAAAGAATCAACTAAAGGTTCCCTCAAAAAAATAAAACAAAGTACCTTTTGAAAAATATAGAATCGGGATGTGAATCGTCAGAGCAGCTACGCTTCAAACTTTTTTATTTTCATTTTTTTACCTTTCTCGGCTAATAGTTTATTTTGAAGACCGTAAGTGGCTGATTTTGAAGACCGTAAGTGGCTGATTTTGAAGACTGGAAGTGGCTGATTTTGAAGACCGGAAGTGGCTGATTTTGAAGACCGGAAGTGGCTGATTTTGAAGACTGGAAGTGGCTGATTTTGAAGACCGGAAGTGGCTGATTTTGAAGACCGGAAGTAACAGGGAAGCAAGAAACCGGAAGGGAGTTCCACAGATAATAATAATTTAGTGATACACGTCTTACTAATTAACCCATAGCTGGGGGAAGGTGGCTTCATACCTTTACCAATGATATTGGGGAGTAAGAGAACATAAATGGAATTGGTAATCGCCTCTTCGATTAACAATTCCAAGCCGCTATCCATTTCACCACCCGCACTTTCAAGCTTACAGCACCCGCTATTCCGAAGCGGTCACCCATCTAGGCCAGGCTCGACGTTACTTACTTTTAGTGATTGTATGGGAACCGGTGTTTCAACGTGATGTGGCCATCAGCCTGTTTCTACAATTATGGTTGTGTTTAAAGCAAAATGGATTCCACGTGCTAATAGTTTAGAACATATTCGTATGTTCAGGCGATAGGGCCGTGGCTGAAATTTTACTGAATATCCTTCTTGCAAAATTGGTTGGAAGCAAACACAGGAAAAGTAGTAGGAGTCAAATAGGTTCGCTAGGCAAAACAAATCCACACTTCTTGCCTTAATCTCCAATAGGCCACTCACCGTCCCGAACGACAAGGTGAACACCTGTTAAATGAGCCTACCGTGTTTTTATACACCTGACCCAGTCAACACGCAGCCAATGAGCGGCCAAAACCAGCTAATGAAAATGGCTACAAGGGATATCAGCACGATGTGCTGTCCGATTCACCGTCCGTCGAAAGCTCGTTGATTCGCCGTCTCTACACTTCCTTGCAAAACATACACGCGTCTCTGGCCCTTTTGGATCGACGAGGTAAGTGTTATATTCCGTGCTAATAGGAATATATATTTGAAAAACAAGGTGGAAGGGTTATTGTAAATAACCAGTACAATAAGAATAAAGATAACAGTTATGCACAAGGTTTTCGCAAGTCAATCCAGTAGTGAGTGATACTATTGGAAAGTTGGTAGTTCTCGCGTAAGTCTGTATTCAACAGATTCCAGCTAGAAATATTTACCAGCCTCTCCACGAGGTAGGACGTGGCACAAGGCCGAATTTGATGTGGGGCAATCCGAGTCCGTAGGCTCGGCAATAAAATTCCGCGTAGATCTCGTATAAACCGGGGTTGGGTACCTGGTCCCGAGACGAAACTCTGCCCTACAACATAGCCTCGTCTGGTCAAACTCTCTGCCCGGGGGCAGAGAGTTTGACCAGAACAGCTGGAAATGATCCAGCTAGACGGTATCTAGCAATTGCCCCACGCAGTCACAAGGCCGAATTTAATGTGAGGTTCCCGAGCTCGTAGGCTCGGCCAAAAAATCTCCGTAGACCCCGCATAAACGGGATCGGGTCTCTCTACCTCCCCGAACGAGAATCTGCCCTTCGGCATAGCCTCGTCCAGACTCCTTTCTGCCCTAAGGTAGAGAGTTCGACAATAGCTAAGAGCTGAGTAATAGATCCCAGCTAGTCGGTATTTACTAGCCCCCCCCCCACTAGGGTAGATGTGGCACAAGGCCGAGTTAAATGTGTGTCTTCCGAGCCCGTAGGCTCGGCCAAAAATATTCCCTATTTGAACCAGTAAAAACGGGTTCGGGGACAATCCACCTCTCCGAACCAGACTTTGCCCTTCGGCGGAGTCTCGTCCGGGTTCCTCTCTGCCCGAAGGCGGAGAGTTCGACCGTCTAGCCGAAAAGATTTCGGCTAGTCTCTGTAGTCCGTTGACTTACAGATACTTATAGGAAGTTACTACCTATAGTGTAGTCACACATGGGAGTGACAGGTTATTCCATTACATCAGAAAGTCACCGCTACAGTCCTCCGGTGGATTTATACTGGCTTTTATTTCCGGAAACCTATGTCATCAGTTGAATTTACTATTGTAAATGCACGTATTAAATCAAGTCCGATTCAACACCTCCTTTCTCTTTTGAACTGGCGTAGAGGTCCATCCATTGTTTCCTGTTTAGGATTGAGTTGCCAGTTCCTTCTAAAGTCGGCTTCAACTCGATACTCCGCCTGGACTATGAAATGTTATTCGCTAATTAAATCTTGCCAATTTCAAATCTAGAATTAGGTGTCTATCTTGTTATCGTGCCCTTTCTTATGCTGATACAACGCCGCACAGTAAACGTCTACCTTGAGTGACGCTTAGGCCTTGTATTGGGGAGAACATTAGTTAAAAAAAGGCAAGAAAAGAAATTATTAGAATAGAACTTACAGTTACATCTAGCTGTTTCGACAGCAACACTATGAGACCTAGTTGGCAATTTTATTAACTTTTATTGAACAAAAATAAATTACAGTATTTTAAAATGATTTATAAATATTGTCACATCAAAACAACATGATTTGTTAAACTATTTAACTTGTTCAAAATGTTTCCCACGTTCACGTTCAGTACAAAGCAACATTTCAACAAACCATTTGACACATTTCAACATTAATTTCAGAAAATTTATCAGAAATTTCTTATTTTAATTCAGGAATTGTTTTCGATCTGAACGTAGAAATAAGATATTTCAGTAAACCCGACAAGAAAAAGTCTAGTGGTCTTAGGTCTGGTGATCGTCATGGCCACTCAATTCCTCCACGTCTTCCTATTCAACTCAGCTCGAAATTTAGATCTAACCATTCCCGAACGCGTAAGCCAGATTTAATTTTAAGCCATCTAATTTATTTTTGTTCACTAAAAGTTAATAATTAAAAAAAGGATTTACTTTTGTGCCACCCTGTATTTACTGAAGCCATTAAATAAAGATGTGTTAGGATGGATAATTTTAACTTTAAGCCTGATAATTTTCCATGCGTATGAAACATTGAATAGCTTTATGCGGTAAGGAAAAAATTCTTTTTAATAGATTACGCTTCGCTTACGTCTAAATCGAAGCGAAATGGTGGTTGGGTGGGGTTAATTTTTCAAATGGATGTTGCCTAACCAAAATAAGACTTTCTAAATCCATAAAACCGATGTTCAGTAAACGTCTAGCAAAAAGTAAAATGCTAATCAATAGGGTAAGATCATGTTGCGCCAACCTCCAAGTAGGAAATTATTGGCTGTAGCCAACGAAATTAGTTGAAATAAAACGCAGTACAATTGTGACACCGTGACTGCTACACTCATATAGAAGAGGAAGGTGTAACTTTATCTCAATTTCAAGTTTTTTTATATTTTATAGCCAGCGAACGAACACATTGAAGCAAAGTCTTCTAAGTAGTACCCTCTTGATCAAAAGGGAACGGAAGAATAAACGAATGGATGAGGGTTTTCTAAAAAAAGAGACAACAAAACCGGACAGACTTTCCGGTTGTTGGTTTATATTACATCACAGTTGAGATCTTGAATGTCAGTTTTGGTCCTTCCTTGGCGGAGGACAAAGTGCTCCTCGCGTAGTTCCGGTGGCAGCAACACTTTAGATGGACATGGGATAATAGGAGGAAAGATCTGAGCTCTGATCAAGCAAAGCCCTAAAAACACCTATTTTATTATATTGGAAACGGTTTAAGTTTTCATTTGTCGACGTGACGTTTGTCTTCATCTGTTGTTTCCTTGTGAACGTGTAGTGGACCCTTCCCAGCTTTCGGGACACGCCAGCGAGGATGGAGACGCAACGTGGGGTGGTCGTTGACCGGTCGGTGGTCTAGTTATATGAAAAAAATACATCTACATGGTCATGTCAAAAAAGGAATCAGTCAGTCAAGTGCCATACGTGATACACGTTTGGGCGATCGTGTATTTCGATTCACGACTGTCTAAGCAGAAGATTCTACCGCCGTCGGTTACCCTTTCTTTCTGTGGTAGACTTTTTGCCAACCAAGGTTATGGGACCCAGGCTGCAATCGAAACGCATGGCTAGTTGACCATGTATCATCCACCATAGTCCTTGACCCGGACTCTCACGTTTTCATCTATAGGTCTATGAAGGAAGCACTGAGCGGATAGATAAAAAACATCTTTGAGCCGGGTCTACTTCCTCTCTGTGAAAGATGGAATAACATGATTTATTGGGTTGGTGCATAATTATCAGGCGTTTTTAAAACAATATTTATTATGAAAAAAGAAACCTAACAATTCAACACTAACATTTTTAAATGATTATTCCGGACCGTATGATTATCGACACGCATTTTTATAACCTGAGGATAAAATATTTTTATTAAAATAAAAAGTAAGCAGAACAGCAATTCAGTATCTGTCTATATTTCTGAGATGAGGTATTATGTACACTATTTACATTATTCCGACTATTGTCCTCATCTTTGTCGCCATATTTATTACAACGTTTCGCCCCTTCAGTATCTGTCTATATTTCTGAGATGAAGTATTATGTACACTATTTATATTATTCGGACTATTGTCCTCATCTTTGTCGCCATATTTATTACAACGTTGTACGCTCCGGCCTTCTTCAGGTGGTTGGAATGTCGAACTGAACCCTTTATTTCGCTCACTGAACAAATTCAAGGAGATAGATGATAATGATTGACACTGAATTTAAATTTTTGAAGATCATAGTTAACTGGAAAGCAAAAAGTCGGAGGAGACTTCCACAAGCGAGAAGTGCGAGAGAAGAGACTTCTTTCTTTTTCATTAATCCTTTCCCTCCAAGCAAGGACAGAATTCACTAAAACGCAAGGGTCTACGTTTGCCCTCACCCCAAATGAACAAACTAAAACATTTTTTTTTACCTGTCTATATTTCTGAGATGAGGTATTATGTACATTATTCGGACTATTGTCCTCATCTTTGTCGCCATGTTTATTACAACGTTTCGGCCGTTGTACGCTGCGGCCTTCTCCATGTGGTTGGAATGTCTAACTGAACCCTTTATTTCGCTCACTGGGGTAGACTGTTCTAGTTCCACGTGCCATGTTTAATGGATGTCAGTTATCAGTTATCTCCTGTTAATTCCCCTCTCCAAGTTCTCCACTACCTTAACCGGGTATTGAACTCAGTCTTTGGGCCCTGTCACTGGATCTAACCAACGCCTATATCCATTGCAGTTGTTATTAACAAATAACTCGCCTACAAAAACGCCTGATAATTGTGCACCAACCAAAGAGAATGAAGGCGACCGTGTTGAGAAATGGATTTGAGATCCTGTGACTTTTGTGTTCTTTTGGGGCTGCTTTGTGTCAATTCGACAATAAAATCTGCGGTAATTAAAGGCTTTACTTTGTGGCGAACCCTTTTACCACGACCGAGAAAGAAGGAAGATATATACTGAGGGCTCGATTGTGGTTCCTGAGATTTTTGTATTCATCTTGATATACATTATGCGATTCTGTTATTAAATATATTGTCCTTAAAGAAGAACGGCCATTACTTTTGAGCGACCCTCTCAACACGACTGAGAATAAAGAAAACACTGTTAAGGACTAGATTTGGAATATCGGGACTTCAGTTTTCAGTTTAATTTGACTTGTGTGCTTCTATCAAATCTGTTATAATATCCTTGTACCCTAACAAATAATTCTTTCGTTTGATGTGCCCTGTTGATAATTAAAAAAAAAACTGCTCTGTATTAATCATCTGAGAGAGCGCTTTCTGTCCTCTATCCGCATGGCTGATGCTAACCTCCAAGAGAGCGACTCGTTGCGCCTTCTTGACTAACGTTCTCAGCTGACATGACTATACTGAATCCACTGAGTTCATTGTGTCGTGCTAGACAATTTTTCTCCCCTGATGTCCAAAACGACCTCAAGTCTGTCGTTAACTGGGGGAAATAGATGGCCTGCTAATTTTAACGACTTCAAAAATCATCTGAGAGATCTCTCTCTGACTTCCATCAGCATGGCTTATGCTAACCTCCAGACAAGTGATTGTGCCTTCTCGGGTAACGTTCTCAGTTGACACGAACTGGAAAGACTATATTGAATCCATTGCTAGATCAGCTGCTAAGTTGGTTCACTGTGTCGTGCGAGACACTTTTTCTCTCCAGAATCTATCCTACATATCTATAAGTCTACCATTCATTCATGCACCGGACCATTGCTCTCACATATGGTCCGGTGCCCCTGCTATTTACCTTGAGTTCCTTGATAAAATCCGAAGAAGAATCAGCAATATTATTGGTCCTGATCTGGCCTCTCGGCTTCAGCGACTTTCCCACCACTATAAGGTTGCCTCTTTCTGCCTTTTCTATAAAAACTTTCATGGTAATTGTTCAGATGAGCACTTTGCTATGGTACCTAGATTTTTTAAAATTAATCACAGTACTAGAGTGGTGTCAAGATCTCATCAATTTATAGTTAAGTTGGTTAGATGTAACCCTAAGTTCTATGCTAACAGTTTCTTCTCTCACACTTCTTGCTTGTGGAACTCCCTTCTAGCTCCATGATTTCCAGCTAACTTTAATCTTCAAAAATTTAAATGCAATGTCAATCAGTGGGATGGACAATTATTATGCTGTAACACGATTTGAACAATTTTGCCGTTACAGCACACACACATATATATATATATTATATATATATATATATATATATATAACGAGAATTAATACAAATATAAAGTTGGTTCACTGTGTTGTGAGATTTCAGATTTTCTCTCCAGAATCTATCTTACATAATTATAAGTCTACCATTCGTCCATGCTTAGAATATTGCTGCTGCATATGGTCTGGTGCCCCTGCTATTTACCTTGAGTTCCTTGATAAAATCCGAAGAAGAATCGGCAATATTATTGGTCCTGATTTGGCATCACGGCTCCAGTCACTTTGCCACCTCCATAAAGTCCCTCCCGTGTCCTTCCTATAAATACTTTCATGGTAATTGTACGGATGAGCTCTTCGCTATAGTTTAATCCCCCATCCCCTCCCTCGTTAGGTGGTTAGTGATGTCAGTTCGCAGGTGGATGCGGGGCGCCTTTCGTTTCGCGTGAGTGTTTTTCGTATTTGTTGTGTTTGAATGAGTGCGTGTCAGTGTGTGTGCTTGGGATGAATGAATGTTTTATACTATTTTTACTCCCGCATTGATTTCGGCCTGTGAACTGGTATTTCTGCCACATTTAGTGATTGTGGTTTTTTTTATTACTAATACTATGTTTCTTTAGTTTCTTGTAAATATTTTGTATTCATTTTGTAAATACTCATTGGGATTAGTTTTTTAGAATTGTTATTTTATCCCCCCCACAGACATTGAATTGTAAATATGGGGACCAGTTAGTATTTACATGGAGACAGTGAGGTATTATGGTGGTTGTAGTAAGAAAGGTACGTATGAATGTGGTGTTTTGGTGTAAGGAATATTGTTCGTACGATTGGGTCAGTGTTTGCGGCTAGCTAAGTTATAGTTAAGACAGAAGAAGACCGTCCTTTTTCCCCCAATCCCCACTTCGGCCTTGTGCCACATTTCTGTAATTTATACAGAATAAATATCGCTCTTCGCTATAGTACCTAGACTTTTTTAAAAATTTAAGCGCAGTACTAGACTAGCGTCGAGATCTCAATTGACAGTTGATCTGGCTAGACGGAACCGTAAGTTCTATGCTAACAGTTTCTTCTCTCGTATTTCTCGCTTGTGGAAACCCCTTCCGGCTCCTAGCTTGCCAGCCAACTTAATGCAATGTCAGTCGCTTCCTAATATTTCTCTGATTACTCTTTTGTTCTTGCTCCTTATTAAAGATTGTTTTCTAGTTCTTCCACACCCAGTAACCGCTTGCGTCTTAGTGGCTTTACTACCTTGCTTAGAGTGAAATCGATTAAAAAAATCGATTAATATTAGAGAAGGGCAGACGTTAGATTTTAATCGACCTCCGTACAACGATTGAGAAGGAATGAGACTATATTGATGCCTGGATTTGGAATCATGGGACCTGAGTTTGCATTTTGGTCAATGTTTCTACTGTCAAATCTGTTAGAATTCGAGAAGAGGCATTCCGTTCTAATCGATTCTCGTACAACGATTGGGGCGAAATGAATCGATGCTAAGGAACAGACTTAGAATCCTAAGAGGCTTCTGTGAACCTTGTTATGCTTTGTTTGATTCTATGATCAAATCTGGTACCATTAAAGAAGAGCAGGCATTTTCTTTTATCAATCCTTGTATCTTATTAGTTATTTCTTTCGGTCGAGGTGACCTGTTGATATTTAAAATAAAAAAAATGAGCATAGTGCAGTACGAAGCGTCCCTGATTAAAGAGTAATTTTTTATAATAAACTGACAGAAAATATTGCAATACTCGAAAGGACAATGCCGATTTATTCAAGGGAGAGGGAGAGAAAGAGACAGGAGAGAGGGAGAGAGGGGGAGAGAGAGGGGGAGAGAGAGGGAGAGAGAGGGGGAGAGAGAGGGAGAGAGAGAGGGGGAGAGAGAGGGAGAGAGAGAGGGGGAGAGAGAGGGAGAGAGAGAGGGAGAGAGAGAGGGAGAGAGAGAGGGAGAGAGAAAGAGAGAGAGAGGGAGAGAGAAAGAGAGAGAGAGGGAGAGAGAAAGAGAGAGAGAGGGAGAGAGAAAGAGAGAGGGAGGGAGAGAGAAAGAGAGGGAGGGAGGGAGAAAGAGAGGGAGGGAGAAAGAGAGGGAGGGAGAAAGAGAGGGAGGGAGAAAGAGAGGGAGGGAGAAAGAGAGGGAGGGAGAAAGAGAGGGAGGGAGAAAGAGAGAGGAGACGGAGGGAGAAAGAGAGAGAAGAGATATTCTGATAAAATGTTTAATGTCCCCGAACAATTTTGTACGAAAGTAACACTTATACAAATGCACTGTCACCGTCGGTGCTTTAAATGGTGAACATACTGCAACAAGTTGCAGCATGGGGAAAGTGTCTACTGAAAGCAGGTGTCGCGTCATGGAAATGCAAACCGGTTCTTGTTCACCGCGAGCCGCTTGAGGGAGGGAGTTGGATTGGGGATCATTGGTGATTTTTGAGAATTTCTGCATATGTTGGCCATGATGCAAATTGGTGCTGTTGGCAAGAGCGAGACATTGGGCCACCCAAAGACCAGGTTCTACAGACGGATGCTGAGCATGCTTGACACTGGACACACAAGCAACGAGGAAGTTTCAAGAAAAATAGGAACAAAAAAAATCAGAAAGAGGAAGTGGAAATTTCTCGGACACCTACTGAGGGTAGATGGCTTGGAGAACTTAACACTCACGGTACGTAGTGAAAGCAAGAAGGACAATGAGAAACTACAATTAAAGAACAGGAATTAAGACAGAAGATAACGATTGACATTGCATTAAAATTTTGAAGATCAAATTTGATTGGAAAGCAAGGAGGGGAGAGAGTTCTACAAGCGAGAAGTGTGACCTTTCAACCACTTGATGAATGTTCATGAACGTTCTCAAAATTTAAAGCCTTCATAAACTGGTGACATCTTTGCTCTTGTGTACTGATCTTCTAAGCGTAGCTCAGATGTGGCACAAGGCCGAAGGTATGGAGCACCCAGTGAGGATCGAACTCATTCTCCAGTCGTAACTGTTTTAGCGAGACAAGCTTGCTAACCATTACACCACGCCAAGGTATCCCTGGTTATTTTCTAAGCGTAGCTTAGATGTGGTACAAGGCCGAAAGTATTGGCACCTAGTGAGTAACTGATTCCGCGAGACAAGCATTCTAACCATTACATCACGCCGAGGTGGCCCTCCTTGCTCTTGTATATAAACACGCGCAACAAAATAAATCCTTAATTGATAAAGTCCCAGATAGTACAGAAACGCATCGGTTAAAAATAGGTTTTTCCTCTTGTCTTTTTATTCATATATCATTTGATCTTCAGTGGATTACACTATTTATATTATTCGGACTATTGTCCTCATCTTTGTCGCCATATTTATTACAAAATTCTTCAGGTGGTTGGAATGTCGAACTGAACCCTTTATTTCGCTCACTGGGGTGGACTGTTCTAGTTCCACGTGCCATGTTTTAATGGATGTCAGTTGTCAGGTATCTCCAGTTAATCCTCCTCTCTGAGTTCTCCACTGCCTTAACCGGGTATTGAACTCACACTCTTTTGGGTCCTGTCACTGGATCTAACGAACGCCTTTATCAAATGTGCCATGTATCCTTGAGGACATCTGTGTATGAATTTCTGGGTATTATAAACCTAATGTCTTCAGCAACCGTTTTTTACCAGTGCTCATATTGCAATTTTTGCTATTATCATATCATGTTTTTACCAGAGCTCATATTGCAATTTTAATTATTATCGCTTTTCTCTGGCACTCCTTATTACTGGTTCCCATATTGTATTCATTTCTATGCTTGGTCGACTCAGGAGATTTTTGTGGCCTAGCATATGTGCTGATTCCTTAAGTTTACGAATTTTCCAATGGTGTTCTTTGTCTATGATCTCAACCTAATTCCACAGAGGGCGGTGATCTCCCTTTTCTCTCCATATGTGGTCAGCCACGCCTGATTTTTCCACTTCCCCTCGTGTTACAGCTTTCTGGTGTTCTTGAAGTCTTACCTTAAGACCCCCCCCCCCCCCCATAGAGGAGAACATGACTAAAGACTCTGTGTACACTAGCCCGTGCAGCTGCGGAAAGAAATATAAAAGCGAGACAGGCCGCCCACTTAAGATACTGTAGTGGATTATAGTATGTATAAATTTTAATTCTATTTTATGCCTTTCCATTCGGACCGATTATCCCAATCTTACTTGTTATACTCACAACATTTAGGCCGTTGTTTTCGCCGGCCTTCGTTAGGTGTCTTTACACGCAGAATTTCGAACGGAACACTTTATTCCATTGACAAGGGGTACATGATTCTCATCCCGCTATGGAAACTCAAAAGTCAACAGATTAAAGCTTTGGTTAAAACATCGAATTTCCTGTCAGTTCTAAGTTCAAACCCCGGGTCTGATGGAGTACTGAAAATGTCACATACTCTGGTTTAGGTAGCTTACGGCCATATGACGCTGAAACCCCGTTTCTTACACGACCAACAAAGATAAGCAACGTCGACTCTGGTGTAGACCCGTGACCGCTTGGGAATATCAGGTGACGGAAGCTTGGATGTGCGGATGGTGTAATGGATAATTGTTCCGAATTGGAAATCGGAGAGCCGAGTTCTGATTCCATTCGTATTCACTTACGCACAAATACACTTAGGAAAGTAATGAACCCACCTTTTGCCAATCAGTTATTTTTAAAAAAAATCGAATTCAGCCCATGCAAGGGAGTAAAGACTCTAAGACACAAGTGGTTAGTGGGTGTGAAAGAAGTAGAAAACGGAAACATTATTAAGGAGCGAGAACAATAAAAGACGAGGAATCAAGAAGACAATTGATAACGATTGACATTGCATTTAATTTTTTAAAGATCAAAGTTGGCCGGAAAGCATGGAACCGGAAGAGAGTTCCGCAAGCAAGAATTGGGTTGATTAGTAGGACTTTAAATTTCATTATTATCCCCTGAAAATTATTACAATCTAAAAATATTTTCTGGCTTTAAATAAACTGAAAAAAAGTTGATAAACCTAAAAAAAACAAAAACAAACACTATCAGTCAATCGGGTTGAGGCGAAGAAATGGAAAAGTGACATAATGCCGTTATTATTATTATTATTATTATTATTGTATTTTGCCGGTGATAAAACGCATTATTCAAACTTATTGGTAAATTTATAAAAAAACTTATCATTCCAGGCGTATTTTTCTTTTCTCGCACTTCTCGCTTGTAGAACACACTTCCGGTTTTCCGCTTCCCTGTCAATTACGATCTTCAAAAATTTAAATGCAATGTCAATCGCCATCTTCTACCTCCTTGAAATTTGTTTCTTTTTATTTTATTTCAGTTTCTTTTCCATTGCAGCCTAGTCAAATTCATTGCCATGTTTGTTTATACACACACCCACACACACACACACACACACACAACACGAAGAGGAATCTGCAATGTTATCGGTCCTGGCCCGGTATCTCGGATTCCTTTCTCACCGCCGTAATATAGTTTTCCTGTGCTTTTACTATGAATATTTTTTATGACAACTGATTTGTTAAGCTATCTCCTTTAGTGCCTCGATTTCAAGGATTTAACGACGGTACTAGATTGGCAGCTAGGTCTCATAATTTTACCGTTGAAATTGCCCCATAAAACCATAAGCTCTGTTATTAGCATGTTTTGCTGCTTATAAAACGCATTTTTTCCCCTATAAAATATCTTCAAAAACTACTCTGAGTCCTATAAATCGAAAGTCGGTGACGGGAGTCAAATTCTCTAATTATTACATTCCAAATAGTTACCATAAATTTGGGACTTCTTGTGATGAATTTGTCACGATTTAGTCAGGTTTTCAGGCTATTCAGTGGGTAAAATTGGGAATAGCGGTGAAGGCTATGAAGCATAAAAGAAACATTTCTTCCAGATTCCTTCCTTCAAAATTGTGGGGAGGGTGTCTAATGCATCGGAACATCTTATAAGCCACGAAATACACTAACTTATAAAAAAAAAAACATCTAGAAATGAGAACAAATGAAATGAGAACAAAAGTATTCGGTTCGAAATTTCCAGAAGCTTATCGAATTCAAAGACAGAATCCTGAAGAATTCCGGAGGGTACAAATCCCGAAATGTTGTGAGCATTAAAAAAACAAAAAAAAACTAAAACAAAAAACCCCCAAAAAACAATAACTATGCGGGTCGGGATTACGAAGCACGTATTCATAACTAGCAGACTTCGCAAAGTAAGAATTATTCACTACTGGAAATCTTTGAAACAAAAATTTTAAATGAACATTTCATTCATAAATTGGCTTGTTAGAGTAAGTTAAGTAAGTTTTACAAATAGATGTCAACTTGTTGAAGGCCAAATAAAATGCACATTTCAAACACTTTCCTGAACTATATAAGACAATATTCCTATACAGACCTATATTAATATGAAAATCAAAACAATCCTTGAATAAAAGAAAGCTAATGAAGGACAGTTAACACTTCCACTGCTAACTACGGAGATCTTCGTTTTTCTTATCTTGCTCCAGCTGGCTAAGTACGGAAACCTACGCTTTTTGCATACCGCTGGTATGAGTGTCCCGTTGTGCCATCTACCGTAAAATACGGAAAATTCTAACAGTTCTATCATGCAAATTATTAGTCAGCCTCGATTTTTCTCTACGTCATGGTAGTTTCGTATCTAATTGCACTGGGCAAATGAGTAGCAGTGAAAGTGTTAATAAATGAAATATACTTTTTAAAATCAATATCCAAATTAGTTAAACCTAAAAAGTAATATTGCCTAGAAGTAGATAATATATAATACAGATAATAAGCTTTTATTACTCTTTTAGTGTAATTTCACGTCAGTTGCGTCTCTGTCTTTGAGCAGAGTGCACCCAGGGACTTCTCTGTCAAAGGACAGGGAGGCAACTGAAAATAATACTGAAAAGGTGCTCAGCCCTGGGGAACAGCTGTTCGAGGTCGCGCCCTCCCATTGCACTAGAGGGAGGGATCGGTGCTCGCACCAATGCCAGCGCAACCGACGGTTGCGGGGGATGTGGGCAATTTTTGTCCTTCTCCCAAGCGTACGCGCTCGGGTCTCCACCTAAAAAAGACCATGTGTCACATCTCGTCCAAGTGGGGGGAAGGAGTTAATACCTCGTATAAATTACTTATAAAGTAGAGTTGTGGCTTTTTAAACCCCCCAGAATTCTTTGGATAATTTGTTCTCCAATTTCGCATTTATTCATATAGATTCCATAATGTAGGTTTTACTTACATAGTTATGTTTCTCTAACTCTTCAAATGTTGATTGTATAACTAATTCTAATTTCTAGTTTCCCATCTTTACACTATATTAATTTTCTTATTAATTATCCTCTGTCCTGTCACCCATGAAATAAAAATTATTGTTTGTAGAGAAAATAAGGACCTACGTACATCAATTCGTCTTTAAGTGGCAGCAAGAAAATTATCGTTGAAGTTTTAAAAGTTAAGCTTAAACATTAATGCAATACTTAAATGCAACGACCATTTTTGAGTTCGTCTGTAGTTTGATTCCTATCACATCTACTCCTCCTTAGCTATTCTAATGATGGCCAAACCAAGAGTCCCCCCACAGGAGCTAGCTTAAATGCCGTCCGATAGGGTAGCTTTTAAGCTAGTTTATAATAAAACCCTATGAAAGTCGGGGTTTTATGCCGCATCCACTCTACATTACTTGGTTAAGGCTGTGGAGAACTTGGAGAGGGGAATTAACAGGAGATAACTGACATCCATTAAACATGGCACGTGGAACTAGAACAGTCTACCCCAGTGAGCGAAATAAAGGGTTCAGTTCAACATTCCAACCAGCTGAAGAAGCCTGGAGCGTACATAAATATGGAGACAAAGATGAGGATAATAATCCGAATAATTTAAATAGTAGATTTATATATATATATATATATATATATATATATATATATATATATACTTGAATATATAAAGTGTAGTGTGTGTGAGTGTCCAAGCAACTCCTCCGCTCCCCCTGGTCCGATTTCAATGATTCAAAGCCCTAGCCGGATTATGCGAGGTTAAAAATATATATTAATGTTATATTCCATAATGTAGGTTTTACTTAATTAGCTATTATGTTTCTCTAACTCTTCAAATGTTGAATGTCTAACTAATTCTAATTTCTAGTTTCCCATCTTTACACTATATTAATTTTATCTTATAAATTATCCTCCGTTCTGTCACCCGTGAAATAAAAATAATTGTTTGTACGGAAAATAAGGATCAACCTACATCAAATCGTCTTTAAATTAAGTGACAGCAGAAGAATTATCGTTGAACTTTTAAAATGTTGGCTTAAACATTAATTCAATACTTAAATTCAGCGATCAACTTTGAGTTCGTCTGTAGTTTATTAACGCCTATCGCATCTACTCCTCCCTAGCTATTGTGACGATGACCAAACCAAGAGTCCTCCACAGGAGCTAGCTTAAATGCC
>OZ038518.1:41922579-41925079 GCA_964036315.1 Acanthosepion esculentum
GAGAAATAAAAATAATTGTTTGTACGGAAAATAAGGATCAACGTACATCAAATCGTCTTTAAATTAAGTGACAGCAGAAGAATTCTCGTTGAACTTTTAAAAGTTAAGCTTAAACATTAACTTAAATGAAGCGACCATTTTTGAGTTCGTCTGTAGTTTATTGATGCCTATCACATCTACTCCTCCTTAGCTATTGTAATGATGGCGAAACCAAGAGCCCTCCACAGGAGCTAGGTTAAAAGCCGCCGATAGGGCGGCTTTTAAGCTAGTACTAAATAAAACCCTATGAAAGTCGGGGTTTTATGCCACACCCACTCTACATTACTCGGTTAAGGCTGTGGAGAACTTGGAGAGGGGAATTAACAGGAGATAACTGACATCCATTAAACATGGCACGTGGAACTAGAACAGTCTACCCCAGTGAGCGAAATAAAAGGTTCAGTTCAACATTCCAACCAGCTGAAGAAGCCTGGAGAGTACATAAATATGGAGACAAAGATGAGGATAATAATCCGAATAATTTAAATAGTAGATTTATATATATATATATATATATATATATATATATATATATATATATATATATATATATATACTTGAATATATAATGTGTAGTGTGTGTGAGTGTCCAAGCAACTCCTCCGCTCCCCCTGGTCCGATTTCAATGATTCAAAGCCCTAGCCGGATTATGCGAGGTTAAAAATATATATTAATGTTATATTCCATAATGTAGGTTTTGCTTAATTAGCTATTATGTTTCTCTAACTCTTCAAATGTTGAATGTCTAACTAATTCTAATTTCTAGTTTCCCATCTTTACACTATATTAATTTTATCTCATAAATTATCCTCTGTTCTGTCATCCATGAAATAAAAATAATTGTTTGTAGAGAAAATAAGGACCTACGTACATCAATTCGTCTTTAAGTGGCAGCAAGAAAATTATCGTTGAAGTTTTAAAAGTTAAGCTTAAACATTAATGCAATACTTATATGCAACGACCATTTTTGAGTTCGTCTGTAGTTTGATTCCTATCACATCTACTCCTCCTTAGCTATTCTAATGATGGCCAAACCAAGAGTCCCCCCACAGGAGCTAGCTTAAATGCCGCCCGATAGGGTAGCTTTTAAGCTAGTTTATAATAAAACCCTATGAAAGTCGGGGTTTTATGCCGCATCCACTCTACATTACTTGGTTAAGGCTGTGGAGAACTTGGAGAGGGGAATTAACAGGAGATAACTGACATCCATTAAACATGGCACGTGGAACGAGAACAGTCTACCCCAGTGAGCGAAATAAAGGGTTCAGTTGGACATTCCAACCACCTGAAGTAGGCCGGAGTATACAACGGTCGAAACGTTTTAATAAACATGGCGACAAAGATGAGGACAATAGTCCGAATAATGTAAATATTTTTTTTTTTTAATTGTAAAGAATTCCTTGTAAGTACCTCGAATATCATCCGTACTTACGAAATGTGACTAACTCCCGGATTTGGGGGTTGGAGTTGCTGCGAGGCAAATAAATTTAGATTTGAAATTTATAATTTCAAAAGTGTGCCAAAATTTTTAAAAGCCAAAAAAAAAAAACCTCAAAAGAAACCGATTTACAATTTATATAATAATTAATATTAATTGCGATAAGTCAGTCAGTTATGTGCTATGCGTGATACACGCGTAGGCGCTCATGTATCTTTCGATACATTACTGACGATTTTTCCCGCAGTAGGTTGCCATTTCTTTCTGCGGTAGACCAGTTGCCATCCAACTGCTATTTACCCATAGCTGGGGGAGAAGAATATTCATACCTTTCTCAATTTCTATTAGCACATAAGTGAATGTAATGGATTCGACTGGAATTCGAACTCGGCTCTCCGATTCCCCAATCCGAGCTGCTATCCATTGTATCCAGTGCGATAAGTAACATAAGTTAATTAACAGAAAAGATCCCAGAGTTATTTAATCAAAATTAAACATCTACCAAATAAAGTAATGTTTTTATTCTATAAATTTAGCGAAACGATCTTAAGAGAATTAAAAAAAGTCTTCCCGGGATTCATTATTGGCAGCCACAATCTTAGCATAAGATATGCAGATGACAGAGCGGATAGCAAACAGAGAAAGGAAACTACATGAAGTCCTACAGAATGTAGTAAAGGAAAGAAAGAAAAAAGGACTAAACATCAATTGTAAGAATGTCTGGTTGTAAGCAAAAGGGAGAACCCAAGATGCAAACTACGAAATGGAGACGTCAAAAACCAAGCAACCACAAAAAGTATCTCAAAAGTCTATTAACAGAGAACGAATTTGGGATAGCGAAATATGACTTCCAAAAGCTAAGCAAAGTATTAAGAAACATGAACATTTCGTTACAAACAAAAAAAAAGATTACTGGAGTGTTATGTATTATCGGTTTTCCTAGATGGAAAATGCTGGATAATCTTCTCACAGATGAAGAAACTTGAAGCAACAGAGATACGGAAGGATGTCGAGAATTCCATC
>OZ038518.1:41930079-41940079 GCA_964036315.1 Acanthosepion esculentum
TCGTTTGTCCCGTCAGCGCGAGGAATGGCTCAATACTCCAGTGGACATCAAACATTCGATGTGCCCTAACTAGAAACATCAGTCAGCAATCTAAATACACACATTTTCTCATATTTAAACAGAATTAACAAAAATAACCGTCAGCATAAAAAATGATAATAAATAAATAATAATGAATATTTCCTACCTGAATATAACACCGCCAATTTTCAAAAAAGGCTTTTATTCAACCAGAATATTGCCTCCCACCTTTCGTAGTTCAGGGACACTGGAAGCCATTTTGTTACTTGAAAGAAACCAAGATGTCTTCCTCTATGTCACATAAATACCAATAAAAAATCTCTATCTGAATATATTTGGGTGAAACCAATAAATGCTTGTCTGAGGTATGACCAGTCAACCGACTGATGAGTAGACTCTGCCATCACTGGTCGCTTAGTTAGTGCGGGGAATGAGTGCAGCCTCCCGTGTTCGATTTCTAATCGAGTATTAACATCATAAATGTTTTGAGATAGGGAAAAAAAAACTACCAGACGAATTTTGAAATATATAAGCTCGATATCAGAGAATGAGTTGTGTGACAGCGCCATATCTGTACAGAGAGGACCTTAGAACCTATTTCCTCTTTTTCTTCTCGTGACAGCCTGAGCCGAGACGGGTACCGTGGTGAGAAAGATCTTGGATCTCAAACGGAAATACAATGGCCGCCCAACCCTGTCTTACACACTGTTCTGGCAATTCTTTATTTTCCCGGCATTTGTTCATATGCCAAATCGATGTTTTCCATAAACGTAAAGGTTACTTCTTCTCTTTTTGTTTTTTAAAAATCTTTTCAACGACAAAAAAGGCAATAAAGCCACTAAGGCACAAGACACTATCGACAATGAAAGAATAGAGGACAATGAAAGAACAAATTCAAGGAGATAGATGATAATGATTGACACTGAATTTAAAGATCGTAGCTAACTGGAAAGCAAAAAGTCGGAGGAGATTTCCACAAGCGAGAAGTGCGAGAGAAGAGACTGTTCTTTTCTTCTTTCTTTTTTCATTAATCCTTTCCCCCCAAGCAAGGAAATAAAGTCACTAAAACGCAAGGGGGTCACTGAGTGTGAAAAAATATGAGAAAAAGCAAACATTAGTGAGCGAAGACAATAAAAGAACTGGAATTAAGAAGACCGAAGAAAACGACTATATTTAGATTTTGGGAGATGGTAGTTGAGTGAAAGGTGAGAATCTTGAAGAGTGTTCCACAAGCGAGAAGTGCGAGAGAAGAAACTGTTTGCATAGAACTTACGGTTGCATTTAGCCATTTCAACTGTGCAGTAATGAGACCTTGCCGCCAATCTAGTACTGCGCTTAAATTTGTCAAGTCAAAGTACCATACAGGAATGAGATATTTATTTGTGAAATGACAGAAAATGTGGCACAAGGCCAAAAGAGGGATAAGGGGGGGGTATTGGGAGTTTGTCAGAATTATATAAAGACATGGTACCTGTCAAATTCTATGTTTGACTTCCTTTCTTTTTTTCCCCATTTCATCCCAAGCGAGGCAGTAAAGCTGCTAAGACACAAAGGGTTACTGAATTTGAAAGAATAAGAAAAAAGACAAACATTACTAAGAAGCGAGAACAATAAAACAGGAATCGAGAAGGCAGGAGATAACGACTGACATTGCATTTAAATTTTCGAAGGTCAAAGTTGGCTGGAAGGCAAAAAGCCGGAAGAGTGTTCCACGCGGTAGTAGTGCAAAAAAAGGAAAGAAAAAAGAAGGAATTCTTAACATAGAACTTACTGTTAAATCTAACCAATTCAACTGTAAAATGATGAGACCTAGTTGCCAATCTTGTACTGCGCTAAATTTGTAGAGTCTCAGTACCAAAAGAGAACAAAAGAATTACGATGAAAAACTAACAAAGGTGCGCTACGGTGGTGGGGAAAAAATGACTGAAGTCGAGGTGCCAGATCAGGATCGATAACATTGCAGATTCTTGTGTAGATTTTAGCAAGAATCTCTACATCATTCCCATGGCAAATGTTCAGAGGATCTCAATTTTTTAGTTCCAGACCTACGAATTTAGCGCAGTATTATAAATATGACAATAAAGTTATCCGGTGACGGCCGGATAATCGTCAAAATGTTGTAACCTAGGGAAGGTTATTGAATAGAATAATTGCACGAAGGTTGGTAATGAACGATAATACTTAGGGCAAGAACATCACGTATAAGATTCGCCAGCGGCGCGTAGATGAATTCGTCAACTGCTAGAATTGAATCAAGTGAATTCCACAATGAATCTCCAACTGCAGGATATCTACCAACCACCCCATGTGGTCAGATGTGGCACAAGGCCAAATATAATGTGGGGTATCCGAGCCCGTAGGCTCGGCCAAAAATTCCCCGTAGACCCCGTATGCAACGGTATCGGGTAGCTGTTTCCCGAGACGAGACCCTGCTCTTCCACATAGCCTCATCTGGGGATCCTCTCTGCCCGACAGCAAAGAGTTTGTCCAGCACAGCTGGAGACAAATCTTCAACTGCAGACCAACATACAGTATTTACTACTGTATTTATGTGAATGGGGACATAACCATTATCATCTGTAGGTATGCTACAACATACTGATTATATTTTTTTACAGTTTATCAACATTTTACAGATCATTTAAAAACAGTAACTTTTTTTTTGCGATAATAATGATTTTTACTGGTACAAGTCCTACTAATTAACCCATAATAGGGGGATATATTCAAACTTTCCCAAAGGGTATTTGCGCGTAAGTGAATATAATGAACCCCACTGGAATCAGAACTCGGCTATCCGAATTCCAATTCCGAGTCGTTATAAATTACACCACCAGCTCACACAAGCTTAGAGCACCTAGTATTCCCAAGCTATCAACCATCTAGGTATTGACCAGGCCCGACATTGCTTAAGTTCTGTTATCGTATGGGGACCTGAGTTTCAACGGGATATGGCCGTAAGCCTGATGAAGGGCACAGCGGCCGAATCGTTTTTATAATACAAACAAGTTCAAGACAATAGTGTAAATAATATAAATAATGTTAAGTCCTCTTCCCAGAAATTCAGACTGGAATTAGCTAGCTAAACGGACAACCGGGTGTAGTCGGAAGAAAACGGGCAGCCAGCCATTTGAGAATTAGTATTTGAAAAGCTTCAGTAGTGGTGAACGGAAAGAGACCTATCCTATTGTAGGACCACACAGCTCACCTGTCCGCTATCGATTACTTCTTTATTCACCGCTCACCTCACCTCGAGTCTCAGATACCGATACGCGACAGCAGGTGTATGGCGAGGCGGGCCTGATTGAATATACTTCCCGGCAGTTTGTCGATTCTCGTGACCACATTATTTATTTATTTTATTTTGATGGATTCTTCGCAACAATTGCTTCGAGCGTTCGATTAACACTCAAACGGCGGGAGAACGTTGCACGAATGTGCGCGTCAAGCGGTTAAACGAGAAAATCCATTTTTTAAAGGATAGTTTATATGCTTATTTTCGATTTAATCATATACAACAACTATCTATATATATAAAACATAGGATGTCTGTGTGTCTGTTTATTTGATACCGTTTCATATGAGATCCATCCAACCGATTTTGACCAGACTTGGCAAAGGCATTGTACAATGTAAGAGATAGGTTCTTAGCATAAAAAATCAATAATTTAAAAATCAATAATCCATAAAGTCGATCAAAAATCGATGAATTCAACTTTTTTCCTCCGATTTCGTTCAAACCCGGTATGTAGGTTACTTACATCATGATGAGCTCAACAATACCTCATTTTGATTTCTACGCCAATGCGTTTAGCGAAAACCGCGGAAAATGAAAAATCGATTTCAACACAAATTTTAAACTAAAAACTCCCTCAATTTTCAAGCAATCTAATACAAACTTCACTCAGTTGTAGCCAACAATAAGTTGATTGTTTAACAGACATTTAACTTGAAAATTGAGTCCACCCATATTGTGAAAACCCGCGTAAATAGCGAGAAATGGTGAGATATAAGTATAACGATAATAGTTTGATTAATGTGTGAAATAATGAAAACAGTTGATATCAGAACATCAGAGAATATAAGAAGGTCAAAGAAGACATCATTTGACATGATGTGATAAAAATAAGAAGGATAAAGATAATCGTCTGATTAAGATATGGACCTTATTCAGACAATTATCTTTATCCTTCTTATTTTTATTACATCATGTCAAATGATGTCTTCTTTGACCTTCTTATATAAAGTAAACAGTTCATATCAGGACTTCAGACAATCCAAGACGACCAGAGAAGACATCAATCGGAATGTGATAAAAATAAGAAGGATAAAGATAATAATTTGAATAGTGTGTGGAATAATGAAAATAGGTTGTATAAGGAATTCAGACAATACAAGAAGAGTAAAGAAGACAGCATTTGAAATGGTGTGATAAAAATAACAAGGATAAAGATAACAGTTTGAATAATGTGTAAAATGATGAAAATCAGTTGCCTCAGTTCATTTAGGTTAGTTAGTTAAATAATCCCACCCAAAGGATATTTCCAGATTTTCTCCCCACCCCCAAAGATCCATACGGGGATCATATTTGCCCATTTCATTGAAGTAATATCTGTCAATAGCAAATAAACCACCAGCCATTGTTGGGGTCCTGCAAGTAAATAAATACAATTAGAACTGTTTTCGATAATTATGAGCATTAAATTATTGCCATTATACAACACATTTTTAGAAGTATTATCTTTGTTGATTTTAACAATGGTTTGGTTAAATATGTTCTTTGGCTTTTCCATTATGCACCTGAGTAATGTCAAAGAATTGGACAAAAATGTTGCGATAAAAATAACAAGGATGAAGATAATAATTTGAATAATGTCTGGAATAATATAAACAGTTCATATCAGAAATTCGCACAATACAAGATTAAATAAGACATCAGTTGAAATGGTGTGATAAAAATAACAAGGATAAAGATAATAGTTTGAATAATGTGTAAAATGATGAAAATCAGTTGCACTAGCTCAGTTATGTTAGTTGCTTTGATGTGTAGCTTCCACATAAATGGAAAAAAACTCTACTGGATTTTATTTGCATGTTATTTTTTAAACAAATTATGATCAGTAATCCACAGTGGTTACTCTACAACATAGAATGCAAAATATTGCAGTGTAAGTGAAATGAACCTCAATTAACTAATCTTTATCTAAATAAAGGTGATGCTGTGTATATGGGATGATTTAAAGAGAATCCTTTACTAGGCGGTCTACAAAGAGACCCAAGTTATAGATTCATACAAGTATTGCTCCTAAACAGACTAACTGAAGACAGCAATTAATAAAAAAAACACCCAGAATTAGTTAAAATAAAGAAATAGTTCACTAGAATAATGCTAAATAAGAGGGGTTTAACTCAAATACACAAGGGGCAATTGGTAGGTGGCACTTTCACCAAGAGGGGATTAACGGAAATACCTAAGGGAGCAACTGGTACATGTCACTTTCGCCTAAAGAGACACTAACGCAAAGAACACAATCGGTAAGTAACACTTTCACCAAAAGAAACTGATTTGAACCCAGAACATAAAGTCAAAAAAAAAAAAAAAATTTAACTAATCTTCATTAAAATAAAGTTGATGCTGTGTGGAATTGAAATGGAATCCTTGATTAGGAAGCCTAACAAGAGACCCAAGTTTTCGATTGAAACAAGTATTTCTCACAAATAGACCAACGGAAGACAACAATTAATAAAAATGTCACCCAGAATTAGTTAAAATAAAGAAATAGCCCATCAAGATAATGCTAAACCAGATGTTTCATTTTTGGCAAAAACTGTTACAACTTGGCTAGGAAGTTTTCACTAATCTGTCACACTCAATGGATATTGAACTTATTTTTGAACTAGCATTTATTCTGGTACTTACAGAGTTCTCTTAATGAAGAGAATATCAGTGCTCTAGAAGACTGCAAAATGCGCCTAGAGTAATTCTTAACTGAGAAAATAATAATTCCGGAGAGGATAGAATTATGCCGTTGACTGAAAAATGGCAGAAGAGAGTAAAGCGAAAACAGCAAATACGTTAAAAAAATAAATTATCTTTTTATCAGATTTTTACTCTAAACTTGCAGGATGGCAGATAGGAAGACTGAATACCAAACAAGTAAACGAGAAAATTCTTTGTTTAATGAGTAGCAGACACAGAAAGAAAGTTATAGAATCTCATACAGAAGGTAGTGAAGGAAAGCGAGAAGGATTAAACATTAACGGCAAGAAGACAGAATGCACGGGGGTTAGCAAAACGAGCTCAAAGCGCGAACTGCAAATCGGAGGTACCAAAATCAAATGTGCAAAAACTTAAATATCTGGAACATTGGAATAGCCAAAGATGCATTCCAAAAGCTAAGCAGAGTATTAAGAGACAGGAAAAAAAAAACGTCGTTAGAAACAAAGAAAAGAGGACTGAAATGTTGCGTGATATCTGTCCTCTGTATGGCAGTAAATGCTGGACAATCTCTTCAAAGATGAAGAAACTTGAACCAGCGGAAATGTGGTTCTACAGGAGGATGCTGAGGATACCATGGAGATGATTAAATTGTTTTTTAATGTAATTGAAGATTAGCAAATCGTTAAGTTTTTCCCTAACATAGGGAAAGAATTTAGGCTCTGTAAAATCGCCTGCATACGGATAGAAAATGATTTCAGCAGATATACAAAAATAGAAAGGGGTGTAAGACAAGGACGTGTCGTCTTACCGGACTGATTCAACCTGTACGTTGAAGCGATTCTGAGAGAATTAGAAATTCTAACAGGATTCACTATTGGCGGCCACAATCTTAACAGCATAAGATATGCAGATGAAAATGTTGATAGAAGCCACGAAAAGAAAACTACAAAAAATGGGGGTTAGCAAAACGATGAGCTCAAAGTGCCAACTGCAAATCGGAAATACCAAAATCAAACACGCGTGGAAATTTAAATATGTGGCAAGTGTTTTAAGAAAGGACAGAAAAGTGTGAGAATGAAATCCGAAGGAGTATTTGGACAGTCAAGGAAGCATTCGAACAGGCAAGAAAAGGAACGAGAGAAGAAAGGACAAAACATCCATTGTAAGATGACAGAACGAATGGTTGTCAGCAAAAGGGGTAATCTTCCATCCGAATTACAAATTGGGGATACATGGAAAGATACAAATTCGAAAGATGTTTACAACGATGTGTCTTCTAACCGGATTTATTCAACCCACACGGTGAAGCGATTCTGAAAAAAAAAAACAAAAAAAAACTAGAAGTCCTACCAGGATTCATTATTGGCGGCTACAATCCTAACAACATAAGGTATACAGATGACACAGTGTTGATAGTAGACACAGAAATAAAGCTACAAATCTTCCTACAGAAGATCGTGAAAGAAAGCGAGAAGACTGGATTAAACACCAAGTGCAAGAAAACAGAATGCATGTTTTATATTATTTATAAAGTGTCGCTGCCGACACTGGAGTTTGAACACAGATCACCAGAGAGCAAACACGGGCGATCCCATTATTGAATAAGTAGATCACCCGATGGTAAAAGAAAATGTCTATATGGGAATTAGCGTGGCCAATTACTTCGGAAGTGTGCTTGTCAAACTCTTTGCCTCTGGGCAGAGAGGAACCCAGATGAGGCTGTGTCGAAGGGCAGAGTTTCCTCTCGGGTGGTAGACAGCTACCCAACCGCGATTTTACGGGTTCTACGGGGAATTTTTCCCCCGAGCCTACGGGCTCGGAAACCTCACAATAAACTCGGCCTTGTGCCACATCTGACCGGGTGGGGCGGTTAGTGAATACCATCACTACACGGATTACTTCGGAAGTGTGCTTGTCAAACTCTCTGCCACTGGGCAGAGTGGACCACAGACGAGACTGTGTTTTCTCTCGGGTGGTATACGAACGCGTTTGCACGGGGTCTACAGGTAATTTTTGCCTGAACATACGAGCTCGGATACTCCACTATGGACTTGGCCTTGTGCCGCATCCGGCCGCATGGGGCGGTTAGGGAATATCTCACTATTTGAGATCACTATTCGGTGGTCACTTTTCGAGCGAGTATTATCGAGCAAGTACTATTTCTCTATATTGATCACTATACAGATTACTATTCGAACGAGTATTATCGAGCAAGTACTATTAGTGCGAGTGATATTCGAAGGTGTCTGACACCAGTATTGTTCAACGGCGTTACTATAGTTGCATCTGCGATTACAAAGTCTCTACTACAACAAACTTTACGAAAGTGACAACGAGTATTCGTTGACACCACAAAAATGGCAACAAGTGTTCGTTGACATCACTAAAGCATGGTTGTTAGCAAAAGGCTGATTTCCAAAGTGTGAATTGCAAATCGCAAATTCCAAAATCAAACAAGTGCGGGAATTTAAATATCTGGGATGGGTTATAACAGAGAACGGAAAGTGTGACTCTGAAATCCGAAGGTGTATTGGAATAGTCAATGAAGCCGAGTACTAAGAAATAGCAACGTAGAATATGGGATACTAGGCTTTATTCCTGTCGACAAAAAAAAAAAAAACTGGTGATGAGAGGGGGGCTCACAAAGTGCACTGTCGACTTCGACTTCCTCTCTCTTCGACTGTCAATCCGCACGTCCAACTCTATTGCACGCAGTCCGCCGAATGAATTCGATTCCCCCGTGCTGCTGGCATCCCGCTTTTTAGGCTACGGCCAAAATTTGCATGCGTGCAAATCTCGTCTCGTTTTGGACGAGATAGGCACGCATGAATTGCGTCTTCAACAGCGGCCATGTTTCTTTTTCATCATCACTTCACAGGCAAGACACGTTCGCGCTCGTTTCGAATTCTGAGGTAAGACATGTCTTTCATTACAATCCCGATCGATTTTCTCAATGAAAGACCTTAGGTTCGGTGGTATAAGGCCCCCCACTGAAAACAGGGACAATCAGCGTGGCACTGAGTGCAAAGTCTATTTCAATATCATCTGAGGTGAATTACATACTACATAAGGCTCGAGAGTCGCTCAGAGTAGAGGGTTACTCTTATGATTTAATCTATTTCGGAGTAATACTCAAATTGTTAGTAAATATCAATGCAGATGATACCATAGCCCATGGAAACAAGAACGAAAAAATTGAATAAATAAATAAATAAAATACTGCGTCGATTACCTGTTCACGTGTCAGGGGCTGCCAGTGACATGTGAGGCGTAGACCTGCAATTGGCAGTTAAAAGTTAAACGGCCAAGTCAGTCCACTGATGCACCTGGCTTCTCTGAAGTCTGACAGCATGCTTAAATAAGGAATAAATAGGAAGACGTGTTTCACTTTTGATACCTTCGGCATGAAATGAGGGAGTTTCGCTATTTCGAATTCTCTGCTAACGCCACAAGATATGAAAACAAATAGTATAGAATCAGAATTACCGAACTTTTTCTTGGCGTGTTGCCATGTTTTCCTAGAAAAAAGGGGTTAAAACAAAACATGTCAAATTTACAAACGTCTTCCTTCTTGTTTCTTAAAAATTCTGCTATAATTAAAAAAATATATATCCATAAAATGATTATGAATGAAGACAAAACGAAAACTTATCTTAGTGTCATATAGGACATAAATGAATGGAATGGTCCGTTTATGTAAATAGGCGGAGTTGAGGAGAGTTAGCATTAGGTCTTAGCCGCTCGCTAAGCTCTTAGTGCTTGTCGAACTCTCTGCCTTGGGGCAGACAGGAACCCAGTTAAGACTATGCCGAAGGGCAGAATCTCGTCTGATGAGGTAGACAAACGGTGTCTACGGGGAATGTTTGCCCGGACATACAGGCTCGGAAAAACCAACGTTAAACCGGCCTTGTGCCACATTCTGCTCTATGGGGAGCTCGGGTAAATACCAAGTTAGCATTAGATCCATTGCTAAGTGTACCTTCGTGTAGTAAACCTTTTATTTCATTACTTACCTACGAATCTTCCTTATTTATTTCC
>OZ038518.1:41942579-41950079 GCA_964036315.1 Acanthosepion esculentum
AGTTATTCTGGTATTTGTTTACTTGAACTACTGCTGACAAACACATTGCATTGTCAGCATTAGTCAGGTTAGGTGAGGTTGGTTAATTTAAGAACACACGTTAGGATTTTTAATGTCATATGTAAGTCTCATAGGATAGAAATCACAATGGATTGCCAAAAAGATAGACATCGGCTTGGTCCACACAAAATTAAATAAGTCATTATATAGGCAGGCTTCTTTTCGTCTCTCCAATTAACCATTTACCGAAGTGGACCCCTTTTGGGGATGTCTTCCACCTCTGTAGAGGATGTAGCCAGCTTATTCTAAGCCCCAGCAGAACCAGTATCCCTGTCTCTTCATAACGTGGACAATCATGGCTCTCCACAACTTTCTATTCTTCGTAACTCTTATTAATGTTTGCCTTTTATTATGTCCCTCGCTCCCTGACAAAAGTTAGGTAAAAGAAGTTGAAAAAAATCAAAAAATAAAAACAGGTAAGAAACATGATCTTTGGCTAGTTTATCCATGATTCTGGTATGAAACATTTTAATCGAAAATTGGAAAAATAGAATAAAAATTAAATTGACAGACCTTACTACTTTAACTAAAGAAAACTATTTATCTCGATTTCTGGGATGAGGGGTTATCAATTATTTACACTATTTACATTCTGTCGATTATATCAATTATGTGGTGCAGGTTCAATTTACATTACGCGAATCATTCATACAAAAAGCAATTTTTAATAATAAAATACATTAACCTCGAATCCGTTAATGAATAGTATGATCCTTGTTTATAAATTCCGTTTTTTTAAGGTCTTTTTTACTACTAGCTTTCAATTGTTTCATCAATCATCTTCAGGTAGGGAAATAGGTAAGTTTTTTACATCCAGAATTTATAAACAAGGATCATACCATTCATTAGGGGATTCGAGGTTAATGTATTTTATTATTCCGAACTTAATGCAACAATTGGAAAACTTTGCTGTTACAGCCGATATATATATATATATATATATGGCCATGTTGGTTGAAACTAGTCGAGGAATATAAATGAAATAATAATAATAAAAGCATAAGAATATTAATCTACAACCCAGTATGTCTGAAGATTTTAATTGATTTTTTTAATAATTTTTATCGTTCAAAATATATATATATATATATATATATATATATATATATATATATATATTGAACAATACAAAATATAAAAAATTTTTAAAAATTATTAAAATATTAAAATCTTCAGACACTCTGCGTTGTATGTATATTAATATTACTTCGTTTTTATTATTATTTCATTTAGATTCCTCGACTAGTTTCGGCCAACATGGCCATCATCAGGAGAAAAATAATTTTCTGCTTGCTGGTAGCAGAGAACAACAGAAATGAATGTCTTGATGGAGAAAATGAACTTTTGTCTGTAGTTTTCATTTGTTTTTTTATTTTTTATCATGAATTTTGGTCAGTCCTTGTGTTGGTCAAACAGTCTCTTTTAAGTTGTTATTTAAGATAAGAGCTGGATGGATTTATGCTGTTCTGAATTCCCTTGGTCATTTTGACAGTATGGTTGGTTCCTGGAAAGGGAATGTGTCTCTGTTAAGTGTGTGTGTGTTATTTGGCTCATTAGGGAGTAAGTAAGTATGATGTGTGTAAGCGTGTACATTAGTATGGGTGTGTGTTATCATTTGGCTCATTAGGGAGTGAGTGAGTATGATGTGTGTAAGTGTGTATATTCGTGTGGGTGTGTGTATAAGTGTGAGGCCTCAACACCTCCGTAAGCATGTCTGTCTTGTGTGGGTGAGAAATGTGGGTAGGTTTTGATTTGTAGGCTTATATATTAATACTATCTATGTTGTTAAATTTATGGTTAAGCCCGGCTGGATGATGCGTTTTTAAACGTTGTCTCCACTTATTCTCATAGAACTCTTAAATCTTTCTAATGTTATCTGCTCTGGACTTTTCTATTCTCTCAATTATAGTGAATTTGGTGTGGGTTTTAAAATTGTGTTTTTCTAGGCGGAAATGTTGTTCTACAGGTAATAATCTTTCATGAGGAGTCGACTTAATTCGATTGTGATATATATATATATATATATATATATATATATATATATATATATATTTGCGCCAGAGACAGGGAGACTGGTTAAATTGTGGTGTATTTATCGGGACAATGCTCTCAATATCTAGGTGATATCGTATTCACGTATAAACATTGTGAACGTCGAAATCAACACGGGTTGGTGACTTGCAGTTTCATACCCAAAGAGATCACCAGGCCACCTCATGATCACTTAGGGCGTAAAATTCTTC
Source organism: Acanthosepion esculentum (assembly GCA_964036315.1). Classification (NCBI taxonomy): domain Eukaryota; kingdom Metazoa; phylum Mollusca; class Cephalopoda; order Sepiida; family Sepiidae; genus Acanthosepion; species Acanthosepion esculentum. Next base: position 41,944,883 of record OZ038518.1, read on the forward strand.
GTGGCGATGCAACGTTGATTTCTATGTTTACTCTGTTTATATATATATATATATATATATATATATATATATATATATATATATATATATATATATATCTGTCTGTGGATGACAATATATATATATATGTTGTATATATATATATATATATATATATATATATATATATATATATATATCTGTCTGTGGATGACAATATATATATATGTTGTGTGTATGTATATATATATATCTGTCTGTGGATGACAATATATATATATATATATATATATATATATATATGTAAGTTTGTGACCCTGGGTTTCACGCTCTTGCGATCGTCAGACAAACAAAAGCGTGAAACCCAGGGTCACAAACTCACATTAATCCGACTAAATATGTTAGCTCTATCTCTGATATTGAGCGGTTTCTAATAAGTACCTCGCATATAATATATAAATATTACACATATACATATATATTTATATTTATATACATACACTTTTCACGCACACACACATATATATATATAGAGAGAGGTGGGTGTATATGTGTTTATATATATATATATATATATATATATATATATATATATATATATATATATATAAGGAACATGTTTTAGTTAAGGATTAAAATGAATTTTTAAAAATGAAATATCTTTTTTGAAGCTTTTATTTTAGTTCCAAGTTAATGGATTAAATTTAATATTTCCAATAAAAATACTTTGCTGTGTGGAAAGAATTTATTTTTTGTTTTTTTTTCTAAAATAGTAGATTTTAGCGCCCCTTTCTTAGTCGTCTTTCATCGCAATGTAATTCTCTTTATTAAAAATAATCTTTCAAAATTAAAATATAATTTATTTGAGAAGTATTAGCTAAATTAAAGTATAATTAATATTATTTGAAACATGTATTATTTACTCTAAGTTTAAATTACCGCCGAAATGCGTTCTTAAAACGACAGTAAATGAGTTGACGTGTTTGACAGCGTGATAACATCTTTTTTTTTGTAATAATTTCACCCCAAGGAAGGCGGCAATGCCACTAGTACCATAGTTACAGAGAGTGAGGTTGAGAGAAAAGACTGGCTATAGTGTGGGATGAAGGAAAGTATAAAAGATGAACGGATTCACGAAGACAGATGGCGATTGATGTTGCATTTAATTTTTTTTGTAGTTATCAGGGAATCAAGTAAACGGGAAGTGCGAGATAAGGGACTGTGGCAGTCAAAGTGGCGGTTACATTTAACTTTTTCAACGGTAAAAGGGTGGCACCTAGAGGCCAATCAAGTAGGGGGCATAAATTCATGTAGTCGGGGCACCAGGGGGGGGAGGCTTGCCAAAGCAGTCGCCATGAAAATATTTGTAGAAAAGACAGAAGGAAGTCACGTCACGTTGGTGGGAAATTGACTGAAGCCGAGATGCCAGGTCAGGATCGATTACATTGCAGATCCTTCTTTAGATTTTATCAAGAACTTCGCGATGAATAACAGGGACACCAGACCAGACCAGACATGGCAACAGTATTCAATGCACGAACGAATGGTAGGTTTCTAAATCTGCAAGACGCTCGATGACGAGAAAAACTTCCTGGTACGACACAGTGACCGAACCTTCCTTGCAGTAAATGCAGCTTTTGATGTAGTCGTTCAACTTCAAGTTAGCTGAAAACGTGAGGCGAAGAAGGCGCGGTGTGTTGCTCTCCTGGAGTCTTACATCAGCTATGTTGATGGCGGACAGGAAAGTTTCTCTATGGTCGTTAAATGAGAGCAGTTTCGTTTTGGAGACATTCAAATTTACAAGCTGTTTCTTGCCTCAGTTTAACACTGATAGGTCACCATTTTCAAGAGCAACGACCAGCTTAACTTTGGCAGCTCTGGCGGATTTTCTACTTAGACAGAGGTAAATGGTAGTGTCATCTGCATAAATGCCTACCTGGGAACTGATGACACCAGGAAGATTATTGATGAAGACCAGAAACAGCGTAGGACCCAGGACAGAGCCTTTGGGAACACCCGCGTTCGTGTGAAAGGATCTGAAAGCGAGCCTATTCCAAACGACCTATATTTCCCGATTTGATAGGAACGATTGGATTGAATCAAACACTTGTCTTGTAATTTCGATTTGATAGGAACGATTGGATTGAATCAAACACTTGTCTTGTAGTGCCGTAGCCCTGAAGCTTACGTAGAAAACCAGTGTGCCAAACCCCGTCAAACGCCTTCTATATATCTAGAGCTTCACCGTTATCATCAAGAGCTTCAGTGATGGCCGTTAGCACATCAGTGGTAGACCTGGTAAAATGGAAGCCATATTGTTTATCAAAGGGTAGGTCGTGAGAGGTAAGATGCTTAACTACTTCAGCATTGATTAGAGCCTCGAATACTTTGCCAAAAAATGCGGTAAGAGACTAATAGGGAAATAGTTAGCAGAGTTAAAAGGTTCTCCAGAGTTCTCAAAAAACAGGAACTACAAAAGAGCACTTCCAACAAGCAGGAAGCAGCGACGCAGAAGTTGTAAAGTTTGAAGAGAACTGGAGCCGGCTCGGGAGCACATTTTTTTAGGACGATAGCTAGGGTCCCGTCACCTTCGCTTGACTTAGGGGGAGTCTAATTTAGAAACGATGTAATGTTGTTCTTCGTGGATTTTATATGTAAAGCATAATTGAAGAAAATGAACTGAGTGCCTTTTTATATAATTTTTAAGTACTCGGTAATCTTAAAATTTAGGAAAATATTCTCCGTAATTTAATGTTTTATTGAAGTTTAGAAAATTTAGCTTTACATTTACAGTAGTTCTCGATATTATTTTCTGATTTTATCGTGTATGGTCGACCGTACTTACAAAAATCGGCATGTTTATACACATACAGAAAAATTAAAAATTCCCCTAAAAGTATTGGTGTTTGATAATTTGTAGTAACCTTTTCCATTTATGATTAGTAAATATAGGTTTCCCTTAATAATGATATCATCTAAAAGGCTGAAATTAATACAGAATTTTAAAAGATTTAAAACCTAATAATTTTTTCTACTTAAAAAAAAGAAAAATATGGAAACAATTCTTGTAAAAATCCATTAATCATTGAAATGTTTTTATTCTGACAATAGTGTTCTTAATATATCTTTTTATAAAAACAACTAAAAGATTTTCTAATTAAATAATATCAGTTTTATTACCTTTTTATTACCTTTTATATTTTACGATTCAGAGCAGATTTTCGGTAAATGGTGTTTCTGTTTGACAAAACAAATACATGATTTAAATTCTCCAAGGAGTCCTTCTTTTAACTCATATAAATATGAAGAGGCTGAAATTTTAATTTTTCGAAATTTCGTAAATCTAAATAAGTGGGGGTAATAGGTGTAAAAAAAATATTTTTATCAAAATTTAAAAATTTTAAAAACAATTTAATTCATTTGAGAATATGTCCTGAAAATGTCATTAACATTAAAAATGAACAATAAAGGAAGACAGAAGATGGTGATTGACATTGCATTTAAATTTTTCAAGATTTTGGGGGCAATGAAGCAAGAATTTGAAGCGAGTTCCACAGGTGAGAAGTGCGAGAAGAGAAACTCTTAGAATAGAAGTGGCGGTTGTATCTGGTTAGTTAAATAGTGAGACCTAGCTGCCAATCTAGCAGCACGCTTAAATTCATGTGGTCGAAGCGCAAAGGAAAAAATGCCCTTCTGAACAGCTGCCATGGAAATATTTCTAGAAAAAGCATAGGGAAAACACGTCACGTTGTTGGGAAAGAGATTGAAGTCTAGATGTCTGGTAATGATCGATTGCTTTTCTTTAATTTCTTTATTGTCGTCGTCTTCCCATCATCATCATCATCATCATCATCATCTTGTTCTTCTCGGTATTTTCTTTTTTCTTTTTCTTCCAGATATTTTGTTCGCTTTCTTCTTCTTTGCTGTCCTCTTTTATTTCTTTTTATCTTTTTTTTTTTTTTTTTATTTTTTATTTTTCTTGTCTTTTTTATTTCTTTATGTTTTTATCTTTTTTATTTCATTATTTTTTTTATTTTTATTTTCTTTTTCTTTCTTTCTTTTTTTTATCTTTCTTCTTCCTATTTCTTTATTTTTATCTTTTTTATTTCTTTATTTTTTTAATCTTTTTTATTTCTTTATTTTTTATTTTTCTTTTCTTTTTTATTTCTTTGTTTTTTTTTTAATCTTTTTTATTTCTTCATTGTCGTCTGCTTCCCATCATCATCATCATCATCATCATCATCATCATCATCTTTTGTTTCTTTTTCTTCCAAATATTTTATCCTCTCTCTTCTTCTTTGCTATCTTCATAGCATTTTGTCCACTTTGGTCTTCTTCTACAAATCCGCTGCCTTCTTCGTAATGTATTTCTCGTCTTCATCTTTTACTTTTTTTATTGATCTTCCCACCAATTCCTCCCAGAATCCCTTATTCTTCTTCACCCCAGACTTCCTTTTACTCCTTTCCTCTCTCTTTTTTCTTCCTCTACCATGCAGTTCTTACTTCTACTTCTCTCTAATCACTCTCTTGTTTCCCTCATCCTCTCTCTTTTCTTTGCTCATTGTTCTAAGCGCCCCTTTTTTTTTACACTCCTACGCGGCCCCTTTGTTAATACTACTTCATTCTTTTTCTTTGTTGCCTCGAGGAATCTCTTCAATCGTTTGTGCACCGACCAAGTGCAGTTACCCGCGGCTCTCTCTGCCTGTCGTCTTTTGATACGATCCTCACCTTACCGGCTTCTTGTACCGAATATCACCGTCCCAGACTGGACATGTGAGTGTTCGTGGAGTACACTTGCCCACCAGGGAAAACAAAGCTACTTACATATAAATGTATATTTCGTTTTGTGACAATTGATATACAGGGTTCATTCTTTTCTTCCACATACCTATCATCACCTGAAGGACAACTACGACGAAGAAATTCGAAATACCATGACTCATTAAGAGAAAAAGTTGGTTGTTCATTCTGAAGATGGCTTTTATTTAGGTTGTCCCGAAACATGTTCAGTACGTCTTTAATTGACTGGTCCGCTCATAAAAAAAATAGGAAATATCTGATTGTGGGTGGAATACATTCTCCAAATCACAACATTTGTCAGAATCGAAAAATGTTTGTGATTAGGATCTTGTTCATAATATAAATACAGTGTCAAATCTATCTCCGACTTCTTAAAGAGTTATCAGTACATTGTTTTTATTTACACGTGCAATGTTTG
>OZ038518.1:41955079-41962579 GCA_964036315.1 Acanthosepion esculentum
ATATATATATATATTGTTTAATATTATATATATATATGTAGTTTAATATTATATATATATATATATTACATATATATAGTTTAATATTATATATATATATATTGTTTAATATTATATATATATATGTAGTTTAATATTATATATATATATATATTACATATATATAGTTTAATATTATATATATATTTTTATATATATATATATATATAGTTTAATATTATATATATTTTAAATATATATATATATAGTTTAATATTATATATATTTTTAAATACACACACATATATATATATAGTTTAATATTATATATATATTTTTAAATATATATATATAGTTTAAATTTATATACACACACATGTATATGGTTTCACTTTATATATATATGTGTATATATATATATATATATATATATATATATATATGAATGTAAACCATATATATATATATATATATATATATATATATATATATATATATATATATATGAATGTAAACCATATATATATATATATATATATATATATATATATATATATATATATATATATATATATATATATGTATATATATGGTTTAAATTTATATATACTACGAGTCAAAAGTGTTTGGTCACCATCAAAAAATTTTATTTCTCATCTTAAAAGTGTTATTTTTAATAAAACAAGTTAAGCACCCCAATGGTTTTAATTATTGTACTAAGTACAAGTCTTCTTTGGTAACTTTGACCTTAGATATCTTTGACCTTTAGATATTTTGTAAAATTGATTTGAAGGCGTTTTTCTTCTTTAGTACTGAGCATGAATAAAACGTTTTCCAAAAGTTACATTATGCCACCCACCACTTGAACTCGCATTAGACTATATTGTGTTGAATTACTGCTTGCTAGATACTCTACCTGTCTTACCTGTACTGCCAATGTACCTTGCCCAGTAGTGAAATCTCTTTTTCTTATTTTATTTAAATTAAAATTTTGCAATTTCCTTCCGGATCAAAACGTTTTTCTCAACAAAATACCCCAAAACATGTGAACTTAGACTTGAATAAATCAAGAGATCATTAGTTTAAAAAACAAAAAACAAAACGAATGATATTCAAGCAGAGAAATTTCAAAACGAATTCCCAGAACTACAGGTGTTTAGGAGACATTAAGAAACGAAACAAAACAAGACCAAATGTAGGACAGGTAGATTAAAACCAACAACAAGAGCAGAGTACAATTTCACCAGAGTCACCAGCTTGCGTGACGGAAGGCTGACTGCTCCAAACATCACTGCACAATTTAGCCAATGTCATCAGGAGAAGACTCTCTCTGTGAAGCTGGCCAATATGGCAGAATTGCTGTCAAGAAACCACTGTTGAAGAATCAAAACAATGTCAAATGGTTCCAGTGGGCCAAGGCGCACGAAGACTGGACAATATAGCAGTGGAATAATGTCCTTTGGACTGACGAATCAAAGTTTGAAATATTTCGGTCAAATAGGAGATTCTATGTGCGTCAAAGTGTTGATGAAAGTGCTGCAACCCCCTGTATCACACCAACCGTAAGGAATGGAGGAGGTTCTGTTATGGTGTGTGTGTGCGTCGAGGATTTGTATCAGGTGAAGGGCAAATTGAATCAGACCGGCTATGACAGCAAACTGCAGCATCACGCAATCCCATCTGGAAGGCGGTTTGTGGGTTAAGGATTTGTCTTCATGCAAGATAATGACCCAAAGCACACTAGTAAACCCTGCCAAAGGTACATTAAAAACACTGATGTCTTGGCCGGCGCAATCAGTGGACTTAAATCTCATTGAACTAGTGTGGGATGAACTTCGCCGAAAAGTCAGAGCTAAACAACCCACAAGTGCGGCTCACCTCTCGCAACTCTTGCAGGAAACCCGGGCAAAACTATCTTCAGTCTGGCTCCGGTCTTGTATGGAAAGAACGCTGAGAATCTGTGAAGCGGTGACAGCGGCCAAAGGGTGTCCTTTTGATGAATAAAAAGTTAAAGAAGTTTATTGTATTTTTTATTGTTTGATTTGTATTTAATGTGACTCGGGAAGACTTGTATTGAGTATAATAAATAAAATGATTGGTGCTTAAACTGGTTCATTGAAAGTAACACATTTAGGATGAGAAATATTTGAGCGTGGCCAAATACTTTTGACTGGTAGTATACACACACACACACACACACACACACACATATATATATATATATATATGGTTTATCTGTATATATATATATATATATATATATATATATATATATATATATATGGCTTAACTGTCTATATATATACATATATATATATATATGGCTTAACTGTCTATATATATATATATACATATGGCTTAACTGTCTATATATATATATATATATATGTGGCTTAACTGTCTATATATATATATATATACATATGTGACTTAACTGTCTCTATATATCTATATCTATATATATATATATATGTGTGTGGCTTAACTGTCTATATATATATATATATGTATAGCTTAACTGTCTATATATAAATATATATGTGGCTTAACTGTCTATATATATATATATATATATATATATATATATATATATATGGGTCAACTGTCTGTATATATGGTTCAATTGTCTGTGTGTGTGTGTGTATATATATATATATATATATATATATATATATATGGTTCAACTGTCTCTGTGTATATTTATATATATATATATGGCTTAACTATATATATATATATATATGGTTTAACTCTGTATATATATATATATATATATATATATATGTATGTGTGTGTGTGTGTGTGTGTGTGTGTGTGTATGTGCGTGTGTATCACTTAATGTTCAGAAAAAGACTTCGAAATGTAGGTTGTAATAAATCAACGCTATATGTGGCTTATTTCAGAAAACACTTGCATATGACTTAAAAAATAGTAGCTCATATATAACATTATGAATAATTGAAACAAATGAAAACAGGGAGATTATATATATATATATATATATATATATATATATATATATATATATAGAGAGAGAGAGAGAGAGAGAGAGAGGGGGAGGGAGAGAGAGAGGCTAAACGGCCGAAACTTTGCGGAAAGAAAAACAAACAATAAGAGCAATTGAAAGCAAACTAACTGTATCTGATTTAGCAAAAAGTTTCCAAAATTAAAAGCAGAAATTCCCGAACACGTCAGATATTTGAAGAAGTCTAGAAGGCTTGAAAACTTGTGGGAAAATAAAACGAAATGAAAAACCGAACCACTCTCATCTGCTTTAGGAAAAATACGCATTCCAGAATGAAAAACAGAAATTCAAGTACATGCCCGATATTTGAAGAGGGCTACATGTGGTCGAAACGTTGTAGGTAAACCGAACTACTCACATCTAATTAGTGTCTCTCTTCCAGCATTGAGTGTTGTAGGCATCTTTACATCCCGCGGGTTGGTCGTTTCAAATGTTGACCGGATGTTGTAAACAGTTTCTGATTCTGATATGAATGTCAATTGCAAAATAATTATCGCAAAGATACAACGGAAATGGATTTGCAATGGTTGATGGGAAGTGACCGCCCATTTTTTTAGTTACCGTCTGCCCTTCTGACTTTCTTGTTTTACCCTAGATTTTCCCGCTTCATCTCATTACATTTATTTTTTACTTTTGATTCTTTTTTCTTTCATTCATTTTACCGTTCGTTTACTCTTTCTTTCATTTTGTCTTTCTTTCGGATTCTTCACGTTCTTTAATTATTGAATATATATATATATATATATATATATATATATATATATATATATATAATATTATAATTAACTGATTTAAAATATGTTTTTTTTCGCTACACAGTAATAACCATGTTTCCAAAACCGAAGCTAAAAACTTCAAATTCAATTATATAATTAAATTAAAAGCATTAGTTCCGTTTCATCTTCAAGCGAATTTTGGATTAACTTATTTTTAAATTTACTGAGTTTTAAGCGCACATATAATTCATAATTTCTTGTTTCCAAGGATACCGCCCCTGTCTGAATGATTATATTTCTCTGTATATATATATATATATATATATATATATATATATATATATACAAACATATATACATATATATACACACACACACACACATATATATATAATTACACACATACACACACACATATATATACACATACACAAATATATATATACATATATACAAATATATATATATACACATATACACAAATATATATATATACACATATACACACACATATATATACATATACACACACACATATATATATACACATACACACACATATATATATATATATATATATAATGATTCAAACGTTATATAGTTGACATTATAGTGGACATTATTTGAAATGGACTCTCCCTTTTAATTTTGTTAAACGGTGTGTATTACGTCTATCGGCCTGTCCATTCAAGAAATCTTAGGAAACAAAAACTGGATCGAACCTGCATTCTCATTTGTCGAGAGCCCGTATCTGTTCAGTTCCGTACCCGAAATGTAAACATAGCAATTTCTAAAGAATTAATGGATTTATTTTAATCCGACATTTTTTATTATTTCAACCGTTATTATAGTTGATATTCGTAATTGAAATAGAGGTGCCAGTTTTGTATAACGTCTATAGGCCTATTATATCGTTTATTATTTAAGAGCATTAAGAATCTGAATCCCCTAATATTTATCTAAAGAAAAAAAATATAAACACTATTAGCAACCTCCGATAACTTCATTGTCTGATCCACAAAACTAAGGGAAAAGCATACAAAATATACAACTGCAAAAAAAAAAAAAATAACAAAAACAACAACAATAATAACAAACTAGACGAAAACAGACTTAATATTACCTACTATCCAAAACTATTTATCCCGCCTTAAGAACATAAAAATGATTACATCGCACCCCAATTTATTACGGATAAAAAATATCTATAACAATAATCCTGTAGCAAGTACATAGAATATAAATTGTCTGAAGCAAGTACAGAGAAAATAAATTGTCTGAAGCAAGTACAGAGAAAATAAATTGTCTGAAGCAAATACAGAGAAAATATATTGTCTGAAGCAAGTACAGAGAAAATATATTGTCTGAAGCAAATACACTGAAAATATATTGCCTGAAGCAAGTACATAGAATATAAATTGTCTGAAGCAAGTACATAGAAAATAAATTGTCTGAAGCAAGTACAGAGAAAATAAATTGTCTGAAGCAAGTACAGAGAAAATATATTGTCTGAAGCAAGTACAGAGAAAATATATTGTCTGAAGCAAGTACATAGAAAATAAATTGTCTGAAGCAAGTACAGAGAAAATAAATTGTCTGAAGCAAGTACATAGAAAATAAATTGTCTGAAGCAAGTATGGAGAAAATAAATTGTCTGAAGCAAGTATGGAGAAAATAAATTGTCTGAAGCAAGTATGGAGAAAATATATTGTCTGAAGCAAGTATGGAAAAAATATATTGTCTGAAGCAAGTACATAGAAAATAAATTGTCTGAAGCAAGTACATAGAAAATAAATTGTCACAACTCTTCCTTACAATATGATGAGGAAACTTTCAAAAATGAAAAAAAGAAGTATCTATGAACGCAAAAAGGATCGTGCACACAAGAATTGATCAAATGCATCATTCATGCATAGAAATATGTTCAACCTCAACTTCGATCTGAAGAATGCCACACCCATTAAAAGAGGAAATAACTTACTCATGCGAAAAGTTCATGAAGGTGTCGCTATCGAATTTTGTATAAGTGTAACTTTGCACCCCGGATCTTTTCAAATATCTGCTTTCCTAAAAGATATACTCATTTCCCAAGCCAACATACATGACAACAAACATATTAAAAAAAGAAAACGGTTAAATAAAAAACCTTCCGTTATTTAAAATAATTTCTCAAACTGAACTAAAATAATGAATAAGATTTTCGTTGACAAAATAATAAAAAAAAACAATAACATGTGTTCACTTTCGTTTATTCGGCATTAAATTAAATCAATTAGCATCGTTTATAGTTTATCTTGATATTCACAGTTAGTCTGAAGGATATTTCTTATCGTTCTTATATTTAAACATTTTGAAAAACTAACAATAGCTTTTACCTCTTTATAAATACTTGTTCTAAAAATAAAATATTTACATTTAACCTTGATAAGTTCCCTCCCTTTTCATCTTTATTGATATTGTCTATATACATACATACATATATATATATATATATATATATATATAAATTTATAATATTAGTGCTATATATATATATATATATATATATAAAAATTTATAATATTAGTGGTATATATATATATATATATATTATATATATATAAATATATATATATAAATTTATAATATTAGTGGTATATATATATATAAATATATATATATGTATAAATTTATAATATTAGTGGTATATATATAAATATATATATATATAAATTTATAATATTAGTCGTATATATATATATATAAATATATATATATATATAAATTTATAATATTAGTCGTATATATATATATATAAATATATATATATAAATTTATAATATTAGTCGTATATATATATATATAAATTTATAATATTAGTCGTATATATATATATATATATATATATATATATATATATATATATATATATATAAATTTATAATATTAGTCGTATATATATATATATATATATATATATATATATATATATATATATATATATATATATATATATATATATATATATAAATCCCCAAGAGGATAGAATCCAGGTAGAACTCAATGTACACTAATATTCCATGGTTATAATTTATTACATTGGAATCGTAATCACGATCCAATTCATCAGACCTACGAATTAAAAAAAAAACCAAAAGTTTTCTTTTTTTTTTTTAATTTGTCGTCTAATGAATTGGAACGTGATTACGATTCCAATGTAATAAATTAATCATGGGATATTAGTGTTTGAGCCTTATATATATATATATATATATATATATATATATATATATATATATATATATATATATATATATATATATATATATATTATTTATATGTGAAACGTACATATATTACACACACACACACATATATATATATATGATTATTATAATATATATAATTATTATTCAAATCAATATATATTATTGTAATATATAATAATAATTATTTTATTATTATTATAATATATAATAATAATAACAATAATCATTATTATTGTGATATATATATATAAAAATTATTTTAATATACATGAACAATAATAGTTATTTTTGCAATATATAACAATAATTCTTATCATTATTGTAAGATATATATATTAATATTTGTTAACATTATTGTAATATTAACGTAGGTATATATGTAATTATTAATATATACTTTATAGCTCTGTTTAACTGCATTGAGCACTGTTTTGTTTGCATTATTGATTAAATAAATAGTTATTTGCTCAATTTTATGAGTAAGTAATCGCTCACATATATAGTTGATCGTATCTCTTTATTTAGATCATAT
>OZ038518.1:41967579-41980079 GCA_964036315.1 Acanthosepion esculentum
GTCATGCTCGAACCTCGGTGTCGGTAGTTACTCATTTTCTTCCTATATGACAATAATATAAGTAGTTTGCTTATACAACAGCATTCGGCATTCACAGACGGAATATCTAGTGCTATAATTAAGCTAGTCTTCACTGGCTATCGAATTGGGATCAAAGTGTAGTAACTGCCCTTGAGCGGATAAATTACATTTTATCACTCAATTATGTCTCTGACTTCAAACAAAGCGCAACATAGTTGTGACTGTCTGAAGACAGACCGCCACTGAAAATATAATTGAGAGGTGCTCGGTCCCGGGGAACAGATGCCAGTGACAATACCTCCTTCATTGCACTAAAACAGAGGGCGGTAGTCATACCGCTGCCAAAGCAAACCGACAGCTTCGGGGGCTGGTTTATTTTTGCACCTTGCCCGGGTGCACGCATTTGTATCACGTGCTGCCAGAGGGGGGCAGAAAGCAAATGCTCAGTGTAGTATTTGTTCTAATCTTTAATGTTAATAGTAATATTAGTTGCTTCCTTATAAGGAAACATTCGGCATTCCTTGACCGAACAGCCAGCGCTACTCGATTTTCTTCACTCCCTGGCCATCGGGCTGGGATCAAGGTGTAGTAGCTGTCTTCGAGCAGATAAACTACATTCTATTTCTCGACTGTGATATTATCCCTTCAGACAGAATATAAAGATAATTGGGCGATGCTTGGTCCAGGGGATTTCAAACCTGCAGCAGCACCTCCCTCATTGAATCAAGGAGGGAAGGTCGGTGGAATATCGACGTCAGCGCGACGTTGGTTGCGGGGGACCGGAAAAATGTTGGCCCTGTGCCATTTCCTGTAACGGGGGGGGGGGTAACTAACAAGTATTCTAATATGTTATAATGTCTAATGATAATGTTAACATTAGTCGTTTCCTTATAAGGAAACGTTTCTCATTCTTTGACCGAACAGCCAGCGCTACTAGTGTTACGATTTTCTTCATTTCCTGGTTATCCGGCTGGGATTAAAGTGTAGTGTCTGTTCTCCCCATCTCAAATGGCAATATTAGTTGTTGCCTTATAAGGAAACATTCAGCGTTCTTTGATCGAACAGCCAGCGCTACTAGAGTTACGATTTTCTTTATTCCCTGGCCATCGGGCTGGTCTTTATTTTCTCTAGAGTGACATGTGCTACGTATTTAATTGTTGTCTTTGTTCAAATCCTCAATTTGTGATTCTGTAGCGTCAGTTCGCGAGATCTGATGGTCCTCTCAAAGACCTACAGGATTCATTCGCTTGAAGCTATTTATAAATATTCATTTTAAGATCGTGCCAAACTATTTCGTTTTCTAAAACAATTAAGGAAAAAAATCTTACAGCTGAAAGAGTCTTATTGATTGATTGGTTCGTTTTTTTACAGCTTATCATCCCTTTGCAGGTTATTTAAAGCCAGAAAATATTTTTAGATTGTAAGATTTTTTTTTTAGATAATAATGATTTAGTGATACAACTAATTAACCCATAACTGGGGGAGAAGAGATGGATTCATACCTTTCCCAAAGGTATTTGAGCCTAAGTGAATATAACGAACCGAACTGGAATTGGAACTCGGCTCTCCGATTAACAATTATCTATTACACCAGCCGCACACCCAAGCTTGCAGCATTTGGTATTAGCAAAGCAGTCACCCTTCTAGGTACTGACCAGGTTCGCACTGACAGATTTGGGCGGCTTATAGTAGCTAACCATCTTGTAACAGAGATCACGGGATGTCTTTCCTATCTTGCCTCCAGTTCGATTATTTCCAGAATGAATAAAAAATCTCTCAGTCGAAGTTGATAAATGATTTGAAGCTAGTATCGACGCCATGTCAAAACACAAATCATTCCGTAACGGTCATCAGTTGAACATTGTTCCTCAAGGCGAAACTTTTCCCCGGCAACATCGGTCGCGCCAGAAACAATTGATTATATCATGAATGCAGGGCGTAAAAGGAAAGGAGAGAAAGAAGGTCGGGGGAGCGGCGCGACCTCTGATCTAGCCTTCTTTTATAGCAGGCTGGAACGAAGAGGCGTCTCCGTCAAGTGATTTATGGAATGAGGTCACCACCAAAGAAGCAACGGGAGGGCGAAGGAAAAAAAAAAAAAAAAAAAAAAAAAGGAAAAATAGGGAAAAAAAAGAAAAAGAAAAAATAGAACACGAAAGAAAGAGAAACTGGGTGAAAATGAAAAAAGATTGAATAAAGATTGAATGGCGGGGGGCGAGCAGAAACGAACTGAGTGAAGAAGAAAGAGAGAGAAAAAAAAGAGAAACGAGAGAACAAAGAAGTGAAAGAAGTAGAAATCGACTGAATGAAAAAAAGAAGAGGAGGAAGCAGACAGAATGAAAGAATAAATGGCCTTTATGCAGAAATAAAAGAAGAAGCGAATGAAGAAGAAAAAGAGGCGGGGTAAATGAAGAAAATTAAAAGTAGGAGCGGACAGATGAGGCTGAGGATCAATAAGAAGAAACAGACAAAACGAAAAAGAAGACGAAACGGACAGAAGGAATAAAGGAAAGAACGAAGAAGAAGAAGGAGAAGGAGAAGAAGAAGAAGAAGAAGAAGAAGAAGAAGAAGAAGAAGAAACGGAAAGAACGTAGATGAGTAATAAAAAGAAGAGGAGGAGGAAGAAGAAACAGGA
This sequence comes from Acanthosepion esculentum, assembly GCA_964036315.1. Lineage (NCBI taxonomy): Eukaryota > Metazoa > Mollusca > Cephalopoda > Sepiida > Sepiidae > Acanthosepion > Acanthosepion esculentum. The sequence goes on from OZ038518.1 coordinate 41,970,233, forward strand.
AGAAAGCTGAAGAAGAAGGAAAAGAAGAAAATGAAAGAACGCAGAAGAAGAAAAAAAAAGAAAAGGACTCAGAGGAAGAAGACGTAAAAATGGAAAGAACACAGAAAAAGAAGGAACGAAAAAAATGCAGGGGAAGAAGCCGAAGAAGAATGAGGAGGAGAAAAGAACGAATGCAGAAAAAAATGGCGCAGAAATAGAAAAGAGGAAGGAGAATAATAAGAAGAAAAGAACGTAGAAGAAGAAGAAGAAAAGAACGTAGAAGAAGAAGAAAAGAACGTAGAAGAAGAAAAGAAAAGAACGTAGAAGAAGAAGAAGAAGAAGAAAAGAAAAGAACGTTGAAGAAGAAGAATAAGAAAAGAACGTAGAAGAAGAAGAAAAGAAAAGAACGTAGAAGAAAAGAAAAGAACGTAGAAGAAGAAGAAGAAGAGGAAAGAACGCAGGAGAAGAAAGGAAAACACAGGAGAAGAATCCAAAACGGGTTGAATGAACGAGAAGAAAAAATCGGGAAAAAAAAGATAAGAGAATCTTTGAAGACGAATCAGCAGAAGAGAATAAAACTTAAAGAAAAGAGAGAAAACACACACACACACACACACACACACACACACACACACACACACACACACACACACACACACACACACACACACACACACATAGACACACACACAGACACACAGACACACACAAGAAAATCTTACTAAAAAAAAAGATAAGAAAGGAGAATTTAAAGAAAAGCGGCAACTTTCCATTCTCGCTCTCACCACGCACCCACCCCCACATTTCTTGTCTATTGATACTTTCAACGCCCTTATGTTGCAATTTGATGAAATGAAACTGTATGCACCGCGTTTGTACATGAGGGGCAATTTCATCGTCTCGCAATTTCCTTAGCCTCCCACCACGCCAGAAAGCGAAACGAACTTCGATACAGGCTTTTATCGATTTTCTTCTATCAGAGGCGCCAGCAAGGAAAAAGATAATATTCTAACTTGGTCGGAAACTTTCAGGATTAGCTTTAAGGATCTAGTGTTGGGCACTAGCTATTAGAGCCCCAGCACATAGCAGTTGTGCAGATGGTCGAACCCAAATCCTTTGCATAAATCCTAACCTATCACTGTTCATTGTGGTTTTTGTGAGGTGCGTAACAAAAGGTTTCAAAAGTTTTTATGAAATTAGTTAAGAAGAAATCACCAAACATATTTATTAAGCATCAAAGTATTTTATTAATAACGAAGAATTTTCTTTGACCTGACGCCGACAGAGCACATTCTATGACCTGGTGCCGACTCAGCGAAACGTCTATGACCTAGTGCTGACACAGCAAGACTTCTATGACCTAGTGCTGACACAGCAAGACTTCTATGACCTAGTGCCGACACAGCAAGACTTCTATGACTTAGTGCCGACACAGCAAGACTTCTATGACTTAGTGCCGACACAGCAAGACTTCTATGACCTGGTGCCGACACAGCAAGACTTCTATGACCTAGTGCCGACACAGCAAGACTTCTATGACTTAGTGCCGACACAGCAAGTCTTCTATGACCTAGTGCCGACAGCTAAACTTCTATCATTTGACACCCACACAGCGGAACTTCTATGACTTGACGCCAACACAGCGAAACTTCTATGACCTGGTACCGGCACAGCAAGACTTCTATGACCTGGTACCGGCACAGCAAGACTTCTATGACCTGGCGCTGGTACAGCAAGACTTCTATGACCTAGCGCCGAGAGAGCGTAACTTCTATGATTTGGTGCCCACACAGAAAACTTCTTTGACCGGGCACCCACACAGACAAAATTCTTTGACCTGGTGCTGAAAATGGCTCCGACGCGGTTATCAATGAAATTTTGAATATTAAAGCCATAATAAACTCATGACCAGATAGCGATAGGTTTAATGATCGAAGCCAACTTGGTGTGGGAGAAATTCCCCGAAAATTAGAGTTTTTGTTTATATCAACAAATTTCTGTTACAAAGAAAAAAATAGCGTGTAATAAGTTAAAACGAAGTGCTCAATACGCTGAGTAGAGCAAAGGTAAAATAAATCCTAATGAGCCAGGTACTACCCAGGTTTCCCCATATACATCACTTCTTTTTTTTCACCACATAGAACCCTGATAATCCCATGTGGTGAAACCCAGGTAGGTAGTATCTGGCTCATTAGGATTTATTATATATACAGGACGTCCAGAAAGGTCGTGTGCACTTTAAAAAAAATATAACTTTATTTGTATTTGCGATAGAAATAATTTGTAAAAAGTATTAGAAAGAAGTAAATCTATATTTTTAAGGTTTTATTGAAATTTTATTTAAGTTTTCACATGTCCGCCATCATTAGCAATACAAAGGGTAATACGATTTTGCAGTTCACGGAAAACATTTGCCAACTGATTTACAGTAATGCCTGAAATCACATTAGTTATTTTAGCTATACTTAAAACTAGGTAAATTAAACTTTATCACATTTTTTACAGATTATTTCTATCGCAAATACAAATAAAGTTATAAATTTTTGAAAGTGCACACGAACTTTATGGACACCCTGTATATATATATATATATATATATATATATATATATATATATATATATATATAAAGATTTGTTTAAAAAATGGCCATACATTTTGAAAGAAATGCTCCAAACTATCAGGTCATCCCATAATTTCTGTCCGAATTTTGAATAAAGAAAACAAGTGACCAAATGTTACATTTAATTACAGATTCAATCAACAATGTTCCCTGATTATCTATGACTTCCTTCCATCTATTAACAAGCTTAATAATTCCATTACTGTAAAATTATTTTGGCTTTGATTCGAAGAACTCACAAATGTCAGTTTTAACCTCTTCCTGTGTTACAAAAGCTGTTTCTTCCAAATGATTCTGTAAGCTACGAAACAAATGGTAGTCTGAAGGAGCAAGGTCGGGAGAATAAGGTGGATGAGGAATTTTCTCCCAACCGATCTTTTGTGACGTGATTCTTGCTGTGTGTGGTCGCGCATTGTCCTGATGAAACATCACCCGTTTTCGATTCACTAGAGCAGTTCTTTTTTTCCTCAAAGCTTGGTTCAAACGCTCTAATTGCTGACTATATTTGAGCATTAATTGCTGCATTAGGTGGTAAGAATTCAAAGTGTATTATTCCTTGGCAATCCCACCAGATTGAAAGAAGAACCTTTTGCCCATGAAGTTCCCTTCTCGGCTGTGGCTGGGGTCCTTCCCCTTTACCAAGCCACTGTCTACGACGCTTAACATTTCGATCAAAGATCCATTTTTCGTCGCCAGTCACAAGTCTATCCAAAAAAGGTGAAACAAGTATGCGAGAATGGAGAGAAGAGCAGATGTCAACTCGAGATTTGAGGTTGTTTTCAGACAATTCATGAGGCACTCATTTTCCAAGTTTAGGAACTTTTCCAAGTTTGCTGAAGATGACGATGAACAGTTGTATGGTTTGAACTGAGAACCACTGCCAATTCCTTAACTGATAAAGCAGGATTTTCTTCAAGGGCTCTTCAAGAAGCTTTTCATCAAACTCAACTGGACGTCCGGTTCGATCTTCATCTTCAAGGGTGAAATCTCCACCTCTGAATTTTGCAAACCATCTTCTGCAAGTTCTTTCATTCACACATTCCTCTCCATAAACTGAGTGAATGTATCGAGCTGCTTCGGCTTCTGAGTTTCCTTTCTTGAACTCATAAAGCATTATGTGCCTCAAATGATTCTTGGGTACTTCCATGTTAGCAGGGTTTTAATCAAACAAAATTTAATTTTATTGTTCTCTGAAATAAAATTTGATCAGTTGAAATGCATCTAAACATAAAAATAATGTTCAGCTCCATTAGACATTATAAAATACTCTTTAAATTTCGTCCATTTTAAGGAAAAGTTAAAATTCGGACAGAACTTATGGGATGACCTAATAAATAGAAACAATGTCTTTATGTTATTATTAAGAGGACATTTTTTTGGATTATTAAATTACATTTTTTAATCCTGTTTATAAATTTCAAAATCAGAGGATGACGATGAATTAGTATGGGAAATTGTATTGTCCTCTTGTGATGAAAAAACATAGATTGGAAATTCTTGCAAAAATACAATAATTGTCGGATTTTAATGAAACTTTCAGGACTTATTCACAAATGAATTCAATTATTTTTAGAAATGTTTCCTTTCTTAGAAAACTTTAGTAAAATACTTTTAGATTTTTACATTTGTTACCCCCAATTAATTAATTTTTTGAAATTTCGAAATATTCATTTTTGTAGGGCGTAATATTCCCAAGTGTCTTATAGGAATAAAGTGTGGCTGCTGACATTTGAGTTTGAACGTAGATCGCCAGAGAGTAAATACAGCCGATCCCATTATCGAATTAAGTAGATCAGTGACCATAGAGGAAACGCATAAGTAGGAGTTTGCGTGACGTCTAATTGATCGCATTTCTAGTCTATCCTCTATTACTATTCGGATCACTATTTCTAGTCTATCCTCTATTTTTCTACTCTATTTCACTATACTATTTCTCTATTCAGATCACTATACGAGTAACTTGTCGAGCGAGTATTATCGAGCAAGTACTATTAGTATGAGTGATATTCGAAGGCGTCTGACACCAGTATTGTTCGACGGCGTTACTATAAATTATTTACATTATTCGGACTATTGTCCTCATCTTTGTCTCCATATTTATGTACTCTCCGGCCTTCTTCAGGTTGTTTGAATGTCGAAGTGAACCCTTTATTTCGCTCACTGGAGTAGACTGTTTTAGTTCCACGTGCCATATTTAATGGATGTCAGTTATCAGTTATCTCCTGTTAATTCCCCTCTCCAAGTTCTCCACTTACACTCTTTGGGTCCTGTCACTGGATCTAACTAACGCCTTTATCCACTGTGCTAGTGACAGGACTTAAAGCGTGTGAGTTCAATACCTGGTTAAGGCAGTGGAGAACTTGCAGAGGGGAATTAATAGGAGATAACTGATAATTGACATCCATTAAACATGTCACGTGGAACTAGAACAGTCTACCCCAGTGAGCGAAATAAAGGGTTCAGTTCGACATTCTAACCACCTGAAGAAGGCCGGAGCGTACAACGACCGAAACGTTGTAATAAATATGGCGACAAAGATGAGGACAATAGTCCGAATAATGTAAATAGTGTAGAAAATTCAATAAATATACACAATTGAAAGGGGTTTAAGACAAGAATGTGTCTTCTCACCGGACTTAAACAACCTTTGCAGTGTGGCGCTTCTGAGAGAATTAGAATTTCTACTAGGATCCATAGTTTGTGGCTACAATCTTAACACTACTTATACAGAAGACAGAGTCTTGATACCAAAGACGGAAATAAAACTAAAGAAATTCCTACTGTAGTAAAGGAAAGCGGGAAGAAAAGACTAAACATCAATTGAAAAAGTCAGATTATATGGTTGTCAGCAAAAAAGAAGAATCCATCATGTGAATTACAAATGGGAGACAGCAAAATCAAGCAAGCACAACAATTTAAATGTGTAGGATGTGTTTTAAAAGACGCAGAGCAAAAGACGTCTTCCAAAAGCTAAGCAAAATATTAGGAAACAGGAAAATTTCGTTAGAAATAAAAGAAAAGGATAATGAACTGTCGTGTAATATCAGTCTTCGTTTATGGCAGTGAATACTGGACAATCTGCTCACAGATGAAGAAGAAACTTGAAGCAACAGAAATGTGGTTCTACAGAAGGATGTTGAGAATACCATAGACTGAACATGTGAGCAACGACGAAGTTTTAGAGAAAATGGAAACACATATGGAACTATGTGGCGGTGAATACTTTTTAAACAAATAAATATTCACTCAATACAAGGCGAAAGGAGCCACTCAAGCTAGAGTGTTACTGTGTGCAGTAGCGTAAGATTAGCATAAGAAACGACAAGCGTTAGAAGTGCAGAGTTGAACACACAATTTAGAAGGAACCTAAAACCCAATCCTAAACAGGAAACAAGGCATAAACGTCTACTCCTATTCAAAAGACTGGGGAGGAGTGTGAACCGGACCATAGGCAAACCTGTCTACTCCTATTAAATGGCTGTAAGTCTATATTATTTACACATGTGTCGCTAAATATGGCAGAACTGCTTTTGACAATCATGTTATAGAAGAAAATACTTGAAGCAACAGGAATGTGGTTCACCAGAAAGATGATGAGAATGCCATGGACTGCACATGTGAACAAAGAAGAGAAAATGGGAAAAAAAAAAGGACATTTTTTACATTATTCAGACTATTGTCCTCATCTTTGTCGCCATGTTTATTACAACGTTTCGGCCGTTGTACGCTCCGGCCTTCTTCAGGTGGTTGGAATGTCGAACTGGACCCTTTATTTCGCTCACTGGGGTAGACTTTTCTAGTTTCACGTGCCATGTTTAATGGATGTCAGTTATCAGTTATCGCCTGTTAATTTCCCTCTGAAAATTCTCCACTGCCTTAACCACTGATAACAGCAAAAAATTGCAATATGAGCACTGGTAAAAAGGTTGCTGAAGACATTAGGTTTATAATAACCAGAAATTCATACACAGATGTCCTCAAGAACACATGGCACAGTGGATAAAGGCGTTGGTTAGATCCAGTGACAGGCAACGAGTGTGAGTTCAATAAGTTCAAGTGGAGAACTTTCAGAGGGAAATTAACAGGAAATAACTGATAACTGACACGTGGAACTAGAACAGTCTACCTCAGTGAGCTAAATATACTTACCATCAAAATGACTTGAAATTTCTGGGGAACATGATGCGGAAAAGGGGCTTAGAAAATTAGACACTCAAAGGGCATATTGACGGAAAGAGCGACAGAAGGAAGCAGCGCAAATGCTACCTAACGACCTTTTTACATAGCTGGTGGAGCGAGCTAAAAAATACTAAGAGGACAGGAAATTGTGGAGCGCCATGATCACCCACGTCCTGAAGGGACACGGCACATAGGAGGAACTTGTGTAAATGCTTGACAGAACAAGATTTAGGAGAGATAGCAAAAAGACAAAAATTTACTAAGATCTACAGGAAATTGTGGAAAAACATGATCGCCCACCTTCTGAAGATACATGGCACATAGGAGGAGCAGCTTGTGTAAACGCTTGGCAGAATAGCGATAATAGAGAGATCGCAAAAAGACAAAATTTATTAAGAACTGGAAAAGACTGGGAATTGTGGTGAGCCATGATCGACCCCGCCTCTAAATATTTACTCAGGCAGACCGAGTCTAATTTCCTGCGATCAATGAGCCCACTTCACATTTTTTGAAAAATTGTACACGGTTAACTCATTAGTGCCCACCGTGAAGTCTAGTATTAATTATGAAAATAAAGCTCCGATACTAATTACAATTTTATAAAAAAATCTGGTATTAATTATACACTTACTGAAATTCCCCATGTAAAATACGCATTTTTTTCTAAAAAATTAGGAGTGCGTATTATGCACTACTACAAAAATATCTTTAAAAAATTGCCGTTTCATAGGTCGATTTCAGTTGCGAAATGACTACTCACCACAAACATATGATAATTTGACATTAACATTCGCCGACTGCGGCCCCATAAGGTTGTTAAATACAATCATATATACGTAACAATACTTATAAAATGTAAAATAAAATAAAAATTATCATAAAACTAAATTAGAATAATATTATTCTATGTTTAAAACCATTTTTAATAAGAATAGAAAACGCTGGCCGTAATGAAATTGCAGAGGTACAATTTATAGGGTTTGTTTACCCTACAAGGGGTGCGTATTATGCGAGAGTAGAAGCATTTTCCCAGACTTTATGTTCAATTTTAGGGTTGCGCATTATGGATGAAGGCGTATTATATATGGGGAATTACGGTGAGTGCCTAATATAAGGTTGTTAATAATTGGACTGGGATCGGAGTTTTTCTCAATATGCAATACAGCGGGGAGTCTTTAAGAAGGAATGGAAAAATACTCAAAAAAAAAAAAAATTGATAAATAGTGGGGGGCGGGGGTAGGAAAATTCTCCCCAATCAACTAAAAAGAAATTTCGGTATTATACATTTCTACCGACAAACCATTCATGCCTGCCATTGCATCTTCAGGGTGGTGGGAATTTATTTTGTTTTTATGTGCCATGTCCTTTCAGGACGTAGGCGATCATGGCTCTCCACCTCTCTCTATCCCTTGCAGCTCTCAACAAGTTCCTTCCTTCTGCTTCCTCCCCCAGACAACATTTTGTCTTCCACCTGCTCAAGCTCGCCAGGTATGTCACGCGCTGTATTTCCATGTCTCTCTTTCCCTCTATTCGACCCGTGAGTATCAGATTCTCCAGGCCCTCCTTCCTCATTATTTGTCCCAGAAACTTCAGCTGCCTCTACCTGATGTTAAGTATAAGCCTTCTCTTTGTTTGCAAACTCTCTAAGACCTCATCGTTGCTCACACGCTCGCTCCATGATATCCTAAGCATCCCTCTCTAGAACCACATTTCCGTCGCCTCGAGTCTCTTCTTCATGGTAGGAATTAATATATTTATAATCTTTGTAATACTAAAAAGCTCGAAAGAGAATCGCCTTAGATAGAGGGTTACTGTTCAAATGGATAATGATTTAAGAAGTATATAGTATGAATGAAAGAGTACATGGTATGTAGTGAAAATTATGAGGATGATAGATAACGCTTGGCTCTTGACTCGAAGTGATTGGTTTGGTTTGGTTTATTTTTATTTTTATTTTTTTTTTAATCATATCACCCCAAGCAAGGCCGGAGGCCACTATCAAGCAAGGGGTTAAAGAGGGGGTTGGAGGAAGAGCAGATAGGAGTGGCAAGAGAGGGTATGTGGAGAAAGACAGTGGGTCGATCAAGGCAAGGGGGCCAAAAAAGATCCGGAGCGAGAGCAGATAGGAATGAGAAATGAAAGGATGAGGAGAAGGGAAAGAGACAGAGAGAGAGAGAAATCCGGGGACCCCTTCCTAGACACGAAACAAGGTTTAGGCCTCTAAACGTGTCCAATAGAGGGGGGAGGAGTGTAGACCGGGCGGTAGGAAAGCCTACCTACTCCTATTAACATTTTTACGGCATATCAACCTCAATGGGTCATTTAATACCGACAAAATTTTATTGCTGGTAATATTTTTTTTCAAAAGTGTATTGCTGGTAAGGCACGGTGGAGTAATGGATAGCGGTTCGATGTGAGGAATAGGAGAGCCGAGTTCGAATTCCAGTAGAATCCATTACATTCACTTACGGGCTAATAACCTTGGGAAATGCATGAATCCTCTTCTTCTCCCCACCAGCTATGGGTAAATAACAAGACAGGCCGGGTTCTATAGCTTTGGATGGCAACTGGTCTACCAGTGAAAGAAATGGCAACCTACCGTGAGAAAAAAAAATCTGCCTCGTCAGTTATGTATCGAAACATACACGATCGCCTAAGCGTGTATCCACGCATGGCACATGACTGACTGATTACTGGTAATATTTTTTTTCCAAAAATATATTGTTGACAATATTTTTCCAAAACTGTATGCTGGTATTAAAACCTATTTTTACATGTTTTGACCCCAGTTTGGAGGTTAACTATTTGCTCATAGCTAGGAACCTAACAGGTGCTACCACCCCGGGTCAGGGTGTACCTGGGAACAACAGCAATTAAGAGATGGCTCCTCGCTCCTCAAAAGGTCCTGATCAGAGGCCTTGCTACCGGACGTAGTTTATCGTCTTACCCAGGATGCTGCCGGATTTAGTTTATACAGGATGGGTAAAGAAGTGAGCTTGACCCTTAGCTCGAAGACACCAATATTCAATCAAAGCACACACGCGAAAGTCTGTTTCCCAAACATTCA
>OZ038518.1:41982579-41995079 GCA_964036315.1 Acanthosepion esculentum
TGTATCTATCTCTGTGCCTATCTGTCTTCCTATGTATCTATCTATCTATCTATCTATCTATCTATCTATCTATCTATCTATCTTTGTGCCTATCTGTCTATCAAATCGGTGCGCTTTCGGTCAGGTGTCAGAAGACGTGACACCAACCGAGCAGAAACCTTTGTCATGCCAAGTTCATTGTGCAGAATATTCTCAACCCTCTCACGGGATGTGCTAATAACATGGACTATTTGATTTATAGACAATCGCCTGTCATCCATCACCATGTGGTGAACGCAATCCATGTTTTCTTCGGTGGTGGCAGTTCCAGGATGTCAAGACTCTCCGTTCCCTTCCTAAATTCAGCTGCCCACTTTTGCACTATTGATAAAGCTGGAGTGTCATCCACTAATGTATCAACCATGTCAGCAGGAATGTCCTTGGGGGCTAAATCCTTTTTTCTGCCGATACTTGCCATTTTTGTCCATTTTCAAAGCGAGGAGTGGGCTGCCCTGGCCAATATGTGGCAGCAATGCACACGGCCGTTTTGGTGGGATCTGGCTCTGGATATCTTCATTTTTTAATCAATTCGCCCGAAAACCAGGCGATAATAACGCTAAGAAGCAGGAGGCTAATAGAAATGAGAGAAAATAAAAAGACTTTAGAAGGAACCGGAAACCAAATCTTAAACAGGAAACAAGATATAAACATTTACCGTTGTTCAAAAATCTGTCTACTCCTATTGAGGAAAAAAAAAAAAATTAGTTAAGTAAATTTCAGTGTTTAGGTGGAGATGTTAGAAGTATGTCTCTATTCAAATTAAAAATAAGAGTTTTGTCTTTCTGTTTGGTAAAGCTGGCAATTCTTGGCGCGTAACGAATACAGAATCGAACTCGTTACGAACAGCTTGCGAGAAATTTTTGATAGCTAGCAGATGCTATGGACTTGCTCAATAGTAGTCCTTAGTTTAGCTGAGTCAGTCAATTATGTTCCATGCGTGATACACGCCTAGGCAATCATGTATCCTTCAATACATGGCTGACGAGGCAGATTTTTCCCCGCAGTAGATTGCCATTTTTTCTGCGGTAGACCAGTTCCCATCCAAGGCCATAAAACCGGTCTGGGGGAGAAGAAGAGGATTCATACCTTTCCCAAGGGTATTAACACATTCGTTCAGTCAATTATGTGCCATGCGTGATACACGCTTAGGCGATCATGTATCTTTCGATACATGACTGACGAGGTAGATCTTCCCGCAGTAGGTTGCCATTTCTTTCTGCAGTAGACCAGTTGCCATCCAAGGCTATAGAATCCGGTCTGTCCTGCTATTTACCCATGGCTGCGGGCAGAAGAAGAGGATTCATACCTTCCCCAAGGGTATTAGTACGTAAGTGAATGTAATGGATTCGACTGGAATTCGAACTCGGCTCTCCGATTTCTCAATCCGAACCGCTATCCATTACTACACCATGTTTCTCCTATACAGACCACATAACCTTTTCCTGCAGTAGGTTGCCATTTCTTTCTGCGGTAGACCAGTTGTCATCGAAGGCTATAGAACCCGGTCTGTCCTTAGTTTAGCTGAGTCAGTCAATTATGTCTTGCTATTTACCCATAGCTGGGGGGGGGGGAAGAAGAAGATTCATACCTTTCCCAAGGGTATTAGCACATAAGTGAATGTAATGGATTCGACTGGAATTCGAACTCGGCTCTCCGATTCTTCAATCCGAGACACTATCCATTATACCACTGTGCCTCCTCAGGTATTAGGTATTAAAAAAAAAGAAGTCTCTGTAAATGAAGCAGAGGAAATAATACGGTTAGTTTAACGTTAATATTTACACAGGAGCCTACTAAACTTCACAAAATGTACATTAGTTCTACCCAAATATAAAGATCAATATATATAAACTAATGCAGATGCACGTAACACATTATATCCAGTGTGCTATTTTTTTAAATACATCATTCTTATTCCTTTCCCCGCGACACACACATACATAAGACGTGGTTATCTATAGGGTCAACAACTAATGAAAAAACCCAGTAAGGTCGTCTGTCGATTCCATTTGAGTACCTGACCCTGAAGGGAATTGCTTGGCCCACAACGAGACTGACCTCTTCCATCTGAGGACGTGTTTACAGAGCGCCATTGATTGAAGGGAACAGATTCAATCAACAGCGGCGACCTCTTGTGGCGTGTAGTGGCGATAGGAGGAGACTACTGCTGCGTTAGTTAGGGACAGTGTTCTTAATGAAACTTCGTGTACACGCAACGTACATGAATGAAGACAAGGAAAAGAATTCAACAACAAGAAAAAAAAGTCCTATTTGAGAGAGAGAGAGAGAGAGAGAGAGAGAGAGAGAGAGAGAGAGAGAAAGAAAGAAAGAAAGAAAGAAAACAAAAAAGAGAAAAATGTTGATTAAGGACCACAAAGGGCCAAGACGAGAGGTAGGAGGAAAAATAAGCAAGTCAATAACAAAGGAAGGAAACGTTGGTGGAAGGAGAAGGAAGGAGAAATGAAAAGAACGAGAACGGAAGGAGAGGGGGTGATATAAGAAAGAAAGCAACTAGCAAATGAATATTGAATGAAAGAGAGAGAGAGAGAGAGAGAAGGAAAGGGAAGGAAGGAATCGTTCATTTAAAATAGAGAAACGAGAATCAACAACGAGAGAGGACGAGATGCAACGGAAAAATAAGTAATTAAATAACAAAGGAAAGAAACGAAAAAGAGAAAGAAGAAGGAGTAAAGACAGAGAAAAGGAAGAGAGAGAAAAGGAAGAAATGAATAGAAGAACGAGGTGGAAGTTCATTATAGAAGTAGAGACGGAGAGAGAGAGAGAGAAAGAGAGAGAGAGGGGGGAGAAAAGGAAGGAATCGTTCATTTAAAATAGAGAAAAGCGTCACAACAATGAGAGATGGCGAGATGCAAGGGAAAAAGAAGTAAGTAAATAAACAAAAGATGGAAACGGTAATTGAAGGAATGAAAAGGAGAAAGAAGAAAGAGAGAGAAAAGGAGAAAGAAGAAAGAGAGAGAAAAGGAGAAAGAAGAAAGAGAGAGAAAAGGAGAAAGAAGAAAGAGAGAGAAAATGAGAAAGAAGAGAGAGAGAGAAAATGAGAAAGAAGAGAGAGAGAGAAAAGGAGAAAGAAGAGAGAGAGAGAAAAGGAGAAAGAAGAGAGAGAGAAAAAAGGAGAAAGAAGAAAGAGAAAATGAGAAAGAAGAAAGAGAAAATGAGAAAGAAGAAAGAGAGAGAAAATGAGAAAGAAGAGAGAGAGAGAGAAAATGAGAAAGAAGAGAGAGAGAGAAAAGGAGAAAGAAGAGAGAGAGAAAAAAGGAGAAAGAAGAAAGAGAAAATGAGAAAGAAGAAAGAGAAAATGAGAAAGAAGAAAGAGAGAGAAAATGAGAAAGAAGAGAGAGAGAGAAAAGGAGCAAGAAGAAAGAGAGAGAAAAGGAGCAAGAAGAAAGAGAGAGAAAAGGAGCAAGAAGAAAGAGAGAGAAAAGGAAGAGAGATAGAGAGAGAGAGAAAGAAAGAAATGAAGAGAAGAACGAGGTGGAAGTTCATTATAGAAGTAGAGAGAGAGAGAGAGAGTGATAAAAAGAAAGAAAGCAACAATCAAAGAAATGAGAGAGAGGGAGGTGGGAAGAAGAAGAAGAAAGGTGTGGTTCATTTGAAATAAAGAACGAACAGCGAATCAAACCGAGAACACACGAATGGAAGGGGATAAAGAAGGAGTATAAAAGAGAAGAAAGCGAAAAAGAGAATGGAGGAACGAAAAGAAAACAAGAACAATCAGATAAAGAAAAAACTGGAAGAGAAACGGGGATATTTCCTAATGTCTGGTGTGACACAAAATGAAGGTTATTCATTGTGAGTGGCAGTCAGTTGGTCAAGTTCGCAATGGAGCAGCACTGGGGGGGGGAGTCGCAAGGTGCAGAAAAAGAGGAAATTAAAAAAGCATCAATGTAAACCGAGCTAGATGGATATGGAAAGAATATAAACAGAATGAGATCAGCGTGAACCAACATTATATATATATATATATATATATATATATATATATATATATATATATATATTATAATAATATTTTTAGTTTTTAAAAATATGATTCCTCCGCTACATAAGAGTTCTCATGTTTCAAAAGCGAGAGCCGAGACCCCTAACATAATTTTTTAAGTTATGAAGAGTTAAGGCGTCTGGACCCGCTTCCTTCCAGACGCCTTAACTCTTCATAACTTAAAAAATTATGTTAGGGGTCTCGGCTCTCGCTTTTGAAACATGAGAACTCTTATGTAGCGGAGGAATCATATTTTTAAAAACTAAAAATATTATTATAATATAAGCTCTACTTCTGTATGGAGCACTGTCCTTTTGAAAATAAAGCTAAATATTAAGGAACACCGGATTATCTACCTAACGTGTTCTTTCCTATTTCACTGCACACCTGCATACATATATATATATATATATATATATATATATATATATATATATATATATATATATATATATATAGGGCCGTGGACTTAAGTTCTGTTAAGGCGAGAACCTCCAGTAAGCATGCAATGTTGGTTTCTATGTACAAGCTGCTTATAGATAGATATGAAAAGACAAGGATAGATAGATAGGCAGATAATGAACAGATTGGGATAGATAGATAGATAGATAGATAGATAATGAACAGACTGAGATAGATAGATAGATAGTGAACAGACTGAGATAGATAGATAGATAGATAGATAGATAGATAGATAATGAACAGACTGAGATAGATAGATAATGAACAGACTGAGATAGATAGATAGATAGATAGATAATGAACAGACTGAGATACATAGATAGATAATGAACAGACTGAGATACATAGATAGATAGATAGATAATGAACAGACTGAGATACATAGATAATGAACAGACTGAGATAGATAGATAGATAGATAGATAATGAACTGACTGAGATAGATAGATAATGAACAGACTGAGATAGATAATGAACAGACTGAGATAGATAGATAATGAACAGACTGAGATAGATAGATAGATAGATAGATAGATAGATAATGAACAGACTGAGATAGATAGATAGATAATGAACTGACTGAGATAGATAGATAATGAACAGACTGAGATAGATAATGAACAGACTGAGATAGATAGATAATGAACAGACCGAGATAGATAGATAATGAACAGACCGAGATAGATAGACAGATAGATAGATAGATAGATAGATAATGAACAGACTGAGATACATAGATAGATAGATAGATAATGAACAGACTGAGATACATAGATAGATAGATAGATAATGAACAGACTGAGATACATAGATAATGAACAGACTGAGATAGATAGATAGATAATGAACTGACTGAGATAGATAGATAATGAACAGACTGAGATAGATAATGAACTGACTGAGATAGATAGATAATGAACAGACTGAGATAGATAGATAGATAGATAATGAACAGACTGAGATAGATAGATAGATAATGAACTGACTGAGATAGATAGATAATGAACAGACTGAGATAGATAATGAACAGACTGAGATAGATAGATAATGAACAGACCGAGATAGATAGACAGATAGATAGATAGATAGATAGATAATGAACAGACTGAGATACATAGATAGATAGATAGATAATGAACAGACTGAGATACATAGATAGATAGATAGATAATGAACAGACTGAGATACATAGATAATGAACAGACTGAGATAGATAGATAGATAATGAACTGACTGAGATAGATAGATAATGAACAGACTGAGATAGATAATGAACTGACTGAGATAGATAGATAATGAACAGACTGAGATAGATAATGAACTGACTGAGATAGATAATGAACTGACTGAGATAGATAGATAATGAACAGACTGAGATAGATAATGAACAGACTGAGATAGATAGATAATGAACAGACTGAGATAGATAGATAATGAACAGACCGAGATAGATAGATAATGAACAGACTGAGATAGATAATGAACTGACTGAGATAGATAGATAATGAACAGACTGAGATACATAGATAGATAATGAACAGACTGAGATACATAGATAGCTAATGAACAGACTGAGATAGATAGAAAGATGAAAAGATTCAAATAGATAGGGACGGAGTGACAGAGAGACGAAGCGAGAGAGAGCGAGAGACAAAGACAGAAACCTTCACACAGAAAAAGAAGTTTGAAGAGAATAGGTGAGAAAAAAAGGAGAGCCTAAAAATATAAAGAGTAGTGAATGGGAAACAGATGGGAAAGAGAGCCATTGGAATAGAATGAAAAAGAGAGACTGGTTTGGCAAACGAAGAGAAAAATGCAAGACAAAAATTGATGGGAAAAAATCAAATGGATAATCTGGTGGAAAGACGAGCACATCCAGCTGGGAAGAGAAAGCGTGAGAGTGAGAGTGAGTGAAAGAGCGGGGGGGGGGGGGGCGACCGGAGAGGGTCGAGATTTAAAAACAGCTTGCCTAAGTATGGGAACTGGGAGTGTGTTGGAGAAAAACAGTCGTGGGGGGGGGGGAATATTGTCAGGAATCGTTTGGCATTAATATCTTTACCATGTCCCAAATATTGACTTCCTTTTTTTTTCCTTTTGGCGGGGAAATGGTTAAACGGACCCATGATGCATTGCTGCTGATGGCAGCCATAACTCATCGGGGTTAAGTAATTTCGGGAGGTTGGTTTTCAGCTGACACTTAGTAAATTACTCGTCACGCTCGGCTCATTTTGCTTCCCATGGCTTCCCCTCTTATTCTTTCTGTTTTCTTATTTCTTTTTCTGTATATTTTTTTCACTTTCTTTTATATTTTCTTTCTTCATTTCGTTTTAATTCTGAGATATTTTTTTTTTTATTTAGACAACTGCTTCATTCATTCTTTTTTTTTTTTTCATAGTTTTTCTTGTTTCTTTATTTTTCAGACATTTCTCTTTCAATCAACTTTATTTTATAATTTTCTTTCTTCATTTGGATTTCATTCTTTCTTTTCGAGATATTTTTCTTCCTGGATTTCTTTTTTACATTTTTTTTCTTCCCGCATAAAAAAAAAAATGTCTTACAGAATTTTTAAAAGAAATTTTTAAAAGAAATTTTCTTCATGAAAAATTCGACTTATAGTATTTCATTTTGAAATTTTCTTTCTGTTTTAGTTGTTTTTCTTTTTCTTTTAAATATTTCTTTCTTTTGAGTTTTTTTTTTGTTTCCTTTTAATTTTAAATAATTTTCTTTCTTCATTCGGATTTCATTATTTCCTTTTTAGAAATTTCTCGTTCTTTTGGGTCCTTCTTTTAACTTTATTTTATAATTTTCTTTCTTTATTCGGATTTAATTCTTTTTGAGACATTCTGTTTACGATTTTTTTAAATTAATTTTTTTTTCTTTCCGTGTAAAAAAAAAAAAAAAAAAAAAAAAAAAAAAAACCTTAAAAAGATTGTTTTTAATTTTTCTTTCTTTTAGAGTTTTCTTTTCTTACTTTTTGAGATATTTCTTTCTTTAAGACTTTCAACTTTGTTTTTTTTTTTATTCAGTATAATCACTCAAATGTATGTCAATGGAAAACGTGAGCCCAGTTTGTCTTTCAGTTGATAGTCCCTTTTTTTCTCACTTTCGTTTACCAGCCTATGTAGGAGGTCTTCTAGTTTCCTTTGCGAGTCGGCCATCAACACATTGTCGCCTGCATATCTTATATTAACATTACACCTATCGATAATAAATCCTAGTAAGGACTCCAGGTCCCTTAGGCTAGCGTCGCTGTAGAGATGGAATAAATCTGTCGAGAAGACACCTGATTGTTTCACGTTGCTTTCTATTTTTGTACAGCTAGCCAATTTATTTTCTATTCATAATGGTGGACTTAGATTTTTTTTTTCTCTTACTGATGACCATACTTTCTGGTCTTCTTGTACTTGATGGTCCGTTTTTTTCTCAAGGAAGTTCTGTGGTTTTTCTTCCCAAATCGGTCATCAAGACAGTGTCGTTTGCGTATATTACATTATTATAATTACACCTACCGATATTTTTTTTATACAACATCACTGTGCTCTGAGCCCTGCTCTGTGCAGAACAAAAGTATTTTTTTTTTACTTTAGCAGCTTAGGAGTTATTAGAGAGATCCCTAGTTGTAATGTTTAGGACTAATGTTCACGCAATAAAAAGGCCCAAGATGCGCTCGAGGTAGAGGTTATGAAATGGAATATAAACGTAATTGTAAATTATGAGGATATACAGTGTAACCCGGATATAAGAGAGTTGTCGGGACCGGAGAAGAAGTATCTTATATACGGGTTTATCTTATATCCGGGTTTGGTCTATTTTGTTTTATTAACACAGGCTCTAATTTGGGACCAGAGAAAATCTCTCTTATATCCGGGTCTCTTATATCCGGGTTACACTGTATAATATAGATAACAGTTCATCCTAGACATGAAGATGGAACAGAGTGTAATGGTCGGGGAAGTCTCTTTTCGGGAATCTATCCCATGATGCAGCAGTCCTTAGGAAAATGTTGTCCAAATAGAATTTACATCTTATTAAAAACGGGGGAGATGTGGATGGTTCGAGGCTGTGTACATGGGGCATGGCGAGTATTAACTGTAAAATTTAAAAGATTAATTATCACGGGAGTAGCAATAGGCTTGCAAATTTAAGTTTACGGGGAAAGGGGTTGTTGAGTGGAAAACAATATTCTCATTCCTTTTATACAGCTTCAAGCAAAATCTTACAGGCGTTAGGAAAAATCCCCTTATCAGAAGTGCTTTTTCAGACACTGACCTCCAAAACGTTCAAAAACAATTACAGTCGTGTTTATGCACCGATCTTGATTCGTCTTATGCCCTTCTTAGCTTTAAACAAGTCCAATTGTCAACTCATACGTCTGATAAAGGTGTTAGCCACCGCTCTGATATTCAAGGTGCTGCTGTTCTTAGTCGATCTTGATTCTTCTAATCCCCTTCTCAGCTTGAAACGAGTCCGTCAACTCATACATCTGGTAGAGGTGTTAGCCACCACTTGGGTACTTGAAGGTGCCTCAGTTTCTTAGTTACTATATATCGGAAACAAATATAAAAATTCGTCTACAAATGAAACGTTTTTCCCGAAATAATTGGCGTGAAACGGGTTAACGTAATGCGCTGTCTATAAAATCCAGCATATTTTAGTATTTCAAAGAACACATTCCAACCTTTTTAACCGAAAATGCGAAAATAATTCCACGCCCCTCTCCAGTCTTTAGTACAGGAGTAGAGGTTTATCCCTTGTTTTTTCAGGCAAAAAGCAAGTAGCGGTAGAGCAGTGCAAAGCTTGCCAACATCCCGCCCGTGGGGGAGAGATTGGAGGATAAAGAATAATTCGTCACCGACGCTTTTGGGCTCTTTTCAAGGCTGGAGACCGAGGTCTGCTGTTTAGGATTAGATTTTCCGTTCTTTCCAATGTCTACATCAACTCTACACTTCTAACGTCTCCGCTTAACCTGTGAAATTTTTATTCACTGATTATTTTATTCGTTGTTTTTCTTCTCTCCCAATAGGAGTAGATAGGTTCACCTATCGCCCGGTTCACACTCCTCCCCGGTCTTTTGAACAGGAACAGGAGTGTGTCCCTTGTTTTCGGTTTTCAATTGGATTCCTGAGTTTCTAAACTCTGCATCAACTCTGTACTTCTGGAGTCTCCGACTGAAATGTTATTCACTAATTAACGCTTTACGTCTTCAAGTCCAGAGTTATCTTTCCCGCGGAGCCCCAGGGGCTTCACTTCTTGCCCTTTCTGGCGCTAATACAACACCATATAATAACACTCTACCTTGAGTGGCTCTCGGGCCTTGTATTGGGTGAAAATTAGTAAAGTGCAGACTGGGCTGCTCCTGCCCGTCTATGACAGCAGTACTCCATTCTCTGGCTCTTGTAATAGTACAGGATAGCAGGAGGAGTCAGGTACTTGCTGGAGTGGTACAGGGAACCGATCATTTTTTCCCGGCATCTTTAGAGATGGATCATACGTACGAGTTCCACGAGGTCAGGGTTGTGGTTGAATCCCAACAGGCGCTCACGGCACGGATCTTCGCCGAGAGGAACATTCGTACATCGCGACTGGTGAAAATTCTAGGTCCGATCGGCGATGATGGAATGACACTCAATTTGCGTCTCGATCTTTTGATCAGGAATCGAGGTTTATCCCTTGTTTCCGGTTCTGGGCTGAATTTCCGGTTCCTTCTAAATTTTACTTCCACGCCATACTTCTAACGTCTCCGACTGAACTCTGAAATGTTACTTACTAATTAAATTTTGACCTCTTCAAGTCTACAGTTAGCTGTTATCTTTCCTCTATAGACCCAAAAACTTCACTTATTACCCTTTCTTACACTAATACAACACCATACAGTAACCCTCTACCCTGAGTAGCTCTTGGGCCTTGTATTGGGTGAATATTAGTTCAAAATTAAAAAATATGATTTTTGTATCTGAGAAAGCAATTACGGAGAAAAATATACCGGAAAAAATATTTAGCGTAAAATATTTATTCAGTTTAAAGAAAAAAAAAACATGTCGATCAGTTTGGAGAACGAAATAAAAATAAGATAAAAAATATTTGTAAAAAGTGAATCATTTATTTAAAGTTACTTTCCCAAGCTAACATACACAACCAGCAATATGTTGAACGATCAAAAGAAAACGGTTAAATCCATCATCTGATGTCTTTGAAGATGTACATCACATACGTATATCATTTACCATAACAATCTAATCACAATCCAAACAATATTCAATATATATTATTGAATATTACTCACTCACTTTACTTTTGACCAGACTTTATAATAGGACACGTTGGGCACTCCACATGCTTTGACTAAACTTTCAACCACTTGGATGAAAAATAATTGTAGTATCTAATAAATCTTCTCCGCCAGGTTTGGTTTGGTTTAGTTTTGTTTTGTTTTACGGCATATAAACCTCAGTGTGTTATTTAATGCTAGGGCCACCATACGTTCATAGGATTTAACATTGTTAATCGTTTTTGTTCTGTATAGGCAATCTTGGCTTCGGGCACTTTACTGAGTAGGTAGGTTTACCTGTAGGCCCTTTTTCTTATCTTTTTTTTCAATATTGTCCTTTTCATTCGACACTGTATCTGAATAAGAGTTTTAAGTTTTGGCAAGTTGTCTGGTGCTCCATAGACGGATGTGTTTTTTTAATATACGCATACACATTATATATATACACACATAATATATATACACATATTATATATATATTATAAATTAACTGATTTAAATTTTTTTTTAATGTTTTTAAATCAGTTAATTTATAATATTTACGCTCTGTAAATTTACATTGAGCAGTTTTGTAAAAATAAAAATATCAATAAAACACAGAATTATATATCTTACTGTACTTTCATATATATATATATATATATATATATACCCATTATTCCACCGTGGCGCGCGCATATATATATATATATATATATATATATATATATATATATATATATATATATATATATATATATATATATATATATATATATATATATATATATATATATATATATATATATATATATATATATATATATATATATATATATATATATATATATATATATATATATATATATATATATATATATATATATATATATATATATATATATATATATATATATATATATATATATATATATATATATATATATATATATATATATATATATATGCGCGCGCCACGGTGGAATAATGGGTAGCGGCTTGGATTGAGGGATCGGAGAGCCGAGTTCGAATCCCAGTCCAATCCATTACGTGCTAATACCCTTGGGAAAGGTGTGAATCCAGCTATGATGGCAACTAGTCTATTGAGTCAATTCAACTCTGAATTCAAAACCTCCGGATTCGACCTCTCAAAAAGTGCGAATGTTCTGCACAAAACCTTCACTACTATAATCAAATCTCATGTGGTGTCGGGCTGTCAGTTTCCTAGGAACTGATCTGCTTGGCCCTCATACGTCGAATTCAACGGGAGAGTCGAAATATATATATATATATATATATATATATATATATATATATATATATATATATATATACAATTTCTCTCACAAGGTTTGGATCAATGCCACGAAAAGCAAACTAGTTACATTCCATCATCCCTGATTGGTCTCCAACTACCACCAGCCACGATGAATGGATGGCTGCCCCTCGGGGTGGCTACGTGCCCTGGGAGACTATTGGCCTAAAACTCACCCCTGACCACAAATGGAAGTCGTACATACAACCCATCGCTGGAGATTCTGAAAAAAATGGTTGGTTCCCTGATCTGCTCCAGTAAGTACCTGACTTCTTATGCTATTCTTTACCTTTACAAGAGCCAGATCAGGCCGAAAGTGGGGTACTGTTTTCATGTTAGGGTTGGAGTTACCTAGTCCTCACTTTCCAGTCTCGACAGTACGCAAAATTATTTTCCACCGTCCGACCTCTCTCTCACAGACAAATTATTTTCCACCG
>OZ038518.1:42000079-42062579 GCA_964036315.1 Acanthosepion esculentum
TAGATTACGATTTTCTGAAAAATACAAGTTATAGAGATTTCCTCATGATTTTCTGAGAAATACAAAGAAATATATATATGTCTAGTTCATGATTTTTGGACATATACAAGTCATCGGGGTCAAGATCATGAATTTCTAAGAAATACAAGGAAAGGCATGGAGTCTAGATCATGATCTTCTGAGAAATACAAAGAAAGATATGGATGTCTAGATCATGATTTTCGGACAAGTACAAGTTATGGTGGTCTAGATCATGATTTTTGGACATATACAAGTTATGGCGGTCTAGATCATGAACTTCTAAGAAATACAAGGAAAGGCATGGAGTCTAGATCATGATCTTCTGAGAAATACAAAGAAAGATAGGGATGTCTAGAACATGATTTTTAGACATATACAAGTCATGGCGGCCTAGATCATGATTTTCTAAGAAATACAAGGAAAGGCATGGAGTCTAGATCATGATTTTCTGAGAAATACAAAGAAAGATATGGATGTCTAGATCATGATTTTCGGACAA
This sequence comes from Acanthosepion esculentum, assembly GCA_964036315.1. NCBI lineage: Eukaryota > Metazoa > Mollusca > Cephalopoda > Sepiida > Sepiidae > Acanthosepion > Acanthosepion esculentum. Next base: position 42,000,600 of record OZ038518.1, read on the forward strand.
ATACAAGTTATGGTGGTCTAGATCCTGATTTTCTAAGAAATACAAGGAAAGGCATGGAGTCTAGATCATGATTTTCTGAGAAATACAAAGAAAGATATGGATGTCTAGATCATGATTTTTGGACAAATACAAGTTATGGTGGTCTAGATCATGATTTTTGGACAAATACAAGGAAAGGCATGGAGTCTAGATCATGATTTTCTGAGAAATACAAAGAAAGATATGGATGTCTAGATCATGATTTTTGGACATATACAAGTCATGGCGGTCTAGATCATGAATTTCTAAGAAATACAAGGAAAGGCATGGAGTCTAGATCATGATTTTCTGAGAAATACAAAGAAAGATATGGATGTCTAGATCATGATTTTGGGACAAATACAAGTTATGGCGGTCTAGATGATGTTTTTGTAAGAAATACAAGGAAAGGCATGGGGTCTAGATCATGATTTTCTGAGAAATACAAAGAAAGATATGGATGTCTAGATCATGATTTTTGGACATATACAAGTCATGGCGGCCTAGATCATGATTTTCTAAGAAATACAAGGAAAGGCATGGAGTCTAGATCATGATTTTCTAAGAAATACAAGGAAAGGCATGGAGACCAGATCATGATTTTCTGAGAAATACAAAGAAAGATAGGGATGTCTAGATCATGATTTTCGGACAAATACAAGTTATGGTGGTCTAGATCATGATTTTCTAAGAAATACAAGGAAAGGCATGGAGTCCAGATCATGATTTTCTGAGAAATACAAAGAAAGATATGGATGTCTAGATCATGATTTTTGGACATATACAAGTCATGGCGGCCTAGATCATGATTTTCTAAGAAATACAAGGAAAGGCATGGAGTCTAGATCATGATCTTCTGAGAAATACAAAGAAAGATATGGATGTCTAGATCATGATTTTCGGACAAATACAAGTCATGGCGGCCTAGATCATGATTTTCTAAGAAATACAAGGAAAGGCATGGAGTCCAGATCATGATTTTCTGAGAAATACAAAGAAAGATATGGATGTCTAGATCATGATTTTTGGACATATACAAGTTATGGCGGTCTAGATCATGATTTTCTAAGAAATACAAGGAAAGGCATGGAGTCTAGATCATGATTTTCTGAGAAATACAAAGAAAGATATGGATGTCTAGATCATGATTTTCGGACAAGTACAAGTTATGGTGGTCTAGATCATGATTTTCTGAGAAATAAAAGGAAAGATATGGATGCCTAGATCATGATTTTCGGACAAGTACAAGTTATGGTGGTCTAGATCATGATTTTCTGAGAAATACAAAGAAAGATATGGATGTCTAGATCATGATCTTTGGACATATACAAGTTATGGCGGTCTAAATCATGATTTTCTACGAAATACAAGGAAAGGCATGGAGTCTAGATCATGATTTTCTGAGAAATATAAAGAAAGATATGGATGTCTAGATCATGATTTTCGGACAAATACAAGTTATGGTGGTCTAGATCATGATTTTCTAAGAAATACAAGGAAAGGCATGGAGTCTAGATCATGATTTTCTGAGAAATACAAAGAAAGATATGGATGTCTAGATCATGATTTTCGGACAAGTACAAGTTATGGTGGTCTAGATCATGATTTTCTGAGAAATAAAAGGAAAGATATGGATGCCTAGATCATGATTTTCGGACAAGTACAAGTTATGGTGGTCTAGATCATGATTTTCTGAGAAATACAAAGAAAGATATGGATGTCTAGATCATGATCTTTGGACATATACAAGTTATGGCGGTCTAGATCATGATTTTCTAAGAAATACAAGGAAAGGCATGGAGTCTAGATCATGATTTTCTGAGAAATACAAAGAAAGATAGGGATGTCTAGATCATGATTTTTGAACATATACAAGTTATGGCGGTCTAGATCATGATTTTCTAAGAAATACAAGGAAAGGCATGGAGTCTAGATCATGATTTTCTGAGAAATACAAAGAAAGATATGGATGTCTAGATCATGATTTTCCGACAAGTACAAGTTATGGTGGTCTAGATCATGATTTTCTGAGAAATAAAAGGAAAGATATGGATGCCTAGATCATGATTTTCGGACAAGTACTAGTTATGGTGGTCTAGATCATGATTTTCTGAGAAATACAAAGAAAGATATGGATGTCTAGATCATGATCTTTGGAAATATACAAGTTATGGCGCTCTAGATCAAGATTTTCTAAGAAATACAAGGAAACGCATGGAGTCTAGATCATGATTTTCTGAGAAATACAAAGAAAGATATGGATGTCTAGATCATGATTTTCGGACAAATACAAGTTATGGTGGTCTAGATCATGATTTTCTAAGAAATACAAGGAAAGGCATGGAGTCTAGATCATGATCTTCTGAGAAATACAAAGAAAGATATGGATGTCTAGATCATGATTTTCGGACAAGTACAAGTTATGGTGGTCTAGATCATGATTTTCTAAGAAATACAAGGAAAGGCATGGAGTCTAGATCATGATTTTCTGAGAAATACAAAGAAAGATATGGATGTCTAGATCATGATTTTCGGACAAGTACAAGTTATGGTGGTCTAGATCATGATTTTCTAAGAAATACAAGGAAAGGCATGGAGTCTAGATCATGATCTTCTGAGAAATACAAAGAAATATATGGATGTCTAGATCATGATTTTTGGACATATACAAGTTATGGCGGTCTAGATCATGATTTTCTAAGAAATACAAGGAAAGGCATGGAGTCTAGATCATGATTTTCTGAGAAATACAAAGAAAGATATGGATGTCTAGATCATGATCTTTGGACATATACAAGTTATGGCGGTCTAGATCATGATTTTCTAAGAAATACAAGGAAAGGCATGGAGTCTAGATCATGATTTTCTGAGAAATACAAAGAAAGATATGGATGTCTAGATCATGATTTTCGGACAAATACAAGTTATGGTGGTCTAGATCATGATTTTCTAAGAAATACAAGGAAAGGCATGGAATCTAGATCATGATCTTCTGAGAAATACAAAGAAAGATATGGATGTCTAGATCATGATTTTTGGACATATACAAGGTATGGCGGTCTAGATCATGATTTTCTAAGAAATACAAGGAAAGGCATGGAGTCTAGATCATGATTTTCTGAGAAATACAAAGAAAGATATGGATGTCTAGATCATGATTTTCGGACAAATACAAGTTATGGTGGTCTAGATCATGATTTTCTAAGAAATACAAGGAAAGGCATGGAGTCTAGATCATGATCTTCTGAGAAATACAAAGAAAGATATGGATGTCTAGATCATGATCTTTGGACATATACAAGTTATGGCGGTCTAGATCATGATTTTCTAAGAAATACAAGGAAAGGCATGGAGTCTAGATCATGATCTGAGAAATACAAAGAAAGATATGGATGTCTAGATCATGATTTTTGGACATATACAAGTTATGGCGGTCTAGATCATGATTTTCTAAGAAATACAAGGAAAGGCATGGAGTCTAGATCATGATTTTCTGAGAAATACAAAGAAAGATATGGATGTCTAGATCATGATTTTTGGACATATACAAGTTATGGCGGTCTAGATCATGATTTTCTAAGAAATACAAGGAAAGGCATGGAGTCTAGATCATGATTTTCTGAGAAATACAAAGAAAGATATGGATGTCTAGATCATGATTTTCGGACAAATACAAGTTATGGTGGTCTAGATCATGATTTTCGGACAAGTACAAGTTATGGTGGTCTAGATCATGATTTTCTGAGAAATAAAAGGAAAGATATGGATGCCTAGATCATGATTTTCGGACAAGTACAAGTTATGGTGGTCTAGATCATGATTTTCTGAGAAATACAAAGAAAGATAGGGATGTCTAGATCATGATCTTTGGACATATACAAGTTATGGCGGTCTAGATCATGATTTTCTAAGAAATACAAGGAAAGGCATGGAGTCTAGATCAGGATTTTCTGAGAAATACAAAGAAAGATATGGATGTCTAGATCATGATTTTCGGACAAATACAAGTTATGGTGGTCTAGATCATGATTTTCTAAGAAATACAAGGAAAGGCATGGAGTCTAGATCATGATCTTCTGAGAAATACAAAGAAAGATATGGATGTCTAGATCATGATTTTCGGACAAGTACAAGTTATGGTGGTCTAGATCATGATTTTCTAAGAAATACAAGGAAAGGCATGGAGTCTAGATCATGATTTTCTGAGAAATACAAAGAGAGATATGGATGTCTAGATCATGATTTTCGGACAAGTACAAGTTATGGTTATCTAGATCATGATTTTCTGAGAAATAAAAGGAAAGATATGGATGCCTAGATCATGATTTTCGGACAAGTACAAGTTATGGTGGTCTAGATCATGATTTTCTGAGAAATACAAAGAAAGATATGGATGTCTAGATCATGATATTCTGAGAAATACAATTTATGGAGGTCTAGATCATGATTTTCTGAGAAATACAAGGAAAAATATGGCGGTCTATATCGTGATTTGCTGAGAAATACAAGTCATAGAGTTCTAGATCATGACATTCTGAGAAATACTAGGAAAGTTATGTCGAAAACTGATATTTGATGCCCTGCATATGGTATTAAAAGCGGGTAATCATCAATTTAACGCATGAAAGGATTTGAGTGCGTTTTAAACATCTTCCTGGTAAGAGTTTTATAATATTGAAAAATTGTTTTAATATATGGTAACTTACAAGAAGGAGAAAACAATTGTCTCGGACATTTGTTTTCATTATGATTTTTCGAAGTTGGGTCGGGGTCAGAGACAAAGAGCAGTCGCAATACAGCAAAAGAACTGCGTTAATTTGACTGAAATTTGTGTTGTAGGGTCACAAACCCCACTCGATCTATTTTTTGTTTTAAAAAGTGTGTCATGTTAAACATCTTATGATATTCCTATCAACAAAGTTCCAACGTCTTTCTCCGCGAAAAGAGAGAGAGAGAGAAAAAAACCCAACTATCCAGAACTGATCATCTAAAAATGATGCAACATGTGCAAGTTTTGATTCTAAATTATCATAACTCGACATATATATGGAGTTAGGTGAAATTCAGACCAGTTCTGAAACATGGACTCAATCTATTTTTAGCCAAGACACAGCACAGCACCTGATGGTTGATTTTTAGTTGATTTTTTTAGCGGCATATCAACATTTTCATGGGTTATTTATGCCGAAATCTAAATATTTTAAATGCAATTGTATACCTTCAACTAAAGATAAAATGTATTGTTGGTTATTTTGTTTAGCTGCATATCAACACCTTTATGAGCTACTTCATGGCGAAATCTAAATATTTTGAACGCAATTGTATGACTTCAACTACAGATAAATCCGGATGTAATTTATCGTCATACCCAGGACTATAAGAATTCAAAATGTCCAAAAGATTATCAACAATTATGAATGATTTCGCTTGACGAGGAAATGGAAAAAAAAACATATTTTAAATCAGTTAATTTATAATATAAGATATATATATATAGATAGATATAAGATATATATATATATATAAGATATATATATATATATATATATATATATATATAAGATATATAAGATATATATATATATATATAAGATATATAAGATATATATATATATATATAAGATATATATATATATATATATATATATAAGATATATATATATATATATAAGATATATAAGATATATAAGATATATATATATATATATAAGATTAGGTATGTCCAATTTTGACCATTTTAGCGTTTTTTTTTAGTTGTTTTTTTTTTTGTCAGTTGAAAGACACATTAATTTCGAAATTCTTGTAAAAATTAACTACTTGTTGGATTTTAATGAAAACTTCAGAACTTATTCAGAAATGAATGACCTTATTTTAGAAATGTTTGTCTCTTTGAAAGTCATGGTATAAATATTTTTTTTTATATCTGTTACCCCCCTCGAACTTAATTTTATGAAAACACAAAAAAAAATTTATTTGCAACCTGAATTCTTTTTTTAATTAAATGCACAAAACTCTGAAAAATCTAAATCATCGATTTTTTTGTTAAAAAAATGTCCGAAATTGTCCAAACTTTTACCTCAATTGTAAAAATACAAAACCCAATAAAACTAAGACAATATTTAATTAAGAAAGTTTTTAATGGCTTTTCTGAATAATATTTACGAAGGTAATTATTATCTGAAAGAAAAAAAAATTTTTGATGAACAATGAATTTTTACATTAATTTTCTTTTTTTTTTCAATTTTAAATACACAATATGACAAAAGGTTGTTATATATTTATACATTAAGTTCTTTCTGCAACCTTATGGAAATGATATATTATGTTCTCTACTTTTTAAAGATCATAAATTTGAAAGCTTATTAAAATCTGACAACCATAATTATTTTTAAAATAATTTTTAATATTCCAAAATTGTATTTAAAATCATCTACAACGAAAGTACGGATGCACATTGTTGAAATAATGTCACATGAGTAGTTTCCTTTGATAGAAGCAAGTTTTTTTTTATACTTCAGAAATGGCTTTGATTCGTTCAGTAACAAGAAAACAACGCTTGTCAAGTTTTCTGAATATCGTCGTATTATTTTCAATTTTTTTCTTTTTCTATTCAATTATAATCGAATAGTGGGATAAAAGAAAATATCGACTATTTACAATTACAAAAAAAAAAAACGCCCTTGGAAGTCCACCCAAATTTTCAAGTTTGAAATCGAATGCATAAATTCATTGTACATTACTTTGGAATTATTATCCACACGACAAATTATCAATTAAAACGATTTTTGGAGTTTAAATTTTCTGGAGTTAGCTCGCTACTACTCAAACTAAAAAATACTTGTTGAGTCAAAACAAAACCAACATAGCATGTTAATTTTATTACTGCCATATAATTATTAATAAATAGAAAAAAATCTCATTTCATTAAGTTAACCCGTTTCAATTAATGGTGTTTCATGTAATTTTTATATTCTCAGAAAAATATTTCATGACTGAAATAATAAACCTCAATTTAAAAAAATGTATTTTTTTTACTGTTTTATTTTTACTTGTAAAATTTGATTTTCTTTCATAATTTAAATGTTATTTTCAGTGCAGAATTCTTCCTCAAACGTAAGGTAAAAAAAAAAAAAAAAAATTTGAAAGTGAATTTTTAAAAAAAAAATCTACTAACCAGATTCACTTAAAATTAGAACGAATTATATCACTTCTGAGCTACCGTCCAATAAATTTCCGTACCGTAAGTTGTGAATATATTGACGTACATCAATCAACGCCTGTCAAAATAGACCACCCTGGTTGGAAATATCTCTCTTAAAATGTTTTCTGCTAAAAATGTAAGTAATGTTTCTTTCAAATTACATTAAGTATACTTTAATCATTCTAAATTTCCTAAGATAACAAAAGAAAAAGGTGTAATTGATTTTTCATGATTTTTTAACTAACAAACTATGATCTTTCCGACAGAAATGTCGATAAGTTCGATTTTACGAAATTTTTTGACTCGAAAAAAAAACAAGATTTTTAATAAAATTTTTAGCATTTATAGGAAGGATTAAAAAATCTGAAAAAATATTCAGAAAATACTTTGGTCTTTCCTCTTTAATAACAACATAAATATTTAAACGTTAAAAATTGTTTTATCAATTTGGGGACCTTTTTTCATCAAGGTATACCACTTTTTAGCGAAATATTGGACATACCTATATAAGATATATATATAAGATATATATATATATATATATATATAATATATATAAGATAGATAAGATATATATATATATATATAACATATATAAGATATATATATATATATATATAAGATATATATATATATATATATATATAATATATATAAGATAGATAAGATATATATATATATATATAACATATATAAGATATATATATATATATATATAAGATATATATATATATATAAGATATATATATATATATAAAAGATATATATATATATATATAAGATATATATATATATATATAAGATATATATATATATATATATAAGATATATATATATATAAGATATATATATATATATAAGATATATATATATATATAAGATATATATATATATAAGATATATATATATATAAGATATATATATATATAAGATATATATATATATAAGATATATATATATAAGATATATATATGCAGAAATATAGTCTTAAAGTGTGCTATATTTATGGGGTAAAGTGCTCAATATCAGAGATAGAGCGTGTGTAAATATAAAAGTGGACATGGAAGTCAGCACTTAGGGGCGACAGTCTGTTTCATGCTAGTGCAATCGTCAGGCGACTGACGATTAAGATATATATATATATATATAAGATATATATATATATATAAGATATATATATATATATAAGATATATATATATAAGATATATATATATATAAGATATATATATATATATAAGATATATATATATAAGATATATATATATATATAAGATATATATATATAAGATATATATATATATAAGATATGTATATATATAAGATATATATATATATATAAGATATATATATATATGAGATATATATATATAAGATATATATATATATATAAGATATATATATATATAAGATATATATATATATAAGATATATATATATATAAGATATATATATATATAAGATATATATATATATAAGATATATATATATATAAGATATATATATATATAAGATATATATATATATATATATATATATATGATATATATATATATATATATATATATGATATATATATATATATATATATATATATATATATATATATATACATATAGAAGGAAAATGATATCGGATCAATAAAAAATAATGTTTTTTTTTGTTTTTTTTTACTAAAATAACCTATTCTAAAGAAAGTAACGCTCATCTTTCAATTCCGTATTATCTATCGATTATGAACTCCAGATCGCAAATCTCATTCATCCTTCAGTTAACACTCCTCCCCAGTCTTTTGAACAAGTGGAAAGGTTTATCTCTTGTTTCGGGTTTAGGATAAGGTTCCCTCTAAAGTCTATTTCAGTTTTATACTTGTAACGTCTCCGCTTGAACTCTGAACTTTTATTTACTATTTATTTTTATTTATTAATATATTTTCCTCTGTGGATAGGTTCACTTACTGTCCGATTAACACTCCTCCTCCTCCTCCTTTTGATCAGGAGTAGAGCTTTATCTCTTGTTTTCAGTTTAGGATTTGGTTTGTTATACGGCACATCAACCTCAATGGGTTATATAATACCGACAAGATTTTTTATTGCTGGTAATATTTATTTCCAAAAATGTATTGCTATTAATATTTTGTTTTCAAAAATGCATTGTTGGTAATAATTTTCTTTCTTCGAAAAAAATCTACTGCTGGCAATATTTTTTTCAGAAATGTATAGCCGGTAATTTATTTTTTTTCCAAAAATGTATTTCTGGTAATAATTTTTAATTTTCAAAAATGTATTGCTGGTAATTTTTTTAAACAAAAATGTATTGCTGGTAACATTTTGTTTTTCAAAAAAAATCTATTGCTGGTAATATTCTGTTTTTCAAAAAAAATATATTGCTGGTAACATTTTGTTTTTCAAAAATGTATTGCTGGTAACATTTTGTTTTTCAAAAATGTATTGCTGGTAATATTTTGTTTTTCAAAAAAATGTATTGCTGGTAACATTTTTTATTTTCAAAAAAATGTATTGCTGGTAACATTTTTTATTTTCAAAAAAATGTATTGCTGGTAACATTTTTTATTTTCAAAAAAATGTATTGCTGGTAACAGTTTTTATTTTCAAAAAAATGTATTGCTGGTAACAGTTTTTATTTTCAAAAATGTATTGCTGGTAACATTTTGTTTTTCAAAAATGTATTGCTGGTAATATTTGTTTCAAAAATGTACTGCTGGTAATATTTTTTCCCAGAAAATATTGCTGGTATTAAAACCTATATTTATACTTTCACAATGCTTTCACCGCAGTTTGCGGGTTAACTATTTGCCCATAGCTGGGCCCCTGGCAGGTGCTACAAACCCGCGTCAGGGTGGAGCTGGGAACAACAGCAATTAAGTGTTGGTTTCACGCTCCTCAAAACGCCCCGACCAGAGGCCTTGCTGCCGGATGTAGTTTATCGTCATACACAGGACGAAACATTATCTCCATAGCAAGAAAAACACCAGGCAAGGATAAAATTTACAAATGTATTTAAAAACATAACATTATTCCGACAACACCATTGCACAAAAAAAACTCCTTTATTTACTAATCACCCACGAATATGTCTAATAATGTGTATTATATTTAAGTGAATACTTCCTTACCTTGAATTTAAATGATGGCGAATTCATGAAGTCCCCAGGTTCATCGTCCAGAATCAGCTTACTTTTAATTTCGCGGCAAAGGACAGAATGGTTCAAGTTTCTTAACTTTTTCTTCCCCGTGATCCTTATTTGGTGTCAAAAAAATTTCAGGTCCACGTAAATAAGTAGAAAATTCCATGTTACCGGAAATACATTTTTTTTTTAATCTACAAAAGCAGAATGTAGTAGACAATATAAATCCTGACTCATGACGACGACGACGCTGCTCCTTGTGTCTGTCTATCAGCTTGTCAAATTGAACTTCCAAATCTTGGTTCATCTTCAGGCGTAATTCGCCTCTCTTTTTCAAACAGCAATATTTGTTTTTTTCCTTAGGCCGACTCCAGGACCGTTTTTTTTTTTAAAAATCACGTACTCACGTTGAGAATCCCTAGTACAAATGACGCGAGCTATGTGCTGATTATTTTCAAACGGAAATTCTCGAAGTGTAATCACAAAAGGAGAGGACTGGAAAGGCTTTTAAAACTTTTTTCGAAGGACAAAACTTTTTTCGAAGGATGAAAAAATGTCAAATGAAGTTAAAATAGGTTTACACACAAAAAAAAAAAACGATTGTTGAACAGACATCAAAGGGAATAATAGCATTAATAAAGTTTAAAACAAATTCTTTAAGAAAATCTTTAAAAGAATTTAAACGAACTGAAATGTTCTCCCGAACGAGTTCATATCAGGTCAAGTAGTTTACGAGAAAAATAAATTATTTACTAGATGTGCTGCCAAAAAATAAAGAAATAAATGGTTATTCTAAATTATAATAATACAATATTTATTTGTATAAAATACAAAAGGCCAAAAAGGGGGGAGTCAATCACCCAATCACTCACTCAAACAGGCACTCGTTCAGACACAAACACAATCTAAATTATAATACTACTATCGTTTCTATTTTTATTGCTTTATATATCTAATCAAATAATTCAAATCATTCTCCTCCCAAAGAGGGGGGCAAAGGCGATTTGAATAAAGAGAATCCATGACAAAAACACAAACTCTTATTAAAAAAACGGGAACAAAATGGCAGTCTCATAAATCAAAATCTCATCTATAAGAAAGTAACAAGTTTAATATTGAACAGTTTTTTTCATCAGTAGTAGTTTTTTACAGTCTGTAATCGACAGGGTGGTCGGAAATTCTTGTCACCCCCTACCAAAAAGTAATGAGAACAATAGAAGAACAAGTAATACAGTAATACAGTAATACAAAGTACATGTACTGTATTCAGTCTATTCCCTTTTATTGAAGCTGTCCCACATCGAGATGGTCAGTATGAACATCATTTTCGTGTCAGTCATCTGAAATAGAAAATTATATTATAAAGGATTGACAAGACTTTCGGACCACACTGGAGTATGAATGGGGAAGGATGGCTTGGAAAATATGATACACACGAGACAGATAGAGAGCAAGAGACACAGAGGAGAGCAACGTATAACATATTTGGTGAGTTTGAATAAATGGATGATAGAACAGTGCTTAGGAGAAATAACAGAAAGACAGAGTTTATAAAGAGTTACAAGAGACAGGAAGTTGTGGTGAGCCATGATCGCCTACGTCCTGAGGAGGAGAACACAGTAGGAATTTTGTCGGCTGACATATTTGTAGTCGTTTGACTTTATGCATAATAGAGCATATTAATTTTGCATATCTCACTACCCCTTCCGGAAACGATGAGTTTTTATGTCCTTTATTGGTTTGACTATAGTGGAAGATCGTATCTCTCGCGAGATGTGTTCTTTTTATTTCGTACTAGCAGCATGGCCCGGCGTTGCCCGTGCTTGATTCAAAAATCGTACGACTCATACAGCAATCGCTATCACTTGACTTAAAATGTTTTTGCCCTTCGTTGCCTTTAAAGAAGTGCCCTTTGCCGTGCTGATGTTGCTACATGCCTTACTTATTGCCTATCTCACACTGCGAATTTTTTCTAAGCTCTATACCAAACATTAAATCTGTTACGAAAAAAGAACTAAACAAAATGAACACACAACAATCAGCTTTAAAAAAAGGACTCGTAACTGGAAAAACCGAATGAAAAAAGAATGTTAGCAACAAATATTTTTTCACACCCAACCCAGTTCTGCGGAATCAAAATCAACGTTGAGTTTAAGCAAGTGAATGAGCCAATTGGAGTAAAGTGCCATGCAGATTAAAATTTTTCCCACTTGTGACGAATGCAGCTATCGATTTTTTTTGCATGCTAGCATGCTAGTTAACATTCGTGTCAGTCAGCTGTTGGCCAATAGAATCTTCCTGCCTATTTGTGGCAGCCAGCTATAGGCTCTCACTCTGGCCATTAGAAAATGGCCGCAAACTACATGAAAACTACCGTAGAAGCATGAAAAAATCGATTATTTCCACTATCGATGGGAGTTGGGAAATGCAAAGTCGGTCTTGGCCTTCCCACTAACTTGGAGCATGTGCATGTAAATTTTGGTGCAAAGCCGTCGAAAATTGCGGCCGTGCATTCGTTACGCACACGCACACGCATCTGCCTATCTAGGTCTAAACACCTTTTCGCTCCGATCTTACGAATCAATGTCGTGCGTATTATCCCCCACAGTATATTTCCTCTGATGTTCGCTTTCGCCATCAGTACTCCTTTCCTCCCTCTCAGGTTCCGCCTCATTTTTTTACTTCCTCCATCTCGACATCTTCATCGTCAATTTGAAGATCAGAGTGAGTCAATAAATCATGTCTGTTTGTTATTATAGCTGTATTATGTCCTTTTTGTACAATAAAGTTCGCTTTTTGGGGGACTTAATTCTCTGTCTTTTTTGTACCACATATTTTTCATTTGTCGAATTTGTTTTCCCATCAATGCAGGGGGACTTTACCTGCATGTGGGATAGTTCTATAACCCAGTAATATTCTCGGTAGATGACTATGGTGTCTCTGGATGAGGAACATGCCGCCAACTCCATTTTCACCGCCTGCGCCATTTCTTCTGCAATTTTATGCGATTGCGGGTGGTATGGTGGTGTTTTATAAGGGAAACGTCCAATTTGCTTTAACCACAAACATAAAGTTTCATCACACAATTCTGATGCATTGTCAGTGACTAACGAATTTGGTACCTCAATTCTGACAATTATCACTCGTAATATTTGCTTTAACGTGGCTACCTTCCTATTCTGAACCTGATCATCTTCAGGCCACCCAGAGAACGAGTCGATCAAAATTTAAAATAGTCCTATGCCTTTAACATGCGCACGATTCACATGAACGTGAACCAATGGCAGTTTTTCTTTAGACTATCAGTGTATTTTGGTTTGCCGAAAGTCTTTTTTTGTTTTAATTCCATCCATTTTGGGAATTTTTCTACATATTAATCTACATAAGGTGAATACCAAGGTCTCCATGTTTCCAATTTTAATCATGTCTGTGTTGCTATTATTCCCAAATGAACATCAACGTGTACATTTTATTACGCCTTTTATTAATATTCCTGTTGGTATTAAAACATCTCCATTGCATATAACACCCTTCTCTATAGTTAAATTGTGTCATATCTGTTTATAGCGCTCTCTGCCGCAGAAAAATCACTCCATTTGTTTTTTATTCCATTTTCAATTTTGCTTAATACTGGATTCTGTCAATTTTCAAATGCAGAACGATTTATGGGTACATTATTAACATTATTCGGACTATTGTCCTCATCTTTGTCGCCATATTTATTACAACGTTTCGGCCTTTCAGTATATCTATATTTCTGAGATGAGGTATCATGTACACTATTTACATTATTCGGACTATTGTCCTCATCTTTGTCGCCATATTTATTACAACCTTTCGGCCTTTCAGTATCTGTCTATATTTCTGAGATGAGGTATTATGTACACTATTTACATTATTCGGACTATTGTCCTCATCTTTGTCGCCATATTTATTACAACGTTTCTGTCCTTCAGTATCTGTCTATATTTCTGAGATGAGGTATTATGTACACTATTTACATTATTCGGACTATTGTCCCCATCTTTGTCGCCATATTTATTACAACGTTTCGGCCGTTGTACGCTCCGGCATTCTTCAGGTGGTTGGAATGTCGAACTGAACCCTTTATTTCGCTCGCTGGGCTAGACAGTTCTAGCTCCACATGTCATGCTTAATGGATGTCAGTTATCAGTTATCTCCTGTTAATTCCCCTCTCCAAGTTCTCCACTGCCTTAAATAAAAAGTCGCTTATATTTGTTGGTCAGTTATATAGATTGGTCAGAATAAGTAGTTCTTCAGATTCCAGTGAATAAGTATATATGGAAACCTACCAAAGAATACGGCTATCACCATTACGATAAGAGATGTGACGAACATCTACTACACTTTGATCCCAGCCCGATGACCAGGGAGTGACGAAAATCGTAACACGAGTAGCGCTGGCTGTCTGGTCAAGGAATACTGAATGTTTCCTTATAAGGAAGCAGCTATTATTACCATTAGTAATATGGAGAAAAGATGCTACACTTTGATCCCAGCCCGAAGGCCAGAAATGAAGAAAAGCGTAACTCGAGTAGCACTCGCAGCTGTCGAATGTTTCTTTATAAGGAAACAGTTAATATTAACATTATTATAACATTCACAATAAACAAATGTCATCAAAGATTAAGAAACATGTTATTTTTTAAAATTCTTTTTTCTCTTTTTCGGGAAGATCAGATGAAAAATATTGGGACCAGAATCTTTTAAATCTTACCACCTGCGGTACCACGAAGGTGTCGTTAGCTTAAATATTCTTTTTACATAAAAGGCACGAAGATAAAAAAAATAGTCTATCCTTTTATGAAAGTCATTGAAATTTGGTCAAATGAATAATTAAATAAAACAAGACCCCAGAAAAAAAAACTGACCTTAATTTGCACAGACAAGCAGTGCCGACAGACAGGTGTTTAACTGAACGCTGTGATATTGTAAGCAAACTTCTGTGATTACAAACACTCTACAGCGAACACTTCTAGCTTTTCTAACTAACTTATCGTAAATTGCGGTGTAAAAAAGTGGAGTTTTCAAGCCGGATCAAATCTTTCCAAAACTAGAGGTCGACTTATATTGCGAGTATAAAATGCGAACCGTTACTACCAAGTTGTAAACAAGTGAGACAGCACTCCTAACAATGACAGTGCACCCCTTACCGTACCCCCAGCAGGCTACCACAAATATACCCGTGTGTTTGGGGAACATATTTGGCATATTAACAAGAAATTAATAGAAAGTGATAAAATACTAATACAAATTCAGTATTCTATAAACTCTACATCACCCATCGGATCCAAGATCTGAAACACTAATTGGTCGCGACATGTTTACATCACAGATGCAAATGGAGGACGAGTGATACGGTGTTTTACAATAACATACGATACGTAGTAGTATTATCAAAAAACTACCTGATGTGATGTGTAATCTAGGATATTAATATTTTATAGGAGTTGATCTTGACTTTAATGTGTTTATCAGTAGACCTGGCGAATTTTAAATTTCCGCTAAGTTATACAGATAAAATAGATGGTACCTACCGCTGTATGTTGTAGGTTGTTTGCTATACAACGCATATAGAAATATGTTTATGTCTCCATATACAGTTAAGTAGTGTGACCGTATGCAGTTTTGGAAAAGTCTACTACTCATACGTCGCATCCAACTGCTGATAAACAAATTGGTGGCATCACTTGGTGTTTGTTTACATCACAGGTGCAAATGGCGGACGAGTGATACTGTGTTTTACAATAACATACGATACGTAGTAATATTATCAAAAAACTACCTGATGTGATGTGTAATCTAGGGTATTAATATTTTATAGGAGTTGATCTTGACTTTAATGTGTTTATCAGTAGACCTGACGAATTTTAAATGTTTACAAAGTTATACCGATATAATATATGGTACCTACCTGTTTCAGTTGTAGGTTGTTTACTATAAAACGCATTCGGAAAGATATTACTGTTAATGTCTCAATATAGATGTTAAATTATACTGTAGCCTAACTTCATTTACCGGTAGGCCTAAGTTTTGGGCCACTGGTAGTCTACCGTATGTTTGGGGGTCAACTTATATGGTAGGTCTCGGCCTAACACAGAATTTTGAGCTAAAAACTTGAGGTCGACTTGTAAGTCACAATTTACTGTAATATAAGATGTGTACGTGCGGTGTACTTTGATATAGATTTTACTCCCTATAAAAAAAAGATGAGAACAGACATTACATTTTGACCCCAGGCTGATGTCCGTGGTCTTGTGATTTACTAAGCATTGTTTAGATGTAGCACAAGGCTGCAGACATGGAGCACCCAGTGAGGATCGAAGTCACTACCCAGTTCAAGGACTATGAAGCAAAATTTGCCAAGAATAAAAGTATAACGGGAAAGAGCTATGGAAGAAAAGTTTATTCGCCCATTTACATTTCCCCCATTATGCGTATTATCAAATCCTTGATAATAACAAAAATATTTCACATACGGAACGGAAAGGTTGAAAGGAAAAGGAATGACACACATGCTTTGTTCTCAGAGAAACTTTTACACCACGAAGACATACACACAACTATATATACATATTTACACGAGTCCCACACAGAGAATAATATATCATAGTCAAGCAAAGTGAAAGGAGAACGGAAAGGTTGGGTCTTACATATAATATGGAGATTCTTCTATGTTTCTGGAGTACCCATGTTTATAACTCCAGATTCAAGAGGGCCGGGTTCATCTACTATATCCCAAACGAGGACATATTCCGTGAAATGAAAACTGCATGTCTTGGTTTTTCTCAAATTGTGGACTGCTAGCTGGAGTCTGGGAAAAATATATTCCCAAAGGGAAACGGCACCCTGAACTTCTCAGCTGTAGCATTTGGCAGCTGGCTCCCCTCGTCACACCAATAATCTTACTGAATAATTGAATGAATGACCACTTTCATTATTGTAAGCTTGGATATCTGGGTGGATTAATGTATAATGGCTTAGAAATGTTAATCGGAGAGCCGAGTTCCAATTCCAGTCGGGTTCATTATATTCACTTACGCGAAATGACCTTGGGAAAGGTATGTATCCACCTATTCTCCCTCCAGCTATGGGTTAATTAATAAGACATATCACTAAAACCATTATCTCCGAAATAAATAAATAAATAAATAAAGTTGCGTACAAAATATTTACATTTCGCATTAAATAACCCACAGAGGTGTTGATATGCCGCTAAAAAGAAACAACCAAACAACAATCCGTAGTACAGACTAAACTAAACGATTTTCCCAACGTCCAATGTAAAAAAGTACGTAAAAAATATTCTTCGTACTGTACTCAACTATATGTCCATGCATTTTTTAACCGATAATTCACTCGATACAAGGCCCAAGAGCCACTCAAAGTAGAGGGTTATTGGGTGAGATTGTAAGAAAGGGGGAAGTAAGAGAGTCTTATAAGGACGACTACGATAGATATCAGTTGACCCTGAGACCAAGACTGTATTTGCCAGGGAAGCATTCTCTCGGGAGTTTATTCCACAAAATAACAGTTCTGGGGAAAGAAGCTTTTATCAAAGGAACACGAATGGAATGGGGATGGCTTACCACCGTGAACATAACTTGGTGGGTCCTAGCTGTGACGGTCCAAGCTGGTGGCAATAAGGAATGGAACTTGTCCGAACATCCGCCATAGAAATAGCGATAGAGTAGTTAACTGCTGGCGACGTTTCGTCTGTGGGAGAAGGGTTGCACGGTGGAGAAGGATTCATCCCTCACAAGTCCCTGTCGAGTCTGGAGAGGGAGGATTGGGCAGTACCAGGCGAAATATGGCAGCAATACTCTATTTTTGGTCTTATGGGACCCTCATAAAGATATGGTCTGGCTGTGGGATAATTTTCTGGATTGTTACAATGAACCGCCCATTCTTCCAGCATCTTTAACGATGGCAAGAGTATACCCCTTTCCATGTGAGGTCGGAAGTCAATTTTAGCTCCAATAGGAGTTCAAAACATGCCTATTTAAGAAGTATGACCATTCAACAGGATTAATGCAAATTTTGGGGTGTGCTCGGAGTGAGGGAAAATATTATAAGTTTGTTTTTGGATGCGAGAGTAAAACGAAAGCAAAACACACAAAAAAGAAGAGAGACACGGTCGCTTGTCTCAGTTTCTTGTCCGCCCCTGGCTGTCTTCAGAAACACCATTAAGTACGCCTTTCCCCAAATATCCCGGCTTGTCTAATTTACGTTCATTCTACTCGGATAAATCAACCGCAACTGGTTAATGCGAGGCTCAGGTTCGAATCGCACCGAAATCAATTCTGCTTACGGCTAAAAAGAATGCATGTTGCCATGCGAATCCTCAAGGACACATGGTAGAGTGGATAAAGGCGTTGGTTAGATCCGATGACAGGACCCAAAGAGTGTGAGTTCAATACCCGGTTAAGTCAGTGGAGAACATGGAGAGGAGAATTAACAAGAAATAACTGATAACTGACATCCATTAAGCATGGCACGTGGAACTAGAACAGTCTACCCCAGTGAGCGAAATAAAGGGTTCAGTTCGACATTGCAACCACCTGAAGAAGGCCGGAGCGTACAACAGCCGAAACGTTGTAATAAATATGGCGACAAAGATGAGGACAATAGTCCGAATAATGTTAATAGTGTACAATACCTCATCTCATAAATATAAATCTATACTCTCTATCTATCTATCTATCTATCTATCTATCTATCTATCTCTCTCTCTCTCTCTCTCTCTCTCTCTCTCTCTCTCTCTCTCTATATATATATATATATATATATATATATATATATATATATATATATATATGATGGACTCTCCCATCGAGTTCAATGTATGAGGTTCCGACGACCACGTACTAATTATCTGCATGCCTATGAAGGGCATGACTTTTGAGACCTTCTCGAGAATTGCACAAAAGACCACAAACGATACAAGAGAATGTATTGTATCAAAGTGCAGCAGGAACACAGTTAGATGCCTTATTTTGCTTTCTCGTTTCATGTAGTCGACTGATGGTTACTTCTCAGTGCAGCTATATCAATGTTGTACTTCTTTAGCTCCAATGCGACCAGAGCTGTTTTTCTTTCTGGTGCTGAGTTGTTGTCTTGGAGAGTTCGTACATTCCAAGTGCCAAGATGAAGTTGATGTTGTTTTGTAGTGTTTTTTTCCGGATACTAGTCTGTTACTTCAGATACGAGTAGACAACCGACAAACACATAAAAACATAAATGTCTTCAGTTAAAAACATTAGACGATTTTTAAAAAACAAACATGAATACTAAGGTTGTATAAACTTCTCCTGGCGTCAGTTTAAACTGACAATTTCTTTTGTCCGTATATTTTGCGAAATTTGCTTTAGTTTCCTATTTTCTTGATTGCAGATGGAAACTTGGAATTTTTCTAACATATGAAATCCCCCCCCCCATAATTATAGTATAATATAACGTGTTTAGTGACATTTTCTGTTTAATTTTACCTTTTTCCTTACCTGAGCTAACCACACTGATGTTAGTAGTGGAACTGTTTAAAATTTAGTCAAATTCAAGTACAGTTGCTTATAGGTACGGCGTGAAAAATCAAAAAAAGATATCTAAGGTTTAAAATACATCTTTTAAAATGAAAAATCTTTCATGAAGGTTTTATTTTAGTTTTAATTTCGAGCTCATAGATTAAATTTAATATTTCCAACAAGAAAAAATATTTTACTTTTATTTTATTTAAATTGACTGGAAGGAGTTTGCTTTTTTTATTAAAATGGCTGATTAGCACCCTTTTTTAGCCCACATTTATCACAATGTAATTCTCTTTATTAAAAATGTCTCCCAAAAATAAAATATAATTTTCTGAAACTTTGAGTAATATTAACGGATTTAAAGTATAATTAATCCGATTTGAAACAAACATTATTTACCTTAAGTTTAAAATATCCCAGAAATGTACACACATATATATATATATATATATATATATATATATATATATATATATATATATATGGTGAATCTGGAAATAATTTTAGATTTCGCTTCAACAACCATAAACTAACCATACGTCAAAACAATCCTTATTCCCCCATAGCTGAACATTTTAATCAACCAGGACGCTTATTAGAAAACTGTAAATGTGTATTGATAGATTCTGATTTCAGTTCCACATACACTCGCAGAAAAAAAGAAAAATACTGGATTTTAAAATTAAATACATATAAACTAGGGTTAAATAAAGACTTGGGTATTTTAAATCTTTAGAAATATTTCAATAGTTAAACAAAAAAATTTTGTTAGATATATTTAAAAAAGTTTCTTAAACAACATCTAAAAGTTAGATTTTACGTTAGAAATATTCAAACACAGTTGCATTCCATAGCACGTGACCTCCGCGTCTCGCGACGGACGCTACTTAATGTAAACAAACTTCTGAAAACAGTCATTTCTGAAGAAAGATCGGGGCCGATCTGAAATATCCAATATATATATATATATATATATATATATATATATATATATATATATATATATATACTTTCACAAAAAAAATTAAATTTTTTTAAATTTGCAACTTTTCAGTTGTTTTTTCTATATTATATACATATTAAGAAAGTATACGTGGCTTCTCATTATGCTATATATATGTATATATATATGTATATATATATATATATATATATATATATATATATATATATATATATAAGGGGTCTCCCCTTTTCACACAAATGGACTCACCCAAGGTATACATATAATACTACCAGTGAATACCCGGAGTCAGTACGTTAAGTCAAGTAACGGTAGTAGTGGTATGTTGAGTCGAGACGGAACGACAGAAGAGTAGTAGTGTTCAGTAGTAGTAGAGTAAATCACACACAGAGACGGTGGCAAGCGTCACAGTTAGCGCGCACGTAGACTCAGTAAGGAGTCATCCGCGATACTTCAATACCAAGATTGTATATATATTAGTGCTACTAACCCGCATTCCTGGATCTACTAACCCGTATTACCAGTTTGTATTATTACGTTAATACATTTATTTTCCTTATCCATTCCTGGCGTTTGTTATTCATTGATATCGGATTTCATCCCGGAATCCAGAACAATATATACATGGTATAAAATGACAATTGGAAAAATCTTAGATTTTGCCGACGCGTTTCGTCTTCCGACTTTTTCAAGGCAAAAATGAAATCAAAATATCTCTGTTGTTATAGTTACATTAAAAATCCAAAAGATTTCGATTTCATTTTTGCCTTGAAAAAGTCGGAAGCGAAACGCGACGGTAAAACTTATTTCCAATTGTCATTTTATACCAATCTGTCTTGTCCACAGAATTGATCTGGGAATTTAACTATATATATATATATATATATATATATATATATATATATATAAACACGCGCTAACCACAAGATAGCTTATTCCCAAATTCTCGGTTGACGAGGAAGCGTGACCAGACACCTTAATTCAACTTAATTTCAAAAATTATATTAAGGGTCTCGGCTCTCGCTTTTGAAACGAGAACTCTTATGTAGCGAAGGAATCATATTTTTAAAAAAATATTTTAATATATATATATATATATATATATATATATATATATATATATATATATCTCAGAGATAAGTTTGTACTTTTATAATGATATTATAATAAAATATGAATGTCAGTAATGAGATTATATATATATATATATATATATATATATATATATATATATATATATATATACAGATACATACATAAACATAAATACATTACATGATGATGTATGAATACAATATAATTTCAAATAATGACCTTGTGATCATAGCGGTAATGATATATGTAAAAGGACAATTGTTTGTTCATTCATTCAAACTCAATTCATGGGCCCTGGTTTTCAGTTTACCCAATATATTATCTGTGGGATTTTTGTTAGGGTTCTGTGCAGGCCAGCCAATAATATTCACACTGACTAATTTAAATTAACTTTATTGTTTGATTAATTTCTTTCTGATTATCAGTAAAATCGACAAAATCGTCCATAATGACAAATCTGTTAACACAACACAATTCTCTTTATTAAGAAATCTTTAAAAAATAAAATATACTTTTCCGAAATGTCATTTGAGACAAAAATAGCTGACTAAAAATGAATTAATCTTAATTTAAAAAAATATTATTTACTTTTAGTTTTAAATATCGTAGAAAAGAAATTTTATGCGATGTTGGCACATTTACCAACAGCTTGATGTTTGAGAAATTTAGTTAAGGAGTAGAAAATAGAATAAAAATTAGATGACGAATACAACGTAAACTCCTTTTTTTATAAATTTTTAAAAACTACCCATTAATCTTAAAAATGTAAAATTGGTTGGAAATTCCAAACTCCTGAAGAAGGCCGGAGCATACAACGGCTGAAACGTTGTGAATATGGCAATGAAAATGAGGATAACAGTCCGAACAATGTAAATAATAGTATTCATAACATATTTTTATTCATAAAGGCAATTGAAAGCTTTTCTAATTATATAATGTTTTACTTTTATTATATTTTTATTTTACGATTAAGAGTAGATTTTCTGTAACTGGGGGTCTTGTCTGACTGCAACGAATTGATGATTTAAAATCTCCGAGGACTTCTCTTTATAATTAATATAAAAATTAAGCGCTACAAAAAAAAAAAAAAGAATTTCTCGAAATTTCATAATATATAAATATAACATGTATTTAATAACATTAAATAAGTGGCGCTAATAGATGTAAAAAAAAATATTTTTACGAAGATTTTCTAAAAAAAGATACATTTCAGAAATCTTTCCATTCATTTGTAAATAAATCTTGCAAGAATTTAGAAATCAAAGTTTTTCACTGCAAAAACACACTCAAATAATTTATCTTCCCCGATTGATGCAATTTTTAAGCAAACATTTCAAATATTCTAAAAAGGATAAAAGAATCTTATTTTTACAGCAAATCATCCTTTGGCTATTCCTCTTAATAATGGCGCAAAGATTTTGACGGTAAAATTTTGTTTTTATAAAATTTTAGTCATTTTTCTTTGTGTATGCTCATTTTTTAGCGAAACTCTCTCCCGATATATCTATCAATATATCTATCAATATATATGACGCGTTCGGCTCAGGAGGGGCGTATTCAACAAAAAATCGAAAATTGCTTTTTTCACTGCAAATTATTCATTATATTCAAGTATTTTACAAAAAAAAAAAAAAAAAATTAAAGCCACTTACGGAATATTTCCCACCACAATTTAGGTATATACAGTAGTCCACCGCTGTTAGGCGAACCAGTTTGCCACGGTAGCCGGACTCCAAGATTTTGCTCTCGTAACCTCAATATCGCTCCTTTATAGAACTTCCACCCTCTTTTACCAAATTCTTGGCCATCTTCTTCACGATTTAAACACTGTGCTAAATATCGAATAAAAATTTGCCGAATAGTTATATTTACGTGTAAATTTACATGCTTAATTAGAAAATAACAAAATTTTTTTTGATAAAATCAACCTTTTTGGGAGTTATCGACAATAAAATTTCTGACTCATTTGCGTCCCGGTAGCAATTACTGCCGTTGTTTGCATACATTTGCTGCGGAATAGGCATTCACTTGTTTCGATTATTGCGTAATGAGATTCCGCAGACAAATCTACGGTTTATGTTATGGCCGACCTGCGCTACAAACAACGCCAATAATAGCAGCCGTGCCGTAGCCGACAACGACACGAATGAGTCCGGTCTTTTATTGTCGATAACTCCAAAACGGTAGATTTTATAAAAATTTCTTTGTAATTTTCGAATTAGGCATGTAAATTTAGAATAAAAAATAACTGTTTGGGAAATTTTTTTTAGATGCTTACCGCGGGGATTAAAAAACAAATTACCCGAAATTTCTTATGGAATCATTGGCATAAATAAATTATTAGAATTTTTAATATTATTTTCGAGGCATTATTGACGGTATATATCGCGAAATAGGGCAAATAGGTCCCAAAAATCAGGTAGGTGTTCAACCCCTATTATCGACCCTCCCCCAGCTACCGCGATTCACTTGCAGCGCAGGTCGGCCATCTTGGACCCCAAGGCCCTCGCTATAGCGGTGGACTACTGTAGTTCGTAACCATGCAATGAGATGAGATAACATAAACCGTAGATTTGTCTGCGGAATCTCATTACGTTATTGTTGCATAATTATAGTGAAATCATTAAGGCTTTTTCTTTTTTTGTTAAAAGCATTTTATTTTTGGTTGTATATTAATTTAAAATATTCCTTTTTACAGGCTTTATTTTTGAAATGGAATAAGATCATAAATTTCAGAATTTCACCATTGCCCATCAAAATGACTGGAAGAAAGCGATCTAAAAACAACAATGGAAAAGAGAGGTAACAAAGCATAAACGAAATAGCTCTAATTTGTTCAACTTAGGAAACTTAGCATTGCAGCCAAAGTATTCTAAAATGCTGCCAATAACAAAGGAGAAAATGAAAAATACCTAAAAACAAATGGAATATAGCATCAAAATTTATATTATTTTTACTTATTTGTTATGTACCTAATACATAATTGTCAACAATGGTCCCGTAAAACTTGATATTTCCTATAATAAATTCTTCTTATTATTGTTATTATTTTACTTAAGTGTAAGTTTGTTAGACATTTACAATTCCTTAGGGCTATGAAAAGAAATGTTGATCAAAACCACCTAAAACCTTTAAAAGCGCGTATTGCCGCAAAATTATCAAATGTTGAATACGCCCCTCCTTCACCGCACGCGCGTGCGCACGCACACACACACACACACACACACACACACACACACACACACACACACACACATACACTTAATAATCCTTTATCCGAAATTATTAGGACCGGAAGAGTTTCGTTTTTCAGATTATTTCGGATTTTGGAATACACGCTATTTAATTTGTATATAACATCTATAAAATGGAGCAGCTTGGAAATGGAACCCAACCATAAACACGATATACCTTTACTTTTCATAACACTGCTTATATATATATATATATATATATATATATATATATATATATGGATACGCACACACAAAGCGAGTGAGATCGAGACAGGTGTAGGGAGAGGAAGGGATTCTGAATTTTTATTTGTCCAGATTTATTTCACAACAAAACAAATAACCTAATTGTCTCAAGATTTCTCATGTACTCTATGACGTCAATATGCACTGGCTTGACCCCAAAGTCCTTACTCACCTTTTTTTAGTCTTTCTCTTCCTAAATAAGAATGTCACGAAAAGATAAAATTGATCGCAACTCTATTTTTAACCCTGTTTTTCTTGTTTTCCTCTTCTTTTTTCCCTCTTTTGTTTCCCTTTTCTCCCCCCCCCACTTGATTTATCTTTCTCTTTCTTTACCGTCTTCTTTATTCTTTTCCTTCTTTTTGCCCTTTTCGTTTTCCCTCCTCCCTTTTATTACTATTCTTTTTTCATCTTTTCTTCTATCTTTTTCTTTGTTTGCCCTTTTCTTTTCTTTCTTTTTCTTATTTTCTTTCCTCTTTTCCGCTTTATTTCTTCTTTCTTTTCCGTTTTCTTTTCTCTTCCTTTCTGTTTAATTTTTTACTTCTTTTCGTTTTTCTTTCCGTTTTATTCTTTCTTTCTTTCTTTCCGTTTTATTTTCACTTCTTTCTTTCTTTCTTTCTTTCAGATTTATTTTTTCTTCTTTTCTTTCTTTCTTTTTCTTTCTGTCTTGGTTTTTTTTTCTTTTCTCTTCCTTTCTGGTTAATTTTTTCTCTTCTTTTTTCTTTCCGTTTTATTCTTTCTTTCTTTCTATCTTTCTTTCCGTTTTATTTTTACTTCTTTCTTTCTTTCTTTTTTTCTTTGTTTCTTTGTTTCTTTCTTTCGTTCTTTGTTTCTTTCTTTGTTTCTTTCTTTCTTTCCATTTTATTTTTTCTTCTTCGTTAAACCTTTTTCTTATTCAGGCTCAGGCAGACTTCCTCAAACCCTTTATGGCCATATAGCGTTGAAACATCGGTGCCCCTCCCCCGTACGGTCACCGAAGTTAAGCAACATCGAGCCTGGTCAGTATCTCGACGTATGACCGTTTAGGAATACCGGGCGCTATATACGTGGACTTGCGGGTGGTGTAATGTATAATGGCTCGGAATTGTTAATCGAGGAACCGAGTTCGAATTTTCGTTGGGTTCGTTATATTCACTTACTCACAAATACATTTTGGAAAGGTATGAATAGCCCCCCAGCTATGGGCTAATTAGCTAAACGTGCATCACTAAACCATTATTATCTAAAAAAAAATGCTTACAATCTGCAAAAATATTTGCTGTATAAATGTACAGAAACTACCTTGTCCAAAAAAGTGAGGGATCAGTTTAGATACTGATTGTAATATAGAATTGATCCCCCACTTTATATACATATTATAATTTCTTCAATATCTGTCTATATTTCTGAGATGAGGTATCATGTACATTATTTACATTATTCGGACTATTGTCCTCATCTTTGTCGCCATATTTATTACAATGTTTCGGCCATTGTACGCTCCGGCCTTCGTCAGATGGTGGGAATGTTGGAATCCTTTATTTCGCTCACTGGGGTAGACTGTTCTAGTTCCACGTGCCAATGGATGTCAGTTATCAGTTATCTTCTGTTAATTTTCCCCTCACATTTTTTTTCTTCAGAAATGGTAATATTTTTTCTTCGGAAATGTATTGCTTGTAATATTTTTTCTTCAGAAATGCATTGCTGGTAATATTTTTTTCTTCAGAAATGCATTGCTGGTAATATTTTTTTTCTTCAGGAATGTATTGCTTGTAATATTTTTTCTTCAGAAATGCATTGCTGGTAATATTTTTTTTCTTCAGAAATGCATTGCTGGTAATATTTTTTTTCTTCAGAAATGCATTGCTGGTAATATTTTTTTTCTTCAGAAATGTATTGCTGGTAATATTTTTTAAAAATATATATTTCTTGTAATATTTACTTCTGGAATGTATTGCCGGTAATACATTTTTCTCCAGAAATGTATTGCCGGTAATATTTTTTTCAAAAAATGTTTTGCCTGTAATATTTTTTTCTCCAGAAATGTATTGCTGGTAATACTTTTTTTCAAAAATGTATTCCTTTTAATATTTTTTCTTCAGAAATGTATTGCTGGAAATCTTTTTTTTCTTCAGAAATGCATTGCTGGTCATCTTTTTTTTCTTCAGAAATGCATTGCTGGTAATATTTTTTTTCTTCAGAAATGCATTGCTGGTAATATTTTTTTCTTCAGAAATGTATTGCTGGTAATATTTTTTTTCTTCAGAAATGTATTGCTGGTAATATTTTTTAAAAATATATATTTCTTGTAATATTTACTTCTGGAATGTATTGCTGGTAATACATTTTTCTCCAGAAATTTATTGCCGGTAATATTTTTTTCAAAAAATGTTTTGCCTGTAATATTTTTTTCTTCAGAAATGTATTGCTGGCAATACTTTTTTCTCCAGAAATGTATTGCTGGTAATACTTTTTTTCAAAAATGTATTCCTTTTAATATTTTTTCTTCAGAAATGTATTGCTGGCAATCTTTTTTTTCTTCAGAAATGCATTGCTGGTCATCTTTTTTTTCTTCAGAAATGCATTGCTGGTAATATTTTTTTTCTTCAGAAATGCATTGCTGGTAATATTTTTTTTCTTCAGAAATGCATTGCTGGTAATATTTTTTTTCTTCAGAAATGCATTGCTGGTAATATTTTTCAAAAATGTTTTGCTGGTATTTTTTCTATTTTTCAAAAATGTTTTGCTGGTATTTTTTCATTCTTCAAAAATTCATTGCTGTTTATATATTTACGAAAATGTATTGCTGGTATTGAAACCTATTTTTAAACTTTCATAATATTTTCACCCCTGTTTGGATGTTAACTATTTGTCCATAGTTGGGACCCTAACAGGTGCTACCACCCCGTTCCTCGAAACCTCCTGATCAGAGGCCTTGTTGTCGGATGTAGTTTATCGTAATACCCAGAACGGGGATATAAATGTATAGAAACGGCCGTTTCCACAAAGTGAGGGATCAGTTTATATATTCGTTGTAATGTAGAATTTATACCACACTTTATGTCAGCATTATAATTTCTTGTTTGATTATCCAGTTCTGATAAGGTATGACTCAGCCTATTCTTCCCCTGCTTTGGGTTAATTAGTAAGACTTTTTCTCATTTTTTTTCTCGTTTAGATCGATTCATTTTTCTTTTTAAATTTTCGTTTATTTTGCAACCGTTCCATTGAGTCTGTCGTTTTTTTTTTCATTTTAGCATAATATCGTTTTCGTGAATTTTCTCTACCCTCCCCGATTGACGACCTTTGTCAGTGTGCTGCTCTAAATTCTACATAGACACTATGTAAAATTCTGTTCTGCAAGTCACTATTTTACTAAGCCACAGATGTAGGTGAAAATTTTCAGGATATACTTATATAAGTGATATATCACGTGACTTTAAGCCTATCTTCATCGCTCTTTCAACTTGAAGACGCACTGCAAAAGTGTGAATTCTCATGGCTGCTCTTTTCCCGGCATGTTCAGGCCCGTTCTTCAACACACACAGAGTCTGCGGTCTATATTGCAACGATTCAGTTCATGTATCTGAAGCCCCCAGGGACACGCATACGTTTGTCTTTCTCCTATACTGGTTGCCAACCATGGCTAGAGATTCCTGCCTGCCATTTCATTTAACTCCCTAGGTGAGGGAAGAAGAGATGGATTTATCCCTTTTCCCAATAGTATTTGTGTGAAAGTGAATGCAACGAACTCGACCGGAATTCGAAATCGTCTCGCCGATTTCTTGTCCCGTGTCTCTATTCGTTGATAATCCTTTTTTATGGCTTATCAACCCTTTGCAGGTTATTTAAAGCCAGAAACTATCTTCAGAGTGTAAGAATTTGGGCGAGATTATAATGATTTCGTGATACCAGTCTTAGTAATTAACCCATAGCTGGGGGAGAAGAGGTGCATTCACAGAAGAGTATTTGCAGTAACGAGCCCGACTGGAATTAGGACTCGCTTCATCGATTTCCAATTCCGAGCCCTTCTCCTTTACATGCATCTTACATCCAAGCTTACTGCACTTGGTATTCCCAAGCGGTCACCCATCTAAGTACTGGCTAGGTCCAATGTTGCTTAACTTCGATTTCTCATTCCGAGCCGTTACCCATTACCCCACTCTCACATCAAAGCTTACAGTACCTGGTATCCCCAAGAAGTTACCCATCTAGGTGCTGACCAAGCTTATATGTGTGCCTATTAAAAATTATCTCTCCCTATAAAAAATATTGATTATAATTTACCTTGTTTTTATTAGGCAAATAAACTTTTTTTTTAATATACGGATTCCAAAGATATAGAACATATATGTTTGATTTAAAGCGGTGTTATCGTTTTATTTTGTGGGATTACGCACTACTTAAATTAAGTGGTCCGCTTGCAAAAAAAACAACAAAAAAAAACAAACAAAAAATAACATTACTTTTTTTTTACAATGATGTTCACTCTGTACAAGGCCCAAGAGCTACTCAAGGCAGAGGGTTACAGAATAAAAGGCCCCACCTCGAAGGAAGTTGATAATGCCACCAAGACGCAAGGGGCTGGCGAAAGAGAAAGAAAAGAAAAAGACTTTCGAGGAAACTGGAAACCCAGTTCAAAACAGGAAATAAGGGATAAACATCTACTTCTGTTCAAAAGACCGGGGAGGAGTGTAAACCGGACGATGGGTAAAGCTATCTACTTTCGAACTTTTACTCTCATCTTGATTGATATAGATGTTGTTATATACACAAGGTTTCGACTGATTTCCCCTTGTTCATCATCAGGTTTCTATTAATTGGCTGATCTGCGGTATCTGTTGATTATTGTGATACTTTGTCCCTGGGATATCAGTCATCGCTCGTTCCTTCTGAACTGGTGCTTCACTATCTGATGTCTATCAAAGAAGATGAAAAGAGCAGTTCAAATTAATACAAGTGTAATGACAATTACTAATGTCAGAAATAGAATACTAAATACTAAATAAAAAAGCAAATAATTTTTTAGCAATTAGATTAGCATTCATTAGACATCTGCCATATTCGAAAAAATACCGATTTTTAAAATCATTTTTTCATATTATAAATACATCATCAAATCAATCCCTGACTTCATAAAGGGTTGTCTGTACTTTGTTTTTTATTTACAAATATCAAGTTTAAAACGTCACTGATATCTGCGTACTATTATGAATTGGGTAAAAGGACAACATGTATGCGTCGTTGTGTTGCCCTGGATAGCAACAACAAAGGGGAAAGAAAGAAAGAAAGAAAGAAAGAAAGAAAGAAAGAAAGAAAGAAAGAAAGAAAGAAACTTTTATGGACACTTTGCAGCTATCGGACGTATACATATGAAATGAGAAAGAAAGAAAGATAGATAGATAGATAGATAGATAGATAGATATTGAACAAAAATAGATAGATAGATAGATAGATATTGAACAAAAATAGATAGATAGATATATAGATAAATATTGAACAAAAATAGATAGATAGATAGATAGATATTGAACAAAAATAGATAGATAGATAGATATTGAACAAAAATAGATAGATACATAATGAGCAGAGATAGATAGATAGATAGATAGTTAGATAGATAGATATTGAACAAAAATAGATAGATAGTTAGATAGATAGATATTGAACAAAAATAGATAGATAATGAGCAGAGATAAATAGATAGATAGATAGATAGATAGATAGATATTGAACAATAATAGATAGATAGATAATGAATAGAGATAGATATATTTTGTTTCTATTATCCTTAAAACGTCCTTGTTATTCACATGTTCAGTTCATTGTCTTCGCAACAGCCTTTTGTTGAACTAAATCTCTGATGCCTCAAGTCACTTCTTCATCTGTAAGGAGATAGTTCAGCATCCCCTGCCATATACGAGGATTTATATTACATAGCGGTTTTACACTCTTTTCTCTGTTTCTAACGACACTTTCCTCTTTTCGAATGCTTTGCTTAGTTTTTAGCGTTTGCGCTTGTTTGCTTGTTTCTTTGTTTAATGGTACATCAACTGTTTATGGGTCATTCAATACTGAAATTTAATTCTCTTCATAAGATTAATCATTTCATTTACAAAAATGTATTGCTGATATTTTTTCTTCTCCAAGGCGGGAGTGCCACTCGTACTCAAGGGTGTACAAAGTGTGAAAATTAGATAAAAGTCTGGGTATAGGGGGTGGACTGAGGCTATAAAAAGAAGAACGGGGATCTAAGCATCAGAAGATGACGATTGACGTTACATTTAAACTTTTGAAGATTGTAGTTATCAGCGAAGCAAGTAAGAGGAAGGGAGTTCCGCTGTCGGGAAGTGCGATAGAAGAGGCCGCTGGTGTAGAAGATGGGGGTTGTATTTAACAGTTTCAACAGTAAAAGAGTGGAACATAGTGGCTGACTTTTATTTATGTATTCTGGGTACCAGGAAAACAGCTCGTCAGAGCAGTTGCCATGAAAATATTTGTTGGAAAGACAAAGGGAAACCACATCAAGTCTTTGAGAAAGAAGCTGGTGTCGTGATGCCGAGTCGGGATCGATCGCATTGCAGATCCGTTTTTTGATTTTGTGGAGAACCTCAAGAGGAAAAGCACGGTCACCACACAATATATGGCAATAGTATTCAATGCATGGTACAACGATAGAATTGTAGATGTGCAGAATGGACTCAGACGAGAAAAAACATTCTGGCACGACACAGAGAACCAAATTCCGATCAGAGGCCTTGCTGTCCGATGTAGTTCGTTTTTTTTGGAATGCATCTTTCGCTGCTGTTACGGTGCATCTACGGGATTCCGGTGTCACTTTATCCGTCCTCTGTTAAAACACTTCCCGGATTATTTACATTATTCGTATTATTGTCCTCACCTTTGTCGCCATATTTATTTATAACGTTTCGGCCGTTGTACGCTCCGGCCTTCTTCAGGTGGTTGGAATGTCGAACTGAACCCTTTATTTCGCTCACTGGGGTAGACCTGAGTTTAAACATAGATTACCAGAGAGTAAACACAGACGATCCTATTATAGAATTAAGTAGACCACGTGACCATAGACGAAACGCATAAGTAGGAGTTTGCGTGACGTCTAATTGATCGCATTTCTAGTCTATCCTCTATTACTATTCGGATCACTATTTCTAGTCTATCCTCTATTTTTCTACTCTATTTCACTATACTATTTCTCTATTCAGATCACTATACGAGTAACTTGTCGAGCGAGTATTATCGGGCAAGTACTATTAGTATGAGTGATATTCGAAGGCGTCTGACACCAGTATTTTTCGACGGCGTTATTATAAATTATTTACATTATTCGGACTATTGTCATCTTTGTTGACATATTTATTACAAAGTTTCGGCCGTTGTACGCTCCGGCCTTCTTCAGGTGGTTGGAATGTCGAACTGAAACGTTTATTTTGCTCACTGGGTTAGACTGTTCTAATTCCACGTGCCATGTTTAATGGATGTCAGTTATCAGTTATCTCCTGTTAATTTCTTTCTCTGAAAGATCTCCACTGCCTTATCCGGGTATTGAACTCACACTCTTTGGGTCCTGTCACTGGATCTAACTAACGCCTTTATCCACTGTGCCATGAGGGCACCTGTGTATGAATTTGTGTGTATTATGTCTTCAGCAACCATTTTTTTTTACCAGTGCTCATATTGCAATTTTTGCTGTTATCATTGCATGTTTTTAATATGGCGACAAAGATGAGGACAATAGTCCGAATAATGTAAATAGTGTACATAATACCTCATCTTAGAAATATAAACAGATACTTCCCGGATATTCAGATTTTCGTCCTTGATTTTTGCGTCTCTATTTAATAATTCTCGTCTCTTGCTGATGACCATACATTCTGTCTTTAATACATAAATAAAAGTTACGGTGTAATATTTCATTATTCAAGTCAATGTTTTCACGAGTAACTTGGAAATCGTTTCCAAATATATTTGCGTTAAATATTAATGTAAGTTCCCGCTGGACATAAATAAAAAACTGATCCCCAAGGAAATACTAAATTAGCTTTTATTATACAATAGTGCGTCCTGGGTAAGACGATAAACTGGTCTCTGATCAGGAAGTTTTGAGGAGCGTGGAACCACTTCTTAATTGCTGCTGTTCCCAGGTCCACCCTGACCGGGGGTGGTAGCATCTGTTAGGGTCCCAGCTATGGTTAAATAGTAAACCCCCAAATTGTGGTCAAAACACTATGAAAATGTAAAAATAGGTTTTAATACCAGAAATACTTTGTAAAATTTTTATTAACAGCAATAAGTTTTTGAAGAAAAAAAATTATTACCAGCTATACAATTTTGAAAAAAAATTACAAGCGATGTATTTTGGAAAAAAGAATATTACCAGAAATAGATTTTTGAAGTAAAAAAATTACCAACAATACATTTGGAAAAACAAATATTACCAGCAATAAAATTCTTGTCGGCATTAAATAACCCATTGAGGTTGATATGCCGTAAAACAAAACAAACCAAACCAAACTATACAATAGTCCTGGGTATGACGATAAACTACGTCCGGCAGTAATGTTCGAGAGATTGGAGGTTTTGAGAAGCGTGGAACCATCTCTTAATTGCTATGGTTCTATATTATCTATATATATATTAATTTTCGGTGAAAGAAAAAGAACGTTTTCACTTAGAATCAATTGAGTCGAAATTTCTAGAACACATAATGAGTAAAGGCGGCTTGGAGAGTTTGATACTCACAGAATATATCGAATGCAAAAGAGACAGATGGAAACAGCGAGTAACCTACCCAATAAGAACGTGTACATGAATTGCAGAGAAGGGAGGAGGAGGGATAGTGAAACGAAAAAAAAACTTAATAAAATATACAAAGCGGAGGAAGTTATGGAGAAACATAATCGAGACATGGCACACAGAAGAAGGAAAAATATCCCTCTCTGTCCATTATCCATTTACGTTCAATATCTATCTATCTATCTATCTATCTATCTATCTATCTATCTATCTATCTATCTATAATCTTTATCTATCTATCTATCTATCTATCTATCTATCTATCTATCTATCTATCTATCTATCTATCTATCTATAATCTTTATTTATTTATCTATCTATCTATCTATCTATCTATCTATCTATCTATCTATCTATCTATCTATAATCTTTATCTATCTATCTATCTATCTATCTATCTATCTATCTATCTATCTATAATCTTTATCTATCTATCTATCTATCTATCTATCTATTTATAATCTTTATTTATCTATCTATCTATCTATCTATCTATCTATCTATAATCTTTATCTATCTATCTATCTATCTATCTATCTATCTATCTATCTATACTTCTCTCTCTCTCTCTCTCTCTCTCTCTTTCTCTCTATGTATATATATATTTCAGTTATGTATCTATTTCCGTTCATTATCTATTTATCGATATATTTCGGTGCTTATCTATCTCTGTTAATTATCTGTCTTCATTATCTATCTATCTATCTATTTATCTCTCTCTCTCTCACTATATATATATATATATATATATATATTTCTGTTCATTATCTAATTCCGCTGATTATCTATCTATCTATCTATCTATCTATCTATCTATCTATCTATCTATCTATCTATCTATCTATCTATCTATCTATCTTTGCGCATTATCTATCTATCTATCTATCTATCTATCTATCTATCTATCTATCTATCTATCTTTTTCAGACCTTTATATATATATATATATATATATATATATATATATATATATATAACCCCTCGTAGCTTTTTCGCTTTCTACTTCTTTTCCGTTAGCCTTCTTCAACTTCTTCCCTGTTTCTCGATTTGGTTTTTCTTTTTACTTGTCCTTTCTTCCTATTCCTCCTTATTCTCCTCCTCCTTATTCTCCTCTTCCTCCACCCCTTCCTTCTGCTCCTCCTCCTCCTTCTCCTCCTCTTCCTTATCCTTTGCCTTCCATATTTCCCAGACCCTCTTCGATTTCCCCTCCTTCTACTTAACCGACCTTTTCGTCTGTCTCAAATGTCCCAATTAACTTTATCATCGTCCTCACCCTCAGCCAGCATTTTAATGAGAGTCCATTTGTCCATCACCGTGGACCCGTGCTTCGTTGGTGGTCATTCTCGGCGGTGTCGAGTGGGACAGAGGCCGGGTTGGGGGTGTCATGTAGTCGGGGCGGGTGGGTTCGGTGTGGGGTTTGACGGATGGCTATTGTACTGTTAATAGATAACAATTCTTTAGAGAATTAGTGAATCGGGCAAAGGGATCAAAGATAACGATTGGACGGCACGTTTTCTTTCGTGTTAAAGCGTCATTCTTATATTTAGAAACGCCAAGCCGACACGACAACGGTCTATTGGTAGAATTTGACTTTTAAAATCAGAGAAAGGAGTGAGAGGCGTGCTTGGTAATAAGGTAGAGTCTGCCCGGTGATGGGCACTTGCTTGAAAATCATCTCTCGTTTATCCTCGAATAAAAGGCGACGAAAAATCCCCATTATACCGGACGGAATCTTCTGTCAGTCGAACTAATTCATAACACTAAAGAAAGATCTGTGTAACTGTAAGGTGACAAAGAATTTGAAATAACTCCGAAATGATATGACACACAACCTAAAAGCAATATGAAATGTGGGCGAGCGTCGGTGATCATTAGTTATTTTTTTTAATTACCATAGGCAAATTATTTTGCTTTGTAGCACATAAAAAAGCCGTTCACTTCTGTCAAAGATGTCGGTTGTCTGTCTTATCAAACCCGGTGTGGACTGAGTTCGTATCAGAAATAGAAATTTAACTGTGAAAGAAAAAAAACACCAAAAAACACCTGTCGAAAAACTAATACAGAATTTATCTATTTCAATCTTTCACTCAGACAAATGGCACGATATATATATATATATATATATATATATATATATATATATATATATAT
Organism: Acanthosepion esculentum; assembly: GCA_964036315.1. Lineage (NCBI taxonomy): Eukaryota > Metazoa > Mollusca > Cephalopoda > Sepiida > Sepiidae > Acanthosepion > Acanthosepion esculentum. The sequence goes on from OZ038518.1 coordinate 42,036,990, forward strand.
ATATATATATATATATATATATATATATATATATATATGTATGTGTGTGTGTGTGTGTGTGTAAATTACATAAAAATGAAACCCAATTGTAACTCATTTTGATGGCCATTTCGCCCCATTCCTGGGGATAATTTCCCTGGGGCTTGTCAATGCTAAAACGTTTTTTCACAAAAGTTTTAGCATTGACAAGCCCCAGGGAGATTATCCCGGGGCGGGGACCGAAATCAAAATGGGGTACAATTGAGTTTCATTTTTATGTAATTAATTTATATGCTCGATAATAAATATACTGAGCTCTCTTTTGTAGATCAGTTTTAATATTTTATATTATTAGGTTCTACTTGAATTAATACCCACGTAGTTTTACCTATATATATATATATATATATATATATATATATATATATATATATATATATATATATATATATATATATATATATATATATATATTAAAATATCAATGACAATAGGAAAACACTATTAAATGCTGACGCGTTTCGTCCAATGTGGACTTTTTCAAAGCAAAAACGAAATGAATTTAATTAAACAAGGAAATTAATAAAAACAAAAGACAGATGTTCTTAGCAACTGGAATGCAGGAAACTCTATTTTCATATTGTTAACTGAAAATCACGTCAGTTAATGTCACGTGTGGAGAATATTATCTGTGTTGGTGGAGAAACCATTTTCTTTTGATTTTATGATATTGTTGGACATGTTTGTTTGTGAGAGCAGTAATTTTGTTAGGAAAGGTGAAATAGGGAAAAAGTCTGGGCGTAGAACATTACCCAAATATTAATCTACGCCAAGGATTTTCCCTATTTCATCTTTCTTAGCAAAATTCATAATTCATAATTCATAATAATAAAATTCATAATTCATTATAACCCACGACTCCAAAATAAAACAAAATTCATAATTCATAATAATAAAATTCATAATTCATAATAACCCACGACTCCAAAATAAAACAAAATTCATAATTCATAATAATAAAATTCATAATTCATAATAACCCACGACTCCAAAATAAAACAAAATTCATAATTCATAATAATAAAATTCATAATTCATTATATCCCACGACTCCAAAATAAGACAAAATTCATAATTCATAATAATAAAATTCATAATTCATAATAACCCACGACTCCAAAATAAAACAAAATTCATAATTCATAATAATAAAATTCATAATTCATAATAACCCACGACTCCAAAATAAAACAAAATTCATAATTCATAATAATAAAATTCATAATTCATAATAACCCACGACTCCAAAATAAAACAAAATTCATAATTCATAATAATAAAATTCATAATTCATTATAACCCACGACTCCAAAATAAACCAAAATTCATAATTCATAATTCATAATAATAAAATTCATAATTCATAATAACCCACAACTCCAAAATAAAACAAAATTCATAATTGATAATAATAAAATTCATAATTCATAATAACCCACGACTCCAAAATAAAACAAAATTCATAATTCATAATAATAAAATTCATATTTCATTATAACCCACGACTCCAAAATAAGACAAAATTCATAATTCATAATAATAAAATTCATAATTCATAATAACCCACGACTCGAAAATAAAACAAAATTCATAATAATAAAATTCATAATTCATAATAATAAAATTCATAATTCATTATAACCCACGACTCCAAAATAAGACAAAATTCATAATTCATAATAATAAAATTCATAATTCATAATAACCCACAACTCCAAAATAAAACAAAATTCATAATTCATAATAATAAAATTCATAATTCATAATAACCCACGACTCCAAAATAAAACAAAATTCATAATTCATAATTCATAATAATAAAATTCATAATTCATAATAACCCACGACTCCAAAATAAAACAAAATTCATAATTCATAATAATAAAATTCATAATTCATTATAACCCACGACTCCAAAATAAGACAAAATTCATAATTCATAATAATAAAATTCATAATTCATAATAACCCACGACTCCAAAATAAAACAAAATTCATAATTCATAATAATAAAATTCATAATTCATAATAACCCACGACTCCAAAATAAAACAAAATTCATAATTCATAATAATAAAATTCATAATTCATAATAACCCACGACTCCAAAATAAAACAAAATTCATAATTCATAATAATAAAATTCATAATTCATAATAACCCAAGACTCCAAAATAAAACAAAATTCATAATTCATAATAATAAAATTCATAATTCATAATAACCCACGACTCCAAAATAAAACAAAATTCATAATTCATAATTCATAATAATAAAATTCATAATTCATAATAACCCACGACTCCAAAATAAAACAAAATTCATAATTCATAATAATAAAATTCATAATTCATTATAACCCACGACTCCAAAATAAAACAAAATTCATAATTCATAATAATAAAATTCATAATTCATAATAACCCACGACTCCAAAATAAAACAAAATTCATAATTCATAATAATAAAATTCATAATTCATAATAACCCACGACTCCAATATAAAACAAAATTCATAATTCATAATAATAAAATTCATAATTCATAATAACCCACGACTCCAAAATAAAACAAAATTCATAATTCATAATAATAAAATTCATAATTCATTATAACCCACGACTCCAAAATAAGACAAAATTCATAATTCATAATAATAAAATTCATAATTCATAATAACCCACGACTCGAAAATAAAACAAAATTCATAATAATAAAATTCATAATTCATAATAATAAAATTCATAATTCATTATAACCCACGACTCCAAAATAAGACAAAATTCATAATTCATAATAATAAAATTCATAATTCATAATAACCCACAACTCCAAAATAAAACAAAATTCATAATTCATAATAATAAAATTCATAATTCATAATAACCCACGAGTCCAAAATAAAACAAAATTCATAATTCATAATTCATAATATTAAAATTCATAATTCATAATAACCCACGACTCCAAAATAAAACAAAATTCATAATTCATAATAATAAAATTCATAATTCATTATAACCCACGACTCCAAAATAAGACAAAATTCATAATTCATAATAATAAAATTCATAATTCATAATAACCAACGACTCCAAAATAAAACAAAATTCATAATTCATAATAATAAAATTCATAATTCATAATAACCCACGACTCCAAAATAAAACAAAATTCATAATTCATAATAATAAAATTCATAATTCATAATAACCCACGACTCCAAAATAAAACAAAATTCATAATTCATAATAATAAAATTCATAATTCATAATAACCCACGACTCCAAAATAAAACAAAATTCATAATTCATAATTCATAATAATAAAATTCATAATTCATAATAACCCACGACTCCAAAATAAAACAAAATTCATAATTCATAATAATAAAATTCATAATTCATTATAACCCACGACTCCAAAATAAAACAAAATTCATAATTCATAATAATAAAATTCATAATTCATAATAACCCACGACTCCAATATAAAACAAAATTCATAATTCATAATAATAAAATTCATAATTCATAATAACCCACGACTCCAAAATAAAAAAAATTCATAATTCATAATAATAAAATTCATAATTCATAATAACCCACGACTCCAAAATAAAACAAAATTCATAATTCATAATAATAAAATTCATAATTCATTATAACCCACGACCCCAAATTAAACCAAAATTCATAATTCATAATTCATAATAATAAAATTCATAATTCATAATAACCCACAACTCCAAAATAAAACAAAATTCATAATTCATTATAATAAAATTCATAATTCAAAATAACCCACGACTCCAAAATAAAAGAAAATTCATAATTCATAATAATAAAATTCATAATTCATAATAACCCACGACTCCAAAATAAAACAAAATTCATAATTCATAATAATAAAATTCATAATTTATAATAACCCACGACTCCAATATAAAACAAAATTCATAATTCATAATAATAAAATTCATAATTCATAATAACCCACGACCCCAAAATAAAACGAAATTCATAATTCATAATAATAAAATTCATAATAACCCACGACTCCAAAATAAAACAAAATTCATAATTCATAATAATAAAATTCATAATAACCCACGACTCCAAAATAAAACAAAATTCATAATTCATAATAATAAAATTCATAATTCATAATAACCCTCGACTCCAAAATAAAACAAAATTCATAATTCATAATAATAAAATTCATAATAACCCACGACTCCAAAATAAAACAAAATTCATAATTCATAATAATAAAATTCATAATTCATAATAACCCACGACTCCAATATAAAACAAAATTCATAATTCATAATAATAAAATTCATATTTCATAATAACCCACGACTCCAAAATAAAACAAAATTCATAATTCATAATAATAAAATTCATAATTCATTATAACCCACGACTCCAAAATAAACCAAAATTCATAATTCATAATATTAAAATTCATAATTCATAATAACCCACGACTCCAAAATAAAACAAAATTCATAATTCGTAATAATAAAATTCATAATTCATAATAACCCACGACTCCAAAATAAAAAAAATTCATAATTCATAATAATAAAATTCATAATTCATTATAACCCACGACTCCAAAATAAAACAAAATTCATAATTCATAATAATAAAATTCATAATTCATAATAACCCACGACTCCAAAATAAAACAAAATTCATAATTCATAATTCATAATAATAAAATTCATAATTCATAATAACCCACAACTCCAAAATAAAACAAAATTCATAATTCATAATAATAAAATTCATAATTCAAAATAACCCACGACTCCAAAATAAAACAAAATTCATAATTCATAATAATAAAATTCATAATTCATAATAACCCACGACTCCAAAATAAAACAAAATTCATAATTCATAATAATAAAATTCATAATTTATAATAACCCACGACTCCAAAATAAAACAAAATTCATAATTCATAATAATAAAATTCATAATTCATAATAACCCACGACTCCAAAATAAAACAAAATTCATAATTCATAATAATAAAATTCATAATAACCCACGACTCCAAAATAAAACAAAATTCATAATTCATAATAATAAAATTCATAATAACCCACGACTCCAAAATCAAACAAAATTCATAATTCATAATAATAAAATTCATAATTCATAATAACCCTCGACTCCAAAATAAAACAAAATTCATAATTCATAATAATAAAATTCATAATAACCCACGACTCCAAAATAAAACAAAATTCATAATTCATAATAATAAAATTCATAATTCACAATAACCCTCGACTCCAAAATAAAACAAAATTCATAATTCATAATAAAATTCATAATTCATAATAACCCACGACTCCAAAATAAAACAAAATTCATAATTCATAATAATAAAATTCATAATAACCCACGACTCCAAAATAAAACAAAATTCATAATTCATAATAATAAAATTCATAATTTATAATAACCCACGACTCCAAAATAAAACAAAATTCATAATTCATAATAATAAAATTCATAATTCATAATAACCCACGACTCCAAAATAAAACAAAATTCATAATTCATAATAATAAAATTCATAATAACCCAAGACTCCAAAATAAAACAAAATTCATAATTCATAATAATAAAATTCATAATAACCCACGACTCCAAAATCAAACAAAATTCATAATTCATAATAATAAAATTCATAATTCACAATAACCCTCGACTCCAAAATAAAACAAAATTCATAATTCATAATAAAATTCATAATTCATAATAACCCACGACTCCAAAATAAAACAAAATTCATAATTCATAATTCATAATAATAAAATTCATAATTCATAATAACCCACGACTCCAATATAAAACAAAATTCATAATTCATAATAATAAAATTCATAATTCATTATAACCCACGACTCCAAAATAAACCAAAATTCATAATTCATAATATTAAAATTCATAATTCATAATAACCCACGACTCCAAAATAAAACAAAATTCATAATTCGTAATAATAAAATTCATAATTCATAATAACCCACGACTCCAAAATAAAAAAAATTCATAATTCATAATAATAAAATTCATAAATCATTATATCCCACGACTCCAAAATAAAACAAAATTCATAATTCATAATAATAAAATTCATAATTCATAATAACCCACGACTCCAAAATAAAACAAAATTCATAATTCATAATTCATAATAATAAAATTCATAATTCATAATAACCCACAACTCCAAAATAAAGCAAAATTCATAATTCATAATAATAAAATTCATAATTCAAAATAACCCACGACTCCAAAATAAAACAAAATTCATAATTCATAATAATAAAATTCATAATTCATAATAACCCACGACTCCAAAATAAAACAAAATTCATAATTCATAATAATAAAATTCATAATTTATAATAACCCACGACTCCAAAATAAAACAAAATTCATAATTCATAATAATAAAATTCATAATTCATAATAACCCACGGCTCCAAAATAAAACAAAATTCATAATTCATAATAATAAAATTCATAATAACCCACGACTCCAAAATAAAACAAAATTCATAATTCATAATAATAAAATTCATAATTCATAATAACCCACGACTCCAAAATAAAACAAAATTCATAATTCATAATAATAAAATTCATAATTTATAATAACCCACGACTCCAAAATAAAACAAAATTCATAATTCATAATAATAAAATTCATAATTCATAATAACCCACGGCTCCAAAATAAAACAAAATTCATAATTCATAATAATAAAATTCATAATAACCCTCGACTCCAAAATAAAACAAAATTCATAATTCATAATAATAAAATTCATAATAACCCACGACTCCAAAATCAAACAAAATTCATAATTCATAATAATAAAATTCATAATTCATAATAACCCTCGACTCCAAAATAAAACAAAATTCATAATTCATAATAATAAAATTCATAATAACCCACGACTCCAAAATAAAACAAAATTCATAATTCATAATAATAAAATTCATAATTCACAATAACCCTCGACTCCAAAATAAAACAAAATTCATAATTCATAATAAAATTCATAATTCATAATAACCCACGACTCCAAAATAAAACAAAATTCATAATTCATAATAATAAAATTCATAATAACCCACGACTCCAAAATAAAACAAAATTCATAATTCATAATAATAAAATTCATAATTTATAATAACCCACGACTCCAAAATAAAACAAAATTCATAATTCATAATAATAAAATTCATAATTCATAATAACCCACGACTCCAAAATAAAACAAAATTCATAATTCATAATAATAAAATTCATAATAACCCACGACTCCAAAATAAAACAAAATTCATAATTCATAATAATAAAATTCATAATAACCCACGACTCCAAAATCAAACAAAATTCATAATTCATAATAATAAAATTCATAATTTATAATAACCCTCGACTCCAAAATAAAACAAAATTCATAATTCATAATAATAAAATTCATAATAACCCACGACTCCAAAATAAAACAAAATTCATAATTCATAATAATAAAATTCATAATTCACAATAACCCTCGACTCCAAAATAAAACAAAATTCATAATTCATAATAAAATTCATAATTCATAATAAACCCACGACTCCAAAATAAAACAAAATTCATAATTCATAATTCATAATAATAAAATTCATAATTCATAATAACCCACGACTCCAAAATAAAACAAAATTCATAATTCATAATAATAAAATTCATAATTCATTATAACCCACGACTCCAAAATAAAACAAAATTCATAATTCATAATAATAAAATTCATAATTCATTATAACCCACGACTCCAAAATAAAACAAAATTCATAATTCATAATAATAAAATTCATAATTCATAATAACCCACGACTCCAATATAAAATAAAATTCATAATTCATAATAATAAAATTCATAATTCATTATAACCCACGACTCCAAAATAAACCAAAATTCATAATTCATAATTCATAATAATAAAATTCATAATTCATAATAACCCACAACTCCAAAATAAAACAAAATTCATAATTCATAATAATAAAATTCATAATTCAAAATAACCCACGACTCCAAAATAAAACAAAATTCATAATTCATAATAATAAAATTCATAATTCACAATAACCCTCGACTCCAAAATAAAACAAAATTCATAATTCATAATAAAATTAATAATTCATAATAACCCACGACTCCAAAATAAAACAAAATTCATAATTCATAATTCATAATAATAAAATTCATAATTCATAATAACCCACGACTCCAAAATAAAACAAAATTCATAATTCATAATAATAAAATTCATAATTCATTATAACCCACGACTCCAAAATAAAACAAAATTCATAATTCATAATAATAAAATTCATAATTCATAATAACCCACGACTCCAAAATAAAACAAAATTCATAATTCATAATAATAAAATTCATAAGTCATAATAACCCACGACTCCAATATAAAACAAAATTCATAATTCATAATAATAAAATTCATAATTCATTATAACCCACGACTCCAAAATAAACTAAAATTCATAATTCATAATTCATAATAATAAAATTCATAATTCATAATAACCCACAACTCCAAAATAAAACAAAATTCATAATTCATAATAATAAAATTCATAATTCAAAATAACCCACGACTCCAAAATAAAACAAAATTCATAATTCATAATAATAAAATTCATAATTCATAATAACCCACGACTCCAAAATAAAACAAAATTCATAATTCATAATAATAAAATTCATAATTTATAATAACCCACGACTCCAAAATAAAACAAAATTCATAATTCATAATAATAAAATTCATAATTCATAATACCCCACGACTCCGAAATAAAACAAAATTCATAATTCATAATAATAAAATTCATAATAACCCACGACTCCAAAATAAAACAAAATTCATAATTCATAATAATAAAATTCATAATAACCCACGACTCCAAAATCAAACAAAATTCATAATTCATAATAATAAAATTCATAATTCATAATAACCCTCGACTCCAAAATAAAACAAAATTCATAATTCATAATAATAAAATTCATAATAACCCACGACTCCAAAATAAAACAAAATTCATAATTCATAATAATAAAATTCATAATTCATAATAACCCACGACTCCAAAATAAAACAAAATTCATAATTCATAATTCATAATAATAAAAGTCATAATTCATTATAACCCACGACTCTAAAATAAAACAAAATTTATAATTCATAATAAATACTTATCTTTTATATTTATCATATAGCAATACCAGTTATTTTAGTTGCTAGATTTAATGTGATGAGAAATATAATTAATTTAAACAAAAATGATTTTCAACTATACCCATGTATAGACGGTGCTTAACTACGCTAGAATTACGGTAAATTTTCAAATTATATATAAAGAGCGGTCAGTAGACACTGCGCACCTGAAGATTGCGAGCGGTGTGGGATAATATGTATATTTATTATTTTATAGCCCTGTTATATAACATCGAGTACTGTTTCAATAACACCAGGAATTTTCTGTGCAATTCATGTATTTATATATTTACATATACCGGGTGTAACAGTAAAACTGTCCAATTGTTAGATTAAGATTTGAACCGCTGTATCTTAGAAATGATTAAAGATATCTTACTGGAATTCTCCGAGATTTTTGTAACACAAGTGGTCTCTACTTTGAACAATATAAATGTATTTAGCTCTTACTGTTGCGACTTCTTGATCTAGTTTTCCTCTCAGCTGTTGCCACTTTTTAAAATTTATACACCATTCTCTCGATGGTTCTTGAATGAACATTGAAGATGGAAGCCAGAGTATGAATGTTGGTACCATTGCTGAAGGCATTAATGATCTTTTTCCTCGCAGCATTGCTCAGTTGGGAAGACATAGTGGGGCTGACACAAAATGATTTTAACCTGTTCTCTTTCGTACTCAATAACACAAAGGAATTTTCAGTGATTCTTAAAACAAATGATGTCAAGATGGCTAAACGTCTTATTTGAAAATCTGGAAAAAAGGAACACTCAATAAGTTTAGTGTTTTTTTTTAGATATTAAACATATTTTTAGGATGGTTTATTATCTCATGCTATCACACGATTTGGAAAATTCTGCTGTTACACCCCATATATATATATATATATATATATATATATATATATATATGTATGTATGTATATATATATATTACAATGAATCATTCATACAGAAAATAGATTAGTAAAGTTAATGATATAAAATGGCGGAAGCCCTTCGAAAAATAAATTTGAAAAGTTCATTAACCTGTAAATCACTCGATGAATGATATGATCCTTGTTTTTAAAAATTATAAACTGTATAAGGTCTTTCCCAAGTACTTTCAACTGTACATTCAGTCATCCTCAGGCATGGAAATTATTTTGTTTTTGGTATATTTCAGGTAACATCCGAGACGAAAAGAAGTACTTATACAGTTTATAATTTAAAACAAAAAGGATCATAACATTCACCGAGTGATTTGCAGGTTAATGTACCTTTAAAATTTTGTTTGCGAAAGGATTTCGCCATTTTATATCATTAACTTTACTAATCTACTTTTTGTATGAATGAGTCATTGTAACATAAATTGAACTGCACCACATATTTGATAGATATATATATATATGTGCCCGAGCGAGCGTCTGCAATAGGGATTAGCTAGCCGCCCTAATAGACGGGTATGCTCGAATACGAATGGCCAGATATTATATATATATATATATATATATATATATATATATATATATATATATATGCAGTTGTTCATTATTTTTTATTTTTTTTATGTATATTATTTTCTTATGCATGTGTTTTATATTAAATACTTTAAAACGTTATATATATATATATATATATATATATATATATATATATATATATATGTGTGTGTGTGTGTGTGTGTGCGCGCGCACGCGCGTGTAAGTACAAACATTTGTTGGTCGCATGGAAAAACGGAAACTGCGATGATGTAGTAAAAGATGTCCTCTTCGTGTCTCGCGGTTGTTACGAAGGACGAACTTCATTAGTGTCTCTCACGTGAGGAAAGGATTTGTATGCGCATGCGTCCAAGTAGGCGACCGGATGTTGAGTTTAATCCAGCCCCCTGCTTGTTCGCGAGTCGCGTAAACGATTTCGTACGGTGCGCACTCCGTTTGACACGCTCAGCTATCAGCCACCCAGAACGACCGGATCTTCAGATCAAAGTGCTTCGATGACGAGCTTCATTGAAACTGCCAAATTCTTCTCTTTGAAGACCATTCCATTTTGCTTGTTCGACGATGGTCGAATCAAAATGACGAGTTCTTCGGTGTCGTTCTAAGAGTTTGGGGTTGTTCCGAATTCCTCTTGACGAAGAAAATATTGTTGTTTCATTATTTAAAACATATTTTTCCGATTAACACCCCCACCCACATTTTAATCCAACTTGTGTCACTGAATATATTAACACACTTGAGCCATTTATATTATATTCTTGCTCTGTCCAGGACATTGAGCTCTACCTGGATTGTATCCTCTTAGAAATATATATATATATATATATATATATATATATATATATATATATATATATATACAGGGTGTCCATAAAGTTCGTGTGCACTTTAAAAAATTTATAACTTTATTTGTATTTGCGATAGAAATAATTTCTAAAAAGGATTAGAAAGAAGTAAATCTATATTTTTAAGGTTTTATTGAAATTTTATTTAAGTTTCCACATGTCCTCCATCATTAGCAATACAAAGGGTAATACAATTTTGCTGTTCATGGAAAACATTTGCCAACTGATTTACAGTAATGCCTGAAATCACATCAGTTATTTTAGCTATACTTAAAACTAGGTACATTAAACTTTATGACATTTTTTACAGATTATTTCTATCGCAAATACAAATAAAGTTATAAATTTTTTAAAGTGCACACGGACTTTATGGACACCCTGTATATTGACTACTAATATTATCTATCTATCTATCTATCTATCTATCTATTTATTTCACCAGAGAATTTTATTTTTCTCTGGATCTTCAGACTTCACTTTCAAAGGTGAAAAGAATGAATATACAAGTATAGGATTGGTGTATACGGAATAAATTCTAATAACCAAAAAATACTATTCTTAAAAGAGTGCTCAATACAGAGTAGTGCACATATAATTTGTTTGAAAATTATAACATAAATATGTTATAAAATCACTACAAAAATAGCCATTTTGTTTCAACACTTCTGGTGTCTTATCAAGTGATGGTATTGAGCCTACATTCAACATCATCACGTGATAAGACACCGGAAGTGTTGAAACAAAATGGCTATTTTTGTAGTCATTTTATAACATATGTTATAATTTTCGAATAAATTATATATATATATATATATATATATATATATATATATATATATATATATAGAGAGAGAGAGAGAGAGAGAGAGAGAGAGAGAGAAAGAGAGAAAGAGAGATACCACCATAGATTCGCCATACCTAATAATTAAATGAATTTTTAAAAATGAACATTTTTTCTTGACGCTTTTATTTTAGTTTTAATTTCGAGCTAATAGATTAAATTCAATATTCTCAATAAGCTTTGATGCATTTCAAAACTAATTTAGATTAATTGCTGAAAAACTGATTTCAGTGCCATTTTAACACTCGTTTATCGCATTGTAATTCTCTTTATTAAAAAAATTTCAAAAATAAAATATACTTCTCTGAAACTTTATTTGAGGAATATTTGCTGATTTAAAGTAGAATTAATCTGATTTGAAACAAATATTATTTACTTTAAGTTTCATATATCGCAGGAATTAACTTTTAAAACAAAGGTAGCTGTTTATTTAAAGTGTTGACATGTTGACAGATGTTTTCCTACGGTGCTATATATGTGAAAAATAATTGAAGAATATAACGTGAGCGCCGTTTTATATTTAAGTATTCGGTAATCTTAAAAATTTAGGAAAATATTATCTGTATTGTAATGTTTTATTGAATTTTAGATACTTTAGCTTTAAACTTGCTATAGTTATTGCTCTTATTTTCTGATAATGTCGCGTATGAACATCCGTATCTACAAAACTCGGTACGTTTATACACATACAAAAACAATTCTTTTTAAAATACTGGCCGACCCCAGATTGTAATAAGCTTTTCGATTTATGATCATTAAATATCGTTTTATATAATAACAATATTCAGTAATAATTAAACCATTGTAACGGAATTTTAAAGATTTATGAATATTTTAAAAGTATTCTAGTTAAATTTAATTAAAATTAAAAAATATGAAAGCAAATCTGATAAAAATTCATTAATCATTGAAAAAAATGTTTTTTCTTAAGACAATATTGTCCTTAATATATATTCGTAAAAGCAAATAAAATCTTTTCTAATTAAATTATGTCTTAATTTATTACGTTTTTCATTTTAAGATTTAGAGCAGATTTTCGGTAAGACAAAAAAATAAAATAAAATAATGATTTAAATTCTCCAAAATTTAAATTCTAACATTATCTCGTTGAGTTTCTTGAGTTTTTCACAAAATTAATTCGAGTGAAACACATGTAAAAAGAAAAATATTTTTAACAATTTAAAAAAAAAAACATTTCTAAAATAACTTAATTCATTTGTGAATAAATTCTGAAAGTTTTATTAAAATCAGACAATAATTTGATTTTTTACAAGAATTTCCAAATCAATGTGTCTTTCACCACAAAAAAGATGCTAAAATTTGGTACGCTAATCCATCCGTTGACGCCAGAAAAATAAGTTTTTTAAAGAAAATTAAGAACGTTCTAAAAAGTATTAAATTTTTTTATTAAATTATTAAAACTATTTTGGTCTTTCCACTTAATAATATCATAAACATTTTGACGATAAGACATAGTTTTCGTCAAGGTTGAGGAATTTTTTCAACATAATATGCTCTTTTTTCGGCAAATTAATGAAGATACCTAAGGGAAAGGTATAAATCCGCATATTCTCCCTAACTATGGGTTAATTAGTAAAACTCATATCGATAAACAAATATTATCTCCAAAAGTAAAATAAAATTCTTACAATCCCAAAATATTTCCTGGCTTTAAATAACCTGGAAAATGTCGATAAGCCGTAGAAAACGAATCAATCAATCAATATCTCCTAAATTCAACCATTTCTACTGTGTAGCGATTTCGATCCCATACAAAATTCCATATTAAATATCTCAAATAAGGGTTAACATCTAAATTCAATCAACCTAATATTTCTACTGTGTAGTGATTTCGATCCTCACTGAGGACCCCATACAAAATTTCACATTAAATATCTCAAATAAGGGTTAATATCTAAATTCAACCAACCCAATATATCTACTGTGTAGATATTCCACACCTCACTGGGGACCCCATACAAAATTACATATTAAATATCTCAAATAATGGTTAACATCTAAATTCGACCAACCTAATATTTCTACTGTGTATTTCAATCCTCATTGGGGGTCCCTGACAAAATAACACACTTAAATAACACGACAAAATCAACCAATTCATCTGAACTTTCCCTTTATGGAATGAACTGTTAAGTTAAAACACACCGAAGTGATCATCGTGCCAATAACTTGGCGGACATTGTCTTTGCAATGGCTGGAGAGGAGAGTTAATTTAGAAATGAAAATGAAAAGTTAGAAAGGTAAATTTAAGAAGAAAATAAATAGGAGAAAAATACATTTCCGAGGTGCATATCTTTTTCATCTTTCGTTGGTCAACGAAACTGAAATCTCTGGGTACGATCCCCTTTGCGATGGCACCATTCTCAAATGGACTTCTCGACCCGTAACCTTTTGTCACTGGTTGTTATCAGAGACCGTCGCCCTGTTTAGATTCACGCGGTTTAGACTCCCGGTGTGTCGACTTTGGAACCTGATAAAACCGTTCTTTCTCATTAGACGGAATCCGAAGAGAAATCCGACAAGCAAATTCCTCAAAGAGTTCTGGCATTTCTTCATTCTGAGTGCATCTGAGCTGTTCGGCTTAAAAAAAGAAAAAAAAAGGATTAAGTTTGTTTTCTGTTTCTTGAGATGAAATGGAAAAAGACTACCGTAATTGATTTTATATATATATATATATATATATATATATATATATATATATATATATATAACCATTTTTCTCTCTCTGAGAATGCTGTTTTATATAAAACCAGTTGTAAGGTGCTTCTTTAATCAACTTATCTTATTATTAAACCTGACTTATTTTTCCCTTTCATCGTTTCTTCCTGAAGTTTTTTTTTTATTTCATTTTGTTTAAATGTCATATCTCTTCAGGACGTAGGCAAACATTACACTCAACGGATTCCTTTTCTTTACTATCTGGGAATTATCATGACTTCATGGGAAAGATAGCGATGTTGTTTCTTTCACTCTTCTTGAAGGTTTTAAATTCAAACTGAGTATCCTATCCAAGGCTAGAGTACCTAGTCGAACTTGTTATTTAACGCATAACTGGGAGTTGGGAGATTTTCATGTCCTCACGCTTTTCAAGAGCGAAGGGCGAGGAAGATTAATACGAATGTAAAAATGACAAACCCGACAGGAGTTGAACTCGACTCAATAGTTCGACTTTTTGCGCCGATAGCCGTTATACTGCCCGCACATCGAATTTTTTTTTGTCTATTCGGGGCGTGAAGGACCATGGCTCTGCACAGATTCCTTTTTTTTTTTTTCCTATCTGGAAATTATTATGGCATCTTGGGAAAGATAATGGAGTGGTTTCTCAATGCCTTCTAGTAGACTGGCTTCCCCGCAAGGCTAGAGAGGTCGGACCGCTTGCAATATAACGCATAACTGCAACAAGAAGAAATGGGTCACGCCTTTTGCAGGGACATCAGTGTGAAAGTGAATGCAACTAAATCGGAATATGAACACGGCTCGCCGATTTCACGTTGTGCGCAGATAACCTCTGAAAGAAAGAAAGAAAAACAAGAAAGAAAGACAAAAGAAAAAGGAAAGAAACAAGAAAAAGACTGAAGGGAAAAAGAAAGACAAATTGAAAGAACTCTCTTGGAGGTTAGCATCAGCCATGCTGTCGTAAGGCAAAAAAAAAAAAAGAAGATTATCTCAGTAATTAACGTTGCTTGATGCTTAACGTGCAACTTAATCTGGCACTCTCCCAATATACAGAGTCGATCGTAATCGCTGAATATGTAAGAGAGAGTCTGGTGAGAAAAAAATACCGTCTAGAACGACACAATGTTTCTTGTGGTCAATGTTCTGCTATGCATTCGCTCAAACTCTTTAGATGGCATTAGGAGAGTTTAGCTCTAACTAATTTCATTAAACGATCGCTAAAATGTTCATTTTATGTTTGTCACTAACTGGCAGTCGGTCTGGCTCACTCGTCGAAAATAGGAAAAAATGGGGAAATAATTTTTGTTGTTTTTCTTCTATGTGCTGTGTCCCTTTTGGGCATGGGTGATCACGGATCGTCACAACCATCAACCCCCCTTTGGCCCTTAGCAGCGTTTTTCCTTTTGCCATGCCCCAACCTCTATTCCACCATCCATTCGACACATGCTCATTAGGTAGATACTCTGCTCTCTACTCCTTGTCCCTTTTGCCTTCAATATGTCCTTGTGAGTGTCAAATTCTCCAAACTCTCCTTCCTCCTTATGTGTCGAATAAATTTTAGCTGTCTCTTTCTGATTCTAAGCATAGGAGATTTTTTCTTGTTGGTATCCTCGTTGCTACCTCACCTCGTCTATGGACCTTCCTTAGGCCGTGACACTTGCCAGAATCCAAAAATATTGAGAAATGGGTCCTGTTCATAATATGGATATAGTTTCAAAACGAACCATGATTTTACAGAGTTATTGGACTTAGTATTTATAAAGGTCAAGTTTGAAATTGTGCTAACATCATTGGCATTTATATTTTCTTTTTAAATTTTTAAATTGTTTTTGTTTCATTTTTTTTTTTTTAACATTTCACCCCAAGCAAGTCAGGAGTACCATTAGCACGCAAAGGGTTACAGAGAGTGGGAACAAGAGTAAAGAGGCGTGAAAGAGGAAAAGATGAAGAGAAGGACGGGGAATAGGAGATGTCGATTGACATTGCATTTGAATATTTCGAGATTATAGCTATCAGGGAAGCAAGTAAAAGGAAGGGAGCTTCACTGACGGGAAGTGCGAGACATGAAGCTATTGGAGTAGAAGAGACGGCTACATTTAACCGTTTCGACATTGAAAGGGTGGGACCGAGATGCCAACCTAGTAGCACGATTAAATTCATGGGAACCAGCGATTGTAGCTCGTCGGAACAGTTACCGTGAAAGTAATTGTGGGAAAGACTGAGAGAAGCGTCTGTGAGAAAGCGACTGTAAACGAGATGCCAGATGCCAGATGCCAGATCAGGGCCAATCACATTGCATATCCGTCTCTGGATTTTCTCGGGGATTTTAAGACGAACAGCGGGGGCTTCATACCATGTATGACAGCAGTATTCCATGAGAGGGTATGGTTGATTTATAAATTTGATGGATGGACTCGGGCGAGAAAAACTTTCTGGCGCGACATACAGAACCAACTTTCCTTGCGGTGAATGAAGCTATTGATTCAATGTATTTATTCCATCTCAGGTCAGGCCAGATTTTGATGCAATTTTATTTTTATAATTAAATTTTGCATCGATTTTTTACAGAACCACATGCACAAATAGTTGAGGTTAATTATTTAACTTAAATGAGGAATAAACGGATGCATATTTTTTTTTAAATTTATGCAATTGTTTTTTTTTTAATTTTAAAATGTATATATCCGTTCTTTATTCACAAGAAATCTTTTAGTAAACACACAAAAAATAGTTCCAATAACTTTGTAAAAGTCAGAGTTTGGATTTAACACTATATCGCCATTATAAAAGAGACGCCCCCTTCCGAATCGACATATTCCGATAGATAGATAGATATAGAAAATAGACATCGATAGATAGACATGAACAGGCTGAAATAGATAGATAGATAGATAGATAGATAGATAGATAGATAGATATAGAAAATAGACATCGATAGATAGACATGAACAGGCTGAAATAGATAGATAGATAGATAGATAGATAGATAGATAGATAGATAGATAGATATAGAAAATAGACATCGATAGATAGACATGAACAGGCTGAGATAGATAGATAGATAGATAGATAGATAGATAGATAGATATAGAAAATAGACATCGATAGATAGATATGAACAGGCTGAGATAGATAGATAGATGGATAGATATGAAGAGGCTGACATAGATAGATAATAGACAAACTTAGATAGACAAACATGAACAGTCTAAGATATATATATATATATATATATATATATATATATATATATATATATATATATATATATATATATATATATATATAATAGACATCGATAGATAGATATGAACAGGCTGAGATAGATAGATAGATAGATAGATAGATAGATAGATAGATAGATAGATAGATAGATAGATAGATAGATATGAAGAGACTGACATAGATAGATAACAGACAAACTTAGATAGATAGACAAACATGAACAGTCTAAGATAGATAGATAGATAGATAGATTGACTAGAGGGACAGAGGAAAACACCACGTAACATACTTAGTGAACTTGAGGAAATGTATGGCGGAACAGGGTTTAGAAGAAAATAACAGAAAGACAAAACTTATTAAGACCTACAAAAGACAGGACTTTGTGGAGGGCACATAGCACATAAAGAAGTCGAGGCCTATGGAATATCTAAAGAATGCTAATGTACAAAAAGTATTAAAATTTTTTTTCCCTAAATTTTAAGAGTGGACCAATTTATTTAAGTAGTGTTGAGATTAATATTAATTATTAAAAGAAAAGCTTTTTTTGCAGCAGGCGTCTTATCAATATGAATTTCTCAACAAAAAAAAGAAGAAAAAAACAGAGTATTTGTTGACAATGCAATTCTAAGAATAAATTCTTAAAATTAAAAAAAGCTTAGGTCGAAGATAATGCTTCCATATTCAATGGAACACATGCTTTAATTTTAAGAAATGGAAATTAACTCAAACTCCCAAAAGACATGTGAGGAATTTATGGAGAAAGCATTATTTTAATCATTTCACTCCAAACAAGGCATTAAAGCCACTAAGACGTAAGTAGGAGTAAAGAGGGTATAAGAAACTGAGAAAACGTTATTGAGGAGAAAGGACAACGAAAGAACAGGTATTAAGGAGACAGAAGAGAAATGTCGCGGCGAACGCACGTCAGTAATGAGGCATTGAATCGCGTGCGGACATGTCTGTCAAAAAAACAGCTACAGCTAGGTTTTCTCCATTAGCAGTAGAACAACTTCGCATGTCCAGATACGGGCCTTTTTGCAACTTGTCCAAATCCAAGCCTCTATCAACTGTCTCCTGTCAATAAAAACGACGGGAAAACCTTTTTTAAATTTTTTCGGCATTTGCTAAACGTAACGTGGAGAACTGTGTTACGATTGATATTACTCAGAGAGAAATACACGTCAAAACAATGGCGTCGTCGATAGGATGCTTGAATGCGCTGGAAGATCCCGAATACATAGAGATATGGATCAGAATTTTTTCGGCATTTGCTAAACGCACGTCAGTAATGAGGCATTGAATCGCGTGCGGACATGTCTGTCAAAAAACAGCTACAGCTTGGTTTTCTCCATTAGCAGCAGAACAACTTGGCATGTCCAGATACGGGCCTCTCTGCAACTTGTCCAAATCCAAGTTTCTATCAACTGTCTCCTGTCAATAAAAAACGACGGGAAAACCAACAGTCAGCAGTTGGTTAGTCGTTCCCTTGGGTACTGTTGTTCCTCAAGTTGCGTGTCGCTCGCCGTGCTGTGGTTTCTGAGGCAGCGTTGTTTAGTTTCCTCTCGTCTTCTTACCTTCTCTGCCTGTTACCTCATAGTTCTTCGGAAAACAATTGGTTACGTGTTTCCCTCAACCACAACACACCCTTGCCATTTTTGCAACAAATATTAAAGGTGACGTTAAATTTTTAAAGATCGTGGTTTATTCGAAAGCAAGAAACCGGAATAGAGTTCCACAGGCGAGAAGTGTGCGAGAAGAAACTATCAGAATAGAACTTACGCTTACACTTAGCAACTTCAACAGTAAAATCTAACTGCCAATCTAGTACTGCGCTTACATTCAGGAAGTTGAGTTACTAAAGAAGAGAGATCATTAGAACAAATGCTATGAAAATATTTATTCAAATGGCAGAGCGAAGATGTGCTACAGCGGTGGGAAAGTGATTGGAACGGAGATGCCAGTTGAGGACCGATAACATTGCAGATTCTTCTTTGAATTTAGGAGATTTTCTGTTCGAGATTTATCGATGACCTATGCTCTACGGTTGAGTTGAACTGTTAAAGGAGGTAGCGATCGAATTAAAACATTCAGTCAGTTATGTGCCATGCGTTATACAAGCTTTGGCGATCATGTATCTTTCGATAGATGACTTATGAGACAGATGTTTTCCCGCAGTCGGTTGTCATTTCTTTCTGCGGTAGACTAGTTGCTATCCAAGGCTGTAGAACCCGGTCGTTCCTGGTATTTACCCATAGCTGTTGGGTGGGAGAGAAGAGGAGGATTCATACCTTTCCCAAGGGTAGTAGCATGT
This sequence comes from Acanthosepion esculentum, assembly GCA_964036315.1. Classification (NCBI taxonomy): domain Eukaryota; kingdom Metazoa; phylum Mollusca; class Cephalopoda; order Sepiida; family Sepiidae; genus Acanthosepion; species Acanthosepion esculentum. Next base: position 42,057,760 of record OZ038518.1, read on the forward strand.
AAGTGAATGTAATGGAATCGACTGGAATTCGAACACGGCTCTCCGAATCCCCAATCCGAGCCGTCAACGTTATATGATATTATATTAATATCAAGCTTGGAAAATCTTTTGCATTAGGCTGTTTATTTTACTATCTTTGATGGGTAACTTCCACAAAACGAAGACAATTCTATTTGAAACAACCTTTAATTGATGAAAAGTAGATACTTTACAATAACGTAATAGATCGTCGGACAAGTCAAATGAGCCACCACGAGGCTTACAAAAATCAAAACTTCACCCCCAAAGAGGCATTGAGTTACATAGGGACAGGAAATTTAAAAAAATTATCATTTAACACCAAGCAAGGCGATAACATGACTAAGACACAAGTGTTTACTTGGAGTGGAAGAGAATGAGGAGATTTTAGTGAGGAGAAATGACTAAACAAGAACAGGTTTCAAGAAAACGGAAGATGACTCTTCAGTTTTGAAGATTATAAGTGATAGAGAAGAAAAAATCGGAAGTGAGTTCCACAAGCGAGAAGCTCGAGAAAAGAAAAAAATAGAATAGAACTTAAGGTTGCATTTAGCTATTTCAACAGTAAAACGAAGAGACCAAATTTCCAATCTAGTTGTAGTATCATATGCAAATGAGGAGGACAACAGAGGATGAACAAATGGCATTAGCGAACCCGTTTACTAAGCGTAACGTGGAGAACTGTGCTACGATTGATGCTACTCAGGGAGAAATACACATCACAACACTAGTAGTACGTTTAAATTCTAGCAGTCGATGTGCCAAGGAGAAGAGCTGATTAGAACAACTGCCATGAAAGTATTTATCGAAGTTACAGGCAAAAGCAACATCACGTAGGTGGGAAAGTGACTGAAGTTGAGATGCCAGGTGAGGATCAATAAAATTATAGACCCTTCTTTGGATTTTGTCGAGAATTTCGAGAGAAATAGACGGAGCATATGAGAATAATGTGTCGCTGCCGACACTTGAATTTGAACATAGATCGCCAGTGAGCAAACATAGGTGATACCATTATTGAATTAAGCAGACCACGTAACCATAGAGGAAACGCATAAGTAGGAAGTGGATTGACGCCCAATTGATCGCTATTTCTATTCTATCCTCTTTTACAATATGATCACTATTTCTACTCTATCCTCTATTACTATACGGACCGCTATTCTCTACTCTATTCACTATACTGTCTATCTATTCGGATCATTATTCGGTGATTACTTGTCGAGCGAGTATTTTCGAGCAAGTACTATTAGTGCGAGTGATATTCGAAGGTGTTTGACACCAGCATTGTTCAACGGCGTTACTATAGTTGTATCTGCGATTACAAAGTCTCTACTACAACGAGCATTACGAAAATGACAAGGAATATTAGTTGACATCACAAAAAGACCAAATCAGATATAACAACAATATTCAATTCACGGACGAATGGTGGATTTATAACTACACCCTTGTGCAAATTAATTGAAACAACTGCTTTAGTTTCCTTTCTTTCACCATACGGTTAGTTTTAGACCCACTGGAGTGACAGGGTGTAATCGATTTCTATTTTCCCCTCTGATTAGGTTATTTGCAGTGGTGTGCAATAATTGAATCTATTTTCGAGGTGTATGATAAAATGTATTTGGCCTTGAAAAATATTGCATCATTCGTGATTGCATCAAATTTTTTTCCCGCCCAGACACTATTGTCCCGACTGTCGATTAGTTGTCTTACGGCCATTGTCTGCGATGGATGTTACTCCAAGGAAGTGTACGAATATTTGTAACCCTGCACGAAAACACTGGCAAGCCTTACAAGGGAGCAAATCAAAGTACTATAGATTGGCCCGGAAACTCTACTGATTTAAAATCCAATCGAGAATCTGTTGTCAATCTGCAAGGATCGACTTCGTGAAATGGACATATGAAGTACTAATATGTGCACTGGGTCATGTTTCATTGGAAAAATACGAAAAAAGTAAATAATAACGGAATTATTCGTTTTGTTTTAATTAATTTGCACAAGGGTGTATGCGAGAAAAAAGGTCTTGGCATGAACCAACCTTCTTAGCAATAAACCAAACAATTAGAGCAAGTGCTATTTTCAGGGTAACTTAAAACGGCAATAGAATTTGTAGATTTGCACGGAAATAGTTAACAAGAGACAGGACATAGTTTCTTTCTGAATTTCTGGGATCAGCAGTTATCATTATTGAAATTATTTACTCTGGGAATATTGCTCTCGTCTTTTATTATTATTATTATTATTATTATTATTATTATTATTATTATTATTATCGCATCATTTTGGCTGTTGTGCCTTCCGGCCTTCTACACTGAGGATTCTCCTACGCGACAATCGTCTAGTGATTGTGGTGACATAGTAATTGTAGGTTCAGTCTCTGGCGAGGCAGTGTATAATTGGACTCAATGGGAACTGGTTAAACAATAACTGAACAGAATTGGGCGATAAAATTTATTCTTTTGAAATTGTTGCATCTATGCACTTAGAACGTTTTAAGTCATCGTAATTTTTATTTTAAAATTTCCGTATTTTCCAGCTTACATGACGCTGCGGCTTGGAAGACGCACCCTAATATTAGAAAGAAATTTCTAAGAAAAAAAAATCACTCTCATACAACAACACATTCACCATGTGTCCCTCACATATTGGCGCCACGAATTGTTTACATTAATCAATCGTCCGATTTTGTTTGTATGACAATGGCATACTAGTCGAGAGCAGAAAGGCTCTCGCCGCTGAAGTAAACAGAGCATGTTTAAGTTTGTGGCTCGGCTCCAGGAAGGTTTATAGTCTTGTAAATACTTATAACAGCTAAGTGCTGAGGTTAGATCATATAAAATGCTGAATTAGATAGCTAACATTATAGTGTAATTTTAGCTATCTAATTCAGCCTTTTATATGACTCAGCATACAAATCCACGTCCCTATCAGTCTATCCAATTAGATGACCGTCCAAGCTTACTTGAGCCTGGCCGTTGCCTTGCATTCGTCTTGGAAGACGCACACACATTTTTCAGGGTATGTTTTAGGAAAAGAAGTGCGTCTTGTACGCCGGAAAATACGGTAATTCTTTTGGAGCTGTATTATATCAAGTGAAACATTTTAAATGTTCATATTTTTGTGTATTTCATCAGTGATGAAATTCTATAAGATCTTAGATTCTAACATTCTATAAAATAGAGCCAGTAATTCTATAAGCCCGGGCTCTAATATCTCAGTGGTGGAAAACCTGGCTGGTAACATTCAATGACACAGAAAACAATCTAATTACATTCCATCATCGCCGATCGAGTCCTGACCTATCACCAATCACAGTGAATGGATGTTCCCACGTGAAGATTCCGTTCCTTGAGGGTCTATAGGGCTTTAAACTCACTTTAGACCTCCAGTGTAACTTGTACATACGATACATCGCTAAAGATGGTGGAAAAATAGTCAGTTCCCTGGACCGTTCCAGCAAGTACTTCTTCCTGCTGTTTTATATGCTTTTAGAAGAGCCAGACCAGAAAATGGAGTCGATTGCCATATATGGACAGGAGCTGTCCAGTCTTCACTCCTCAGTCTCGATAGAGTCTAAAAACGTCTCCGCGTCCTTGTGGGTGACAAATTGGTCACAAGCCTCTCGCTACTGTAACGCTATTTCCATGGTAAGTACTTAGATGGACTATATTCCTTAGTTCCACCAGTTCTAACCTTCACAGGTAAGATCCGCCATGCCACGCCCATTGTAGTGAACCACCCTCATTCCCTTCGTATTCCATTGGTGAGAGCAGCTTCTTCCCACGAACCAGTGTTTTGTGAAGCCGACTCCCAAGAGGATGCTTCCTTGATCACTATAATCTTAACCTGTTCAAGTCTAGAGTTATATCCTCCACATATGTCCATAAAAACTGTGCCGCTTACTCTGTAAGCCTCCATCTCGAGTGTTTCTCGGGCTTTGTAAAAAAGATCTTAAAGTTAATAATTCTATAAGATCTTAGATTCTAATATTCTATAAAATAGAGCCAGTAATTCTATAAGCCCGGGCTCTAATATCTCAGTGGTGGAAACCTGGCTGGTAACATTCAATGACACAGAAAACAATCTAATTACATTCCATCATCGCCGATCGAGCCCTGACCTATCACCAATCACAGTGAATGAATGTTCCCACGTGAACATTCAAGTCTAGAGTTAATCGTTATCCTCCACACATATCCATAAAAATGTGTCGCTTACTCTGTAAGACTCTATCTCGAGTGTTTCTCGGGCCTTGTAAAAAAGATCTTAAAGTTAATAATTCTATAAGATCTTAGATTCTATAAATCTTTAAGATCTTAGAATCTGTGATACTCCTTTCAAATGTGAGATATATGTTCAGCCGAATTTAACGAATCGCGGAGCACTAGTTGAAACATTATTATGGTTTTATATAGTCAAGTAATTGGAATAGCAAAAGATGTCTTTCAAAACTAAGTAAAGTAATAAGAAACAGGAAAAATTCGTTAGAAACAAAGAAAAGAGTGCTGAACTGCTATATAATATCAGTCCTCCTACACAGCAGTGAAACTTGGACAATTTCCTCACAGATGAAGAAAATAAGGGAGGTAATAGGAATCTGGTTCTACAGAAAGATGCTGAGAATACCATGAACGTAAGCACGTTCAAACTCCTACCCCAGTCTTTTGAACAAGAGTAGAGCTTTATCCCTTGTTTCCTGTTTCGGATTGGGTTCCCGGTTCCTTCTAAAGCATTCTCTTTAATATCCAGTGACTCGTTGCACCTTGGTTGCATTATCACCTCGCGTGAGATAGTGCTTC
>OZ038518.1:42065079-42085079 GCA_964036315.1 Acanthosepion esculentum
TTGTAATAAATAAAAAATGATTACCAGCAATAATGTTTCCTTCAAAAATTATTATCAGCAATACTTTTTAAAAAATACCAGCAATACAAACAGCTATACATTCTTTGAAAAAAAATATGACCAGCTATAGATGTCTTCAAGGAAAAATATTCCCAGGAATAGATTTTTGAAGAAAAACATTACCAGCAATAAAAATTATGTCGGCATTAAATAACCCACTGAGGTTGATATACCGTAAAACAAAACAAACCGAACCAAACCAAACCTGCGTCAAAGTCGGAAGGTTGGCATTCTGTGTCATAAGATAGCTGGTCAATGTAGTTGGTTCCTGGATGACCAAGCCGTCTCGATCCATGGTTAGGTGTCCAGAGCGCAGTAGATCACTCGCGAATCCCTGGTTTGCTTGCTAGCTGTGTCCTGCAAAGCGCATTCTATGTTCGCGTAAAAACAGATTTCAACTGTACACACTAAATAGAACGTTTATATTAATTTATGCAGATCTATCTATCTATCTATCTATCTATCTATCTATCTATCTATCTATTTCAATTTCTCTCCCTATCCATCTAAAAATGCATTTACAGCCATCTCTCTCTCTCCCCCCTCTCTCTCTCTCTCTCTCTCTCTCTCTCTCTCTCTCTATATATATATATATATATATATATATATATATATATTGGCATCCACAACCAACTGTTTCGCTGTATCACAGATATAAATAAATTGACATTCTATCACACACACACACACAGACACACGCATACATATACACACACACACATCTCTCTCTCTCTCTCTCTCTCTCTCTCTCTCTCTCTCTCTCTCTCTATATATATATATATATATATATATATATATATATATATATATGCTCTGTTTCATTACATTGATTATTGTTTTCTTAACACCGGCACTATATGTTCGACATTTTATTACTATAAATCCATATCTACATATATATATATATATATATATATATATATATATATATATATATATATATATATATATATATATAAGTTTGATCTATCTATCCAACCATCAGTCAGTCTGTCTATCTATCCGTCAATTTAAATATTTCTACCTATTCATTAAAATATACATTTACATCAGTCTATACAAGTCTTGTTATATCTATCTATCTATCTATCTATCTATCTATCTATCTATCTATCTATCTATCTATCTATCTGCTGTGGTAAGAGCCATTTACCCTCTGCTGTGGTAAGAGCCATTTACCCTCCTTACTATCATGAATGGGTTGATCTATTCATGTTAAGTAGTCCTGGGTAATTGAGAGAGAGAAGATAAGCTATTGCAGTGACACTATTTACATTATTCGGACTATTGTCCTCATCTTTGTCGCCATATTCATTACAACGTTTCGGCCGTTGTACGCTCCGGTCTTCTTCAGGTGGTTGGAATGTTGAACTGAACCCTTTATTTCGCTCGCTGGGATAGACTCTTCTACTTCCACGTGCCATGTCTAATGTATGTCAGTTATCAGTTACCTCCTCTTAATTCAGCTCTCGAAGTTCTCCATTGTTCTCCAGTTTATCCACTGTGCCATGTGTCCTTAAGGATCCAGTGACAGAACCCAAAGAATTGTTATTTCAATACCTGGTTAAGGCAGTGGATAACTTGGAGAGGTGAATTAAATATGTCCTTTGAGCGTTCAATTCTGCAAACTCTCTTTGTTCAATATGATTTTAAGGAGGTGTGATAAGAATGAGAGGTGGTAGTAAGAAGTGAAGATTATGAGTGATGTAATGGAATAACCTGTCACCCTGACTATTCTATAGGTAGTAACTACCTATAAGTATACGTAAGGCAACGGACTACAGACACTTGCTGCGACATGTTCCAGAAAGACGGTCGAACTCTCTGCCTCTGAGCAGAGAGGAACCCGAACGAGGCTCCGCTGAAGGGCAGAGTCTCGTTCCGGGAGGCTGAACAAGCCGATTCTGTTTTTACAGTTTCTACCGGCATTTATTGGCCGAGCCTACGGGCTAGGAATACCCACGTAAAACTCGTCCTTGTGCCACATCTTTCCCTCGTGGGGTGGGGGGAGTAAATATCACTTGCTGCGACCTGTTCCAGCTAGTCAGTCGAACTCTCTGCCTTCGGGCAGAGAAGAACCCGGACGAGGCTCCGCCGAAGGGCAGAGTCTCATTCGGGGAGGTAGACTGACCCTGAAACCGTTTATGCGGATTCAAAAGGGAATATTTTTGGCCGAGACTACGGGCTCGGAAAACCCATGTTAAACCCGGCCTTCTACCACATGCAACTCTCGTGGGGGGTAGCTAGATATTCTTGCTGCGATCTGATCCAGGAAGACGGTTGAACTCTCTGCCTCTGAGCAGAGAGGAACCCGGACGAGGCTCTGCCGAAGGGCAGAGTCTTGTTCGGGGAGGTTGACCAACTCGATCCCGTTTTTACAGTTTTTTACGGGCATTTTTTGGCTGAGCCTACGGGCTCGGAAAACCCACGTAAAATTCGGCCTTGTGTCACATCTTTCTCTCGTGGGAGGGGGGCAAGTAAATATTGACTTGCTGGGATCTGTTATTTAGATCTTGGCTGGTGTCGAACTCTCTGCCTTAGAGCAGAGAGGAACGTGGACGAGGCTCTGCCAAAGGATAGAGTCTAGTCCGTGGAGGTAGACAGACCCGAACCCGTTTACGGGGAATTTTTGGCCGAGCCTACGAGCTCGGATTGACCCACATTAAACTCGGCCTTATGCCACATCCTTCCTTGTAGGCAGGCAGGTAAATACCGACTTACTGGTATCTATTGAGTACGACTCAGAGTTACGTGAGAACTACCAACCTTCCAACAGTAGCACTCACTACTGGATTGACTTGCGACAACCTTGTGCAAAACTGTTACCTTTATTCTTATTGTACTGGTTTTTGCAATAAATCTTTACTTATTTTATCCACTGTGTTTTTCAAGTATATATTCCTATTAGCACGGAATATAACAATGAGGAAGACAGCGACTTACCCTTGATTTGAAGCGGTTACGATTGTATTATTTAGGGAAGCATCCCCGTAGGAGTCTGTTCTACAATGTAGCAGTACTTGAGCAAAATCTGTCTGAATGTAATTTTCTCGTTGCAAGTGAAATACGGGGAAAATGTATGTGATTCGACTCTGTGGAAATAACATGAAAAGCCTAAGCTCTGAAAGGTCTGAACTTGTGGAACTAAAGAATAGAACTGGTCTAAACCTTTGCCATAAAAATACAAACAGGGTAGCGACAAACAGGTTAGCGACGTCGCGTCTTTGAGAAAGAGGTTCCAGAGTGGAGAATTATTTGTTTAAAAATCACTTACGTGATTTTGAAATCGATCAAAGTCGTCAGAGCAGTTCCATTCCAGATATGGCTGCAATACTCCATTTTTGGTCTCGTCTGATTCTTGTAAAGGGAAAGCATGGTGGTAGGAGTGAGATACATTTTTGTAATCAATTCACCCCAAGCAAAGCGAAAACCTTTTTAACCCTTAAACGGCGTGTATTATCAACTGATGCTTTATTGGCGATCAGCGGATTTTTGTATCGATATCACCACAAACAAGGCAATAAAGCCACTAAAACACAAGGGGTTACAGGGTGGGGAAGAATTAGGAACAGAAATAATAATGATGAGCAGAAAGAGAAAAAAAGTAATCAGGAGGACAGTAGATAGCGACTGACATTGCATTTGAAATTGATGTTCTATACATTTCTATAGTAAAACATTTACTAATTAGTTTTTTACAGTAAGATGATTTGCAATGTTTTCTATATAAGTTCCTAGAATTTACCCTATCCTTATGTAAGCAGTCATAATAGGAAAGAAAAGATTGCAAGCATTTGTTTAATAAATGTCATTTGTGTTTAAATAACTTTCATCAAGAGCTCGTTTGAAAAATCTGTTCCCAATGCATTTCTATAGTAAAATGATTTCCAATGAATCCTTATACAAAGATAATTTGAAATACATTCTCTATATGCTTTTAGAATTTGCTGTGATTATATACGAAAGCATTAGAAGGAATAAAAGTCTCTATTTATTTAATAAAGTCTTCTTTAGATATAACATATCCCTTACAATGTATTTCAATGCAATAATATTTTTCAGTGATTGCTTATAGTAACACAGTTTGCAATGCAAAGGAACAGAAACAATAATAATGAACAGAAAGAAAAATAGACTAATCGGGAGGACAGTAAATAGCGATTGAGATTGCATTTGGAATTGATGTTCTATACATTTCTATAGTAAAACATTTACTAATTAGCTTTTTACAGTAAGATGATTTGCAATGTTTTCTATATAAGTTCCTAGAATTTACCCTATCCTTATGTAAGCACTCATAATAGGAAAGAAAAGATTGCAAGCATTTGTTTAATAAATGTCATTTGTGTTCAAATAGCTTTCTTCAAGAGCTTGTTTGAAAAATCTGTTCCCAATGCATTCCTATAGTAAAATGATTTCCAATGAATTCAAAGATAATTTGAAATATATTTTATATGCTTTTAGAATTTGCCGTATCATTATGCATACATATTTTTATTTATATATTTATTTATTTAAAATCGTTATTACCTCAAGCAAGGCAGTAAATCCACTAAGACGCAAGAGGTTACAGGGTGTGGAAGAATTAGGAACAGAAGCATTAATAATGAGCAGAAAGAGAAAAAGAGTAATCAGGACAGTAGATAGCGATTGAGATTGCATTTAAATTTTTTCAGATTAAAGTTGGCTGGAAAGCATGCAGCCGGAATGGAGTTCCACAAGCGAGAAATGCGAGAAAAGAAACTGTCAGTATAAGACTTACGGTTATATCTAGCCAGCTCAAATTGATGAGATTTCGAAGCCAGTCTAGTACTGTGCTTAAATTCATAAAGTCTAGGTACCATAGCGAAGAGCGATATTTATTTGTAAATATATAGAAAATGTCGCAAAAGGCCAAAAATGAGGATTGGGGAAAAGGACAGTCTTCTGTCTTAATAATAAACTTATATAGCCACGATCACTGACGCAAACATACCACAATATTCCTTACACCAAAAACAACGCATTCTTACTTACCTTTCTTGCTACATCCACCGTAATACCTCATTGTCTCTGTGAAAATCCTAAATAGTCCCCATACATTTATGTCGGGGGGGGATATAAATAACAATAGCGAAGAGCGATATTTATTTGTAATTATTTACAAAATGTCGCAAAAGGCCAAAAATGGGGATTGGGGAAAAGGACGGTCTTCTGTCTTAATAATAAACTTAGCTAGCCACAAACACTGATGCAAACATACCACAACATTCCTTACTCCAAAACCAACACATTCTTACTTATCTTTCTTACTACATCCACCGTAATACCTCATTGTCTCTATGAAAGTCATAAATAGTCCCCATATGTACAATTTATTGTCTGTGGGAGGAGGGAAATAAAACAACAATTTAAAAACTAGTCCCAATGAGTATTTACAATATGAAACACAGCAACTATTTACTAGAAACTAAATAAAATAATGTTAGTAATAACCCCTCTCCCATCCTTAAATGTGGAAGAAACATCAGTTAAGTGGACGAAATCAATGCGGGACTTTAGTAATATAAAACATTTATTCATCCCATGCACTCACTCAAACACACACTCATTCAAACACAACAACAATTACAATACCCAAAACGAAAGACGCCCCTCATTCACCAGAGAACTGACATCACTGACCACCTAACGAAGGAGGGGATGGGAAATTAAACTAAAGAAAAGAAGAGCGATATTTATTCTGTATAAATTACAGAAATGTGGCACAAGGCGGAAGGGGGTATTGGGGAAAAAGGACGGCCTTCTTCTGTCTTCACTATAACTTAGCTAGCCGCAAACACTGACCCAATCGTACGAACAATATTCCTTACACCAAAACACCACATTCATACGTACCGTTCTTACTACACCATAATACCTCACTATCTCTATGAAAATACTAACTAGTCCCCATATTTACAATTCAATGTCTGTGGGAGGAGGGGAATAAAATAACAAAGAAAAGAAGAGCTCACCCGAACAATTACTACGGAAGTATTTATAGAAAAGCCATAGAGAGGTAATTTTACAGCAATTTCTATTTATATTAACATCAGCAATCGATGATTTAAGATTGAAACTTTAAAGGGAAATGAAAAGCTAATGGACACTGATGCTTCCATTTTTTTAAAAAAACTTCCTAATTGCTCACAGGATCCGTCCATGATATTCTAAACATTCTTCGCTAGAACCACATGCCTGTTGCCTCAAGTCACCTCTTCATCTAAGAGAAAATTTTCTCATATTCACTGTCATATAGATAGGAAGACTGATATTACATAGCAGTTCACCATTCTTTCCATAATTTATAACGAGATTTTCCTGTGAGTACCAAATTCCCCAAGAGATCTTTCTTCATTCCGTAGCAGGCATTTCAACTGTCTCTATCTGGTTGTAAGTATAAGGCGTCCTTTTCGCTTCCATTTTCCTTATTCCGTCCTGGCTATGACGATAAACTACATCCGCGTCCTGGTTAAGACGATAAACTACGTCCAACAGCAAGGACTCTGATCATGAGGCTTTGAGGAGCGTGGAGCCGCTTTTTGGTTGCTGGTGTTCCCGGGTCCACCCTGACTCGGGGTTGTGGCACCTGTTGGGGTCCCAGCTATGGGTAGGGGTCGGATCACTGTGAGGTTGTAGAAATGGGTTTTAATACCAGAAATAGTTTGTAAAAAATTATTACCAGCAATAAATTTTTGAAGAAAAAAATTATTACCAGCAATAAATTTTTGAAGAAAAAATTATTACCATTATTACCCGACAACTCTCTTATATCCGGGTTACACTGTATATATTAATAAATACAGTGTAACCCGGATATAAGAGAGATTTTCTCTGGTCCCAAATTAGAGCCTGTGTTAATGTATATATAATAGACCAAACCCGGATATAAGAGAAACCCGGATATAGGATACTTCGTCTCCGGTCCCGACAACTCTCTTATATCCGGGTTACACTATATATGGAGATAGAGGGTTTTCATGCCGTCGACGATGTCTAGGGATATCTCCGATTTCTACACTCCGTTTGGTATCTCGGAACATTAGTCTAGTGGGTTAAAGCGTTCGTTTGTTGCAGGTGATGAAGTAGTGCTTGTGAGTTCAATACTTGGGCTGGGTAGTAAAGACGTAGACTCAATGGAAGCGAAGTGAGTAGTAACTGATCGGTACTAAATAGGTACTGGACGATAAAAACCGATTCTTCGGAAATTGCTCCATATTTACAATTAAAACGTTTTAAGTCACTAGAATTCAATTCAACTGATTCGTGTTGAAATTCTCACAGTATTTAGAATTGTTGATGTCACCGCTAACATTCTTTGTCGAAATCTACAAACTCTACGTTTCGTTCAATTTCGCAATCCAATCGATGAAATTTGTATAAGCTGATTTGTTTGGAAAATACTTTGACAAAAACCCTACTTCGTGGTTTAATAATTTCTTTAATTTAATTTTATAGGACTTCATCGTAAACAATATTTTTTAAGAAAATTTTTTTTTCTCCTTTTTAACAACGAAGGATAAATTCTTAGAATTTCTTACTCTTGAGCATGCAACATCTAACAGGCCATGCGTAAATATTTCTTTCTGGACCCAAATTCCAACTTTTTGAAGCGTTTGGCTTTGTAATTTGTTTATAGTTCTTGCAAGCGCAGGGTGAACTGGAAGATGGATACTTGTATATATGAAAACTTAAAGAAAACATATGCAACAACCATATTACATTTTTATTAAATAAGCATTTGTTATCTTAAGCATTAAATTGTTTTTAATATAGCGGGAGTATTTTGTATGCTAAATAATAAAACTTAATTTTTCCCAAAATTTGATGAAAATTTATTGGGCGCATCCTAGTAAAATCAGCTGTACTTTGTACCCCTTTACCCATTTGCATATCTCCCCAAAATTTGGTTTCGACCAGTTAATGTATGGCTATTTTAGAGGGTGTGACGGACTGATGGGTGGAATAATGAAAGTTACAGTTATTTTTGTATTATGTTGCCTAGAATGTTTTTTACACGACACTGATGAAGGTTAAAATCCTCACTATTAATGTTGAAGTTAGCGCGAACATTTTTTGCTGAGATTCACAAACTCTGCATTTTGTTCAGTGAAAACTTTCAATTTTTCCCAAAAAATGAATGAAAATTTAAAACCAACTGTACTTTGTACCCCTTTACCTATTTGCACTTATCCACAAAATTTGGTTTCAATCGGTCAATGTATTGCTATTTTAGAGGGTGTGACGGACTGATGGGTTGAATAATGCAAGTTACAGAATTTTATATACTAGAATTTTTTTTACAGCACACTATTTAGTATTGTTGAAATTGTTAATATTTTTTGTCGAGATTTCAAAGTTTTGTTAAATTTCGCAAAAGAATCAATGAAATTTCAATAAGCTGATTTGTTTGGGAAAATACTTTGACAAAAACCCTACTTATTAACCCTAATTTAATAAATTTTTTAATCTAATTTTTATAGGACTTCATGGTAAACAATATTTTTCAAAAAAATTTCTTTTTTTCCTTTTTAACTTAAAAGATATGCAAAAAACAATATTGCATTTTTATTAAATAAGTATTTGTTAATTTAATTATTAAATTGTTTTTAAAATAGTGGGAGTATTTTGCATGTTAAATAATAAAACTTTTAATTTTTAAATTTAATGAAAAATTTATTGTACAACGCTATGCGCCCTAGTAGAACCAACTGTACTTTGTACTCACTTACCTGTTTGCATTACTCCCCAAAATTTGGTTTAGATTGGTCAATGTATGGCTATTTTAGAGGGTGTGACAGACTGATAGGTTGAATAATGCAAGTTACAGAATTTTATATATTAGAATTTTTTTTACAGCACACTATTTAGTATTGTTGAAATTGTTAACATTTTTTTGTCGAGATTTCAAAGTTTTGTTAAATTTCGCAAAAGAATCAATGAAATTTCAATAAGCTGATTTGTTTGGGAAAATACTTTGACAAAAACCCTACTTCACGGTTTAATAAATTTTTTAATCTAATTTTTATAGGACTTCATGGTAAACAATATTTTTCAAGAAAATTTCTTTTTTTCCTTTTTAACTTAAAAGATATGCAAAAAACAATATTGCATTTTTATTAAATAAGTATTTGTTAATTTAATTATTAAATTGTTTTTTAAATAGTGGGAGTATTTTGCATGTTAAATAATAAAACTTTTAATTTTTAAGAGAAATCATTAATAGTTACACCTGAAGTCTTTGAACAGTCAGATGTCAGTTTTTTTGTTTTTTTTTAATCGTATCACCCCAAGCAAGGCCGGAGGCCACTATCACGCAAGGAGGTAAAGAAGGGTTGGAGGAAGAGCAGATAGGAGTGGCAAGGGGGGGATGTGGAGAAAGAGAAAGACAGTGGGTCGATCAGGGCAAAGGGGCCACAAAAGATCCGGAGCGAGAGCAGATAGGAATGAAAAAATGAAAGGATGTGGAGAAGGGAAGTGGATAGATCAAGGCAACTGGAGATGTCGATTGACGCTACACTTAAACCGTTGGAGATTGTATTTGTCAGGGAAACAGTAATAGGGAAGGGAGTTCCATAGGCGAGATGTGCGAGACATGAAGCTATTGGAGTAGAAGAGACGTCTACATCTAACAGTTTCCACGGTGTAGGGGGGAGAGCGGGATGCCAGCCTGATGGGGCGTTTAAATTCACGAGGCCTGGGGACAAGCGAACGCAACTCCTCAGAGCAATTACCGTGGAAGTACTTGTAAAAAAGGCAGAGCGAGGCAACATCACGTCTGTGAGAGAGCGACTGCAGACGAGATGACAGATCAGGGCCAATCACGTTGCCTATCCGTCTCTGGATCTTATCAAGAACCCCGAGGCAAACAGCAGGGTCTCCAGACCATATATGGCAGCAATACTCTATGGTCGATTTATAGACTTGAAGGATCGATTTCGGGGAGAAAAATTTCCTGGCTCGGCACAGAGAACCAACTTTCTTTGCGGTGGCTGATGCAACTGACTCGATGTATTTGTTCCATCTCAGATCAGCAGACAGCGTCAGACCGAGCAGCCGCAGGGAGGAGCTCTCGAGAAGTTGGTCATCAGACAGTATACCTGTAAAGAAACAATGCAGTTATTAACCCTAGAACACTAACCATGGGTATATAGTACCCAGCGCAAATTTTCTTATTTTTAATTACAATTTTCTTATTTTTAATTACAATTTTCAGTACCTGATTTTCTTACCTAAATAATATTTTTCAGTTCCTATTAATATTAACTCAAAGTACAAAGTTTGAAGTGCTTGCATGTAAAATATTTCAAATAAAGATTTATATCTAATATTTTTTTTTAGATTTTCAAAATCGGGTATGATATACACATGGTTAGTAGTGGTGTAACTTTAATTGATGGTTAGTGTTCTAGGGTTAATAAATGTTGTACCCCATTACCTGTTTGCATTTATCTGCTAAATTAGGTTTCGATCGGTCAATGTATGACTATTTCAGTGGGTGGGACGGACTAACGGAAGTCACAGAATTTTATATATAGATTTCTGTTTTTTCGTCATTCTCTCCCAGATATTTCAACTGTTACTTTCTGATTGTAAGTATAAGAAAGATGAGGATATTAGTACAAATTATTACCAGAATAATATCTAAAATATCAACACCAAAATAACGTTAAAGATAGTGTCCTCTGATTGTTTTTGTTTGTTTTTATTTAGCGGCATATCAACAACTATATGGGTTATTTAACTCCGAAATCTATATATTTTGTAAGCAATATTATTTTATTTTTGGAGATAATAATGGTTTTAGTGATACAAATCTTACTAATTAATCCATAGCTTGGGGGAGAAGAGGTGGATTCCTACCTTTCTCAGAGGTATTTGCGCGTAAGTGATTATAACGACTCCAACTGGAATTGGAACTCGGCTCTCCGATTAACAATTCTCAGCCATTTTCCATTGCATCACCCTCACATTCAAGCTTACAGCTCCTGGTAATTCTGACTGGCGAAGCAGAAAGACTCCCCTTTTCATGACTAGAGCACTTCATCTAGATTTTACACGCACATTAATACCGTCTATGTGACGGAAGTGTGAAATCCTTTGAAGCGAAAAGAAAGGCCAGAGTTTGCGACCGCGAAATTAGCAAAGCCGGTCAACTCTCCGCCCATCAATCATACTGACTAAAAGTAGCTGATCTGTCCCAATTAGACATAATATATTGCCTTAAGCGATTCGTTTCAAAGCCGGGACCTTTTTTTCTTGCCCTGCGATTCATAGCCTGAGAACAGTAAAAACGACTTTTATTTCAAATTTACATTAATTACTCTTTAGCTAGGAGAAAATGCCACCATATGGTCGCATTGTGGGTTCAGAAGGCATACAGACTTTGACTTTTTGTTAATACGAAAATTCGCCAAAGGCTCGAGAGCCACTCAAGGTTACACTCGAAACGTTTATGATGAAAGAGGTGCGATAAGAATGAAAGAGGGGGTAGCGGTAAGTGAAGGTTATAAGAAAAAGAAGGAAAGATAGCGAATAACATTTGGCTTGAAGAGGTTACGACTTTGGCATTCAGGCAAGCATCCCCGCGGGAGTCTGTTAGACAAAATAGCAGTACTTTTGAAAGACGCTAAGTTGAATACAGGGGAAATGTAGGCGATTTTAAACCGTGGAAATAGCTAGGAGAAAATGCAACTCTATGGTCGCGTTGTGGGCTCAGAAGCCATACACACTTTGACTTTTTTTTTAATACAAAAATACACCAAAGGCTCGAGAGACACTCAAGGTTACACTCGAAAAGTTTACGATGAAAGAGGTGCGATAAGAATGAAAGAGGAAGTAGTGGTAAGTGAAGGTTATAGGTGAAAAAAATAGCGAATAACACTTGGCTTGAAGAGGTTACGACATTGGCATTCAGGCAAGCATCCTCGCGGGAGCCTGTTAGACAAAATAGCAGTACTTTTGAAAAACGCTAAGTTAAATACGGGGGAAATGTAGTCGATTTTACACTGTGGAAATAACATGGAAAGTCCTATCTCTGAAAGGTCTGAAGTTGTGAAACTAAAGAATGAAACTGATCTAAACATTTGCCATGGAAATAGCGACAGGGTAGCTACCTCCCGTCGTCGGGAAAGATGCTCCAGAACGGAGAATTACGTATTTAAGTTTAAAAACCACATAAGTAATTTCCAAAATTGATCAAGTCTGGGTAGTGAGGACGAAGCGGCTCCATACCAGCTGTAATACTCCATTTTTGATGTCTTGTACGATGAAGAATAGCGTTGGGTGTCAGGTACGTGTCAGTCAGGTAATTCATCTCAAGCAAGGCGAATCACATTTAACCCTTAAACAGCGGGTATTATCAACTGATGCTTTATCGGCGATCAGCGGATTTCAATAATTGATGATTTAAACCATTTCTCAGCAATACGGACATCGTTCATGATATAATCTAAATGAGTAATTATCAAGACTAAGGTTCATGTGGTTACTATTTACTAGGATTCATCATGTTACGTCATTCCCTGGAGCATTTGCCTGCAAATAAACCTGGAAGAACAAAGTAAAAGTTCTCGAAGAGGAAAAGAGTCGAAAAATGATTCGTAGAATGCTTCAAGGAATCATACGGTTAAAATATATATTAAATTTAAGAACGTTTCTTTTATAATTCTTTTTTTCCTTAATTTTATAATCTAAAAGAAATAAAATCTTATTCATAAATTTTGCATATTGTTTTAATCGGCTTGCTCCAAGTAAGACGATAATGCCACTAAGATTTAAGGGCCTACTGAGAGCGAAAGAAAATGAAAAGATTTTAGAAAAAAAACAAAAACGGAAACCCAATTCTAAACAGGGATCAAGGGATAAACCTCTACTCCTTTTCAAAAGACCGGAGAGGAGTGTGAACCGGATGATAGGCGAACGTATCTACTCCTATTGTGGAGAAAAAATAATTAGTGAATAAAATGTCATAGTTTAGATTGCGACGTTAGAAATATAGGGCTGAAATAGACGGAAACCTAGTCCTAAACAAGAAATATTGGATAAACCTTCTACTCCTGTTCAAAAGACCGGAGAGGAGTGTGAACCGGACGATAGGCAATCCTATTTATTCCTATTGGGAGAGAAAAAAATAATTAGTGAATGAATTTTCAGAGTTCAGTCGGAAACGTCAGAATTATAGAGTTGAAGTAGCCCTTAGAAGGAACCGGAAACCCAATCCTAATCAGGAGACGAGGGATAAACCACTACTCCTGTTTAAAACACCAGGGAAGAGTGTGAACCGGACGATAGGCGAACCTATCTACTTCTATTGGAATCCTTCAAGGAATCATAAATTTAAGAACGTTTCTTTTATTAATCATTTCTTGGATTTTTATAATCCAAACAAATAAAATTTTATTTATAATTTTTGCATATTTTTTTAATCAGTTTGCCCCAAACAAAGCGATAATGCCGCTAACATGCAAGGGCGGCCTACTGAGAGCGAAAGAGAATGAAAAGATTTTAGAAAAAAAAAACGGAAATCCAATCCTAAATGGATCAAGGGTTAAACTTCTACTCCTGTTCAAAAGACCAGGAAGAGTGTGAACCGGGTGATAGGCGGACGTATCTACTCCTATTGAGGAGAAAAAAATAATTAGTGAATAAAATGTCATAGTTTAGATTGTGACGTTAGAAATATAGGGTTGAAATAGACGGAAACCTAGTCCTAAACAGGAAACATTGGATAAGCATCTACTCTTGTTAAATAAACCGGTAAGCTGAACATCCTGCCGGAATCTTTAACAGTGGATCATATACATGTGTTCTACTTGAGGAGGTCTGGAGTGTACCTGTAACCCAATAGACGGTCAAAGAATGGAGCCTCATTGAGATTGCGACTGTTCATCTTGACTGGAGAAATATCGGAATGTGAAAGGTAGCAAAAACACTAGCAAAATGAAATAGATACCTCCTGGAGTGATACAATGAAAATACTTTTTCCCAGCTTCTATAGCAATGAATCATGCGAGTTCCACTTGAGGCCTGGAGTAAACTTTCGCCCCAACAGACGGTCAAAACAAGGGGCCGTATTTAGAGTGCAAGCGTTTATTGTAACTGTAGAAAATCCAGGGTTTGATTGGTGATGATGAGCTTGGTTTTTGGGGTAATGAAAATTACAAGCAAGTTATTAAGCTCTTAGAGCTCGGGCAGAAGAGAGATCAGCTCAAGATTTTTTGGAAGTGCACCATAAACTTACCGTATCATCTGAATATATTTTCTTGTTTGAGAATGCTTCTTTGAAGCAAAAAAGCACAAAGGGGATTGGGAAGGATTCAGAACACTGGGGAACGCCTGTACTGAACTCGGGAGCTTCACAAGAATGGCCATTGGCAACGACCTTCACCGGTCTAATCTCTAGTTAGCCTGCCACAAGAGTAAGACACTCAAAAAGAATCAGATGCATTATTTAACTCATTTATTTGTGACACTAGTTTTCCAACTTCTGCTCTATGGTAGTCACCTGAATTGATATTAACCCTAGAATACTAACCATCAATTAAAGTTACACCATTACTAACCATGGGTATATCATACCCGATTTTGAAAATCTAAAAAAAAAATATTGAATATAAATCTTTATTTGAAATATTTTACATGCAGGCACTTCAAACTTTGTACTTTGAGTTAACATTAATAGGAACCGAAAAACATTATTTAGGTAAGAAAATCAGGTACTGAAAATTGTAATTAAAAATATGAAAATTTGCGCTGGGTACTATATACCCATGGCTAGTGTTCTAGGGTTAACAAATCATAGCTTCGATGATGGGTAGTAAGTATATGTAAACCAGTTCAATGCAAATATTTCTATCATTGCCAATCCGACATAGGCTACCTCCCCACACCCATAAAATACGATCCATTCGTTAATCCTGCAACTTCGAGAAATCAACGAACAGACCCCCCCCAAATAAGCCCCCCCCCCCGAAAAAAAAAGAAACAAAACGGAGAAATAGAAGCGAAAGAATAATTTGGATAATTAATGAAAAGGGCGAGGAAACACAACCTATGGATGATCGGAAAACAGCACGATGGCTTATATTTGACCACCCTACATGCAAGCCACCAATCTGCCGCTGGTTGGCATGCCACTAGCGTTTACCGCTGGTGGCATTGGCGGACCGCTAGGGGCCCACCGGTGGCCCGTCGGTAGCTGCCACCAGAAGACCGCTGGCGTTGCCATCGGCGGCCCGCCAGTGGGCCACTAGAGGCTTGGGCGTAGGGTAGTGCGACGAGAGAACTCATGTGTCCAGCCGACGACCAACAGCTAACACTGTCGCTGGTACCCCCAGGACGATCCATCTCAGACGCAAAGAAGGACATCTCTGAATTGTAAAGGTACACACGCACTCTTCTAAACATTACCGGGCACTCTATAAGTATGGCCTTGTGTCTAACTGAGCTGTGCTAGTAAATACTATATTACGTATATCTACTTCGCTCATCTTAGTGTGTAATATGTCCCCATTAGTAAGTTATTCTGGGAGGGCTGAAGTCATGTAACGAGCTAGGGAGGGGGAGATTAACTTACGATCTCTGTCTGGCAGGTAGATACGTAATTTTTCTTTTTAAACGTAGGTCAGGTAAACATTTCTTTTGTTGGTCAGCCTTTTTTTTTCTTTTTTTGATGACGGAATTTTGAATATTTCTGTGATAAGAAAACAATAAACAAAGAAGTAAGTTGCCTTCTCATCTTTCTTTCCGCATGCGCGCCTAGATAAGAAAAAAATAATAATAAAGAAACGCTGACAAGCCCGTTTCTTAAAAAAACAAAAAACAAAAATCGGGCTGACACGTGACCTTCTGATCTGAAACGAGAACAGGTCAACCGAGAAAAAAATGACAGCCGGGTGAGACGGAGAATTGTGTCCGTTTAAAGTTTCTTGGGGCGAAGCGACACCAGCCGAATAAGTTTTGCTGGATACTGCCCGCAATGCGATACCCGTGTGGAATATTGACAATGCTTGGACGATAAAAGGTCATTTAATCAGAAGACTCAGAAAAGTTATATATATATATATATATATATATATATATATATATATATATATATATATATATATATATAACAGAGGATATCTGTGTGTCTGTCTGTCTATAATTCACTCGAGATCCATACAACTGTCTGTCACCATTTCACTCGAGATCCATCCAACCGATTTTGACCAAACTTGGCATATACATTGTACAATGTAAGAGATATGGTCTTAGCGTAAAAAATCGATAATTTTTAAAATAATCAATAATTGATAAAGCCGATCAAAAATTAATAATCGATAAAACCGGTCAAAAAATTCAATAATCAAAAATTCAAAAATTCATCAATCGATATAGCTGATCAAAATTCAACTTTTTTTCCTCCGATTTCGTTCAAACTCGGTATGTAGGCTACTTACATCATGACGAGCTCAACGATACCTCATTTTTATTTCTACACCACTGCGTTTAGCGAAAAACCGCGAAAAACAAAAAATCGATTTCAACACAAATTTTAAACTAAAAACTCACTCAATTTTCAAGCAATCTAATACAAACTTCACTCAAATGTAGCCAATAATAAGTTGATTGTTTAACAGTCATTTCACTTGATAATTGAGTCCACCCATATAGTGAAAACCCGTGTAAATAATGAAAAATGGAGATTTTCACTGGTTTCTTTCTTATTTTTCATTTATCTTTCAACCAATTTTCACCAAACTTAACAATTGCTTTATAAGTGTATCCTCTTTTACATTCCTGGTAGCACACTGACAAAATGAATTTCAAAAACTCCAAAATAATTGTGGTCTGAAGTGGGTCTTCATGTTGCCTGTTTTACCCCTTCTTGTCCTCGGCTAACTTCGATTGAATAAATACAGACTACTTCTGTTTATATCAGTAATTGCATTAATTTAAAATGTTTTTTTTTTATGAAAGTACTTTAAAGTAATTGAAGAAGATAGACTGTTACGTGTAAACATGATGCTGTTTTTGCTCCATTCTAATTGAACGCTTTTTCTGATCGACCAGCTGGGAATAGCTGCTAGCTGTCAGAATTAAAAGGAAAGAAAATATTAATCGAAAAAATATATCCATAGCTGCTATTAACAAAGTGATCCCACATTTTTAATGAACTCTGTCATGTCATTCCTGAAGATGACAAGACAGAATGGGAAATTTTTAATCAAAGACACGTTTCGCCAGAGAAAGCTTATGTTCTCTTTGGCGTCATCAGTTTGTATTCCGATGACGTGTCTTTGATTAAAAATTTCCCACTCCGTCTTGTCATTTTCACTTTGTTTCGGCTACTATTATACATCCTACAAACACACAATTCTTTTAAATATATAAATTTTATATCTGTTCTAACCTAGAAAAGGTTACTGAATGAGGAATAACCAAAACGGAGGTTGGAAATGAAATAGTAATCTTTATAACATCAATACTCGCCAGCGGCATGAAGTAGGGAATCCACTATAAGAAACTTTTAATAAAACACACACACACACACACACACACACACACACACACACACACACACACACACACACATATACACAAGAAGTGTTGAAACAAAATGGCTACTTTTGTCGTGATTTTATAACATATTTATGTTGTAATATTCAAATAAATAATCACACACACACACACACACACACACACACACACACACACACACACACATATATATATATATATATATATATATATATATATATATATATTAGAATTGGACATAGTCCGACAATTTATTTAAATACATTTATAAAAAGAACGTTAAACATAATATAAATGTCTTTAAATATATATATATATATATATATATATATATATATATATATATATATATATATATGTGTGTGTGTATTTAGGCAGCAATCCTTCTTTCATGCACATTTCATTAAAAACGACTGACAGGGTGCTTTTATTTAGTTTTTTATATAATTTCTCGTGCGATCTAATAAAGTTTTTCTTTTCAGAGGATAAATTATATAAAAACTGTCCGAATGTTCTTTTTATCCGAGCGCTTTCGGCTATACATTTAGCCATTTTCAAGGATTATATTTCAACTGTTAGAATTAGAAATAGAAATAGTTTGTTATATGTATGTTTTATAAAGTGATTCATTTTTTTTTTGTTTATTTCAAAACACGGTCAAGATATTATGTCCATGTTCAAAGTTAATATTATTAAGTGTTGGTTTGTTTGTTTTTATTGGTAAGGCTATATATATATATATATATATATATATATATATATATATATATATATAGATAGATAGATAGATAGATAGATAGATAGATATATTTAAAGAAGAACAGGCTACTTTAAGGCTCCATGTAATAATTTATTTCACCATAGCCCTTTTAAAGCACGCTGGATCATCAGATTTTACTTCCAAAATGTGGAACGTAAAATTAAATGAACATTTACACTACCCATACGGATTACAAAGGTTTTTCGTAACTTAACTATATATATATATATATATATATATATATATATATATATATATATATATATATATATAAAGAAATATAGTTTTAAGGTATGCTATATTTATGGGATAAAGTGCTCAATATCAGAGAGAGAGAGCGTATGTAAATATAAATATAAATGTGAATATTGAAGTCAATACTCAAAGGCGACAGGCTGTTTCATGCTGGACGCAATCGTCAGGCCGCCTGACGATTGCTTCCAGCATGAAACAGCCTGTCGCCTCTGAGTGTTGACTTCAATGTTCACTTTTATATATATATATATATATATA
Organism: Acanthosepion esculentum; assembly: GCA_964036315.1. NCBI lineage: Eukaryota > Metazoa > Mollusca > Cephalopoda > Sepiida > Sepiidae > Acanthosepion > Acanthosepion esculentum. Next base: position 42,083,957 of record OZ038518.1, read on the forward strand.
TATATATATGGTGCAGTTCAATTTATATTACATGAACAAATTCATTAAATTCATTAAAATTACATTAACTGACGAACCTCTAGATGAATGTTATGATCCCTGTTTTTAATAAATTCAAGTTGTGTAAGGTCTTTTTTGCTAGTACTTTCATCTGTTCATACAGACTTCATCTTTAATTATGTTTTAATGCTTAGAAACGTACAAAGCAAGCGAAATGAAAAGAAGACTTTCAGGATTCAAAAACTCATTCTCAACATAGTCTTCTTCCTTATTAATTATTATATTCCACTATTAAATGAATGTGCAACAGAACACAGGATGAATCTTTCGCAAGCAGAAACCATGATCATAAGAATTCACACTGTGCTATTAATAACTGATAACCACTTCAATTATAACGGTGTATGACATATTTAGTATAGGAGATAAGAAAACTGAACATAGAATTGGCTGCACAAGAGGTAGTTTCATCCAACACCATACATTTCTATAAAACCAAATCATTAACTGTTGAGTCTTGACTCAATGTTGAATCTCGCCTATTGCATGGAATAATAATGCAACACAAAATGTACTTGGAACAAAGAATGTATTATAACAAGAAAGTGTACACAATAAGTACATATAGTATTTCTGTATATTTCTGGGAAGACGTTCCTGGAGAATGTGTTGACTAGTCGCAGTCGATCAGAGTCTCTAGTTGGATCTCGTGATTCCAACTCCCTTCTCTCTCGTCTTCCGGTATCAACCATTATTTATATAGTTGGTAGTCACCTATGCAGATTAGGTGGATTCCACCACAACATTAACCTAAGAAACTCGAGTCGTGTTCCTAAATAGCGGAGCGGCCATGTTTACACTGTAACAGCAGCAAGAAAAATCGCGCAACCAAACTCAAACTTCGATCACGTGATCACAATAGTACCAACTATAAGCACGCATGTGCAGAAGGCAGTGTGACAAATGTTAGTGCGGATGATTTATTACTTACCCTCGTACTGTCGAGCTTTACCATAGGGAATCTTTTGTCAACTGAAATAAAAGCATCATACTCCTTGGCTTTATTCTCATTCAAAGCAGCAGCTGACCTGATACTGTGGAGCCTATCTCTAAGGTCACTTTC
>OZ038518.1:42092579-42207579 GCA_964036315.1 Acanthosepion esculentum
GAAGTAGGATGGCAGGAGGAGAGGTCACAGGGAGATGGTATCTGACGCAAGTTCTTTCTTTCTTTTTTTCTTTCTTTCTTTTTTTCTTTCTTTCTTTTTTTCTTTCTTTCTTTCTCTTGTTGCTGAGGTCGAAGGAAAAGCGGGAAGGCTTGGTGAATACTTTATCACGATCCGTTTGTCTAATGTAGTGTATGAATGCTTTTCTCTCGTCAAATTACAAATTACATTTCTCACAATTTGCAGAATCCACCCGGTTTTCTTACTACAACGATATCTTAATTTAAAAAAAAAAGAAGAATTGTAGATATATTTTAACATCGAAAACCTGCATAATGTGTACCTTATGTAATTAAATATTCATGCATATCTGTCTGTCTCTCTAGGAGTCTTATTCTTTTAGGACACGGGCGATCATGTTTCTCCACAGCTTCCTGTTTTTGATGTTCTTAGTAATAGACGCTCCTTTATGATGCCTCTTAATCTCTGCTTTGATTGATTCATTTTTTACGGCTTATCAACCTTTTGCAGGTTATTTAAATCCAGAAAATATTTTTAGTTGTGTAAATGATTTTGTTTAGCGGTATATTGACCTCTAGGGGTTATTTAATGCCGAAATCTAAATATTTTGAACACGATTTTACGGCTTTAACTAAATAAGTTTGGAACGCATTTGTATTCATTCAACTACAGATAAAATGTATTTTTGATCATTGTACTATAAGTATATATTAGTAGTTTTACTATAAACATGGTTATATTGGTAATTGATTTTCATATAAAAATTTATTGCTGGTATTTTTACTTTGTAAGAATTTTCTTTTTTTGCAGATAATAATGGTTTAGTGATACAAGTATTGCTTATTAACCCATAGATGGGGGAGAAGGGGCTGATTCATACCTTTCCCCCAAGGGTATTTGCGTGTAAGTGAATATAACGAATCCAACTGTAATTGGAGCTTGGCTCTCCGATTAAAAAGTCTGAGCTATTATCCATTACACCAGACGCACAGCACCTGGTATTCCCAAATGGTCACCCATCTATGTACTGACCAGGTTCAACGTTGCTTAACTTCGATTTCTCAGTCTGGGCTGTTACCCATTACACCACTCACACATCCAGGCTTACAGCACCTGGTATTCCCAAGTGGTCACCCATCTATGTACTGACCAGGTTCGACGTTGCTTAACTTCGATTTCTCAGTCTGGGCTGTTACCCATTACACCACTCACACATCCAGGCTTACAGCACCTGGTATTCCCAAATGGTCACCCATCTATGTACTGACCAGGTTCAACGTTGCTTAACTTCGATTTCTCAGTCTGGGCTGTTACCCATTACACCACTCACACATCCAGGCTTACAGCACCTGGTATCCCCAAGTGGTCACCCACCTATGTACTGACCAGGTTCAACGTTGCTTAACTTCGATTTCTCAGTCTGGGCTGTTACCCATTACACCACTCACACATCCAGGCTTACAGCACCTGGTATTCCCAAGTGGTCACCCATCTATGTACTGACCAGGTTCGACGTTGCTTAACTTCGATTTCTCAGTCTGGGCTGTTACCCATTACACCACTCACACATCCAGGCTTACAGCACCTGGTATTCCCAAGTGGTCACCCATCTATGTACTGACCAGGTTCGACGTTGCTTAGGTGTTTCAACGTGATGTGGCCGTGAGCTCTCTTAGTCATTGTGGCAATCCTTTATTCATTTGCTTGAACCTCTCTGGTTGCTTTTCCCTGTTTCACTTACCTTCGATTTGCCTTGTGTGTGTTAGATTCTCCAAGTCTTATTTATGCTGTTGTGACACAGAGAGAATCTGGGAAACACACACACACACACGTATATTTTTTTAGTGAAACTGGAGTAGATTTGAATAACGAAATTAAATCAGAGCATTTTGTTTACTGATGGGGAAATCTGACCTAGGACAAAAGTTATACCCATTGAATCTGGGTCATCAGAAGACAATGGAAATGGTCGAAATAATTTTTATCGAGTAAAAATTGAAATAGAGCTGAGTAAGCTAGAAGGAACTTTGGAATTCACATGATTTTGGTTGAAGCAGAAAGAACCCCGTGATAATCGCGTGCGAAGTACTAGGGCCGATGGTCAGTTATAACCAGCCGAGTTCATCTATATAAACGCGTAATTATGCTGAAAAAGGCAGACTGGAGAAAATTCTTGAAGAGAGAATTGGCCCGGGCAAGCGTTGGGAGGAGGAACGCTACTATAACTTTAAGCCGCGCACAGAAATTTTTATACCCCCATCGCAAGAGTCATATATCGTTCTGAAACGATTTAACAAGCACTCTCTTTCTGTCTAGAATCCAGTGTATGAGTTTTTACGTTAAATACTTTTCTTTTCTGTAACCCGTTTCTTTTCTCTACTATTCTTTTCTGCTATAAAAAAAGACATTAACAATTCAACCATTGAATAGTTGTTTGTCCGGCTTTCTGCAGATATTAATTCTTTTTTTTTTTTTTTGCTGCATTCTAAATTTCTTAGCACAAACTCCCCAGCCGTGTCTACATCTTCAGTCGACCGTGAATGGACGGACATCACTTCTGCTTTCTGGATCAAACAAATCACAACGTGGGCAGGAAGCAGGATTAAAACAGCTGACCCCCGGTCGAATAATCTACGGATGCTCAGGGGACCTATGGCCACTCCCTTATGCTCGGTTAGGACCGAGTAGATACCTCGACCCGGAGGTTGAGGGGCTGGGGCGAAAGTGCTAGACTGTTTACATGCAGACTATTGTCCTCTTCTTTATTGTTGTTTCGGTCATCGTACCTTCCGGCCTTCATCATGTGTATATCGATCCGTGTAACCTACAAGGAATTTCGAACCGAATCCTTTATTTAAACTGCGTGAGTAGACTGTTCTCGTTCCACTGACCGTGTCTCGGGATATCTCATCTAGTTCTTATTTCTTTTTTTAATACTGCTCATTCATTTTCCGCCCTGTTTCCACGGAGTCTACGTACACATTACCCGGCCCAGAGATTGAACTCATAATGACTGTCATCAAATTCACGAACCGACGCATTAACCCACTAGGCCATTGTCGTCTTTCTTGTAATATCTGTTTTAATTAGAAATATTTTATTATTATTGTTTCCTTTGATTTCTATTGTATACACATTTCCTTCCGGGTGCCAACCAGAGACCTAAGGTCAGAAATGCCTTCATGACATTTTACACTGATCATTTTTGTAAAAAAACAACAGCAAACAAACAAAAGTAATTAAGACCACACACATTTTACATAGATATAGATCTTCGTAATGTGTGAGCTGTACTTTTGAGTACATTTTTTTTATGTTTCTTTAAGGCATTGGCTACCAGGAATCCGTTTAATGAGTTTATCGGAACCTTTTCCAATCAAGCCGAGAGTTTCAACTAAAACTGGAATTACTGATGTCCTCATGTGACACACTTTTGAGATTTCGATTTCAAGGTCTTTGTATTTTGATAGATTTTTATATTAATATTATCATAATAATTATTATTATTGTTGTTGTTGTTGTTAATATTAATATTGGTCAGTATTCCCTTGGATCTTGTCAGTACGGCCGAGAATTAGAAGGGGGCATATAGTCTAGGCAGCGCACGGTCCCCATATGCCATCACCCAAGCCTAAACCTTGGAGAGGTTAACCCATTCTCACCACGAAAGGACTGAATTTTAACCAATGAGGGCGTTATCTTAATTTCGCGAGATAAACGGATGCCTCCTCCTAAATTATTGTCATTACTGTTATTATGCTATTTGTCTGGTGCCTCGTGAAACACAAAGCATCTGACGAGGTTTCTGTAATCGAATTGTTCGAAGGGGCGAGGTGATAAGCTCTACGTTCAACCTCTGTACTCTTAGTATTCCTATGCTAAAGTGTTCCATCTACCTTGGTTTTGGAATTCATAGTTTTATTTCTTCTAGACTGGTTGCCAACCAAGGTTTAGAAAAGCCCAGTTTGCTAGACATTAGAAATATTTACAATCACTTAATGGCGTGAGATTTTGTTATGAAACTCGAGATTTGCTCATGATAGTATAATTAAATACAGTAGAATCCCTAACAACCGAACTAAGAAGGCCTTCCGGATATGAGGATATGAGGAATTGCTTACAAAATTCCGATATGAGGGGGTTATATTTAGATTAAAATAAAAGAACTGAAATCAAGTTTAACATTTATTTTCAATGTTTTATAGTAAACAAAATAAGCTAATGGTGAGTGAAATATAACGGAATTGATTTTAAGGAAAAAGAAATAAATTATGTAATGTTAATGAAAATTGATTAAATTAAGTCAGCCACGCATGCAAAACAAATAATGTAAGAAAGATTTTTTAATCGATGTTGTATGAGGATTCTTTCTCTTCTAATGTCATTCTCAACTTTTTCGGAATTTCGTTTTGTTTTTGTTCTTGAAATTTTTTAAAAGAAAGACACTTTTTTTAAAACTCGTCATGCGTAATTGCAATCGTCATAGATGAATGCTGGCTTTCTTTCCATAAAATTGACAACCTTTTTTCAATAGCTTTTTCAATTTCAGTCTAGGTTTCATCATAATCCTGTTTTTTATTTCCTTGTTCATTGTGAAAGTGTGAACGCTGGAGAATAGTTTCTTTGGATGATTTTTTATCATACAATGTTGACTTTCTTATGTCGAACTCCGATTATTTACAATGAACTTTCACCGGCGTCTAGTCTGTTAAAAATTTCCACTCTAAAGTTGTTTTTTTCCTCTTATTCCCATCGTCTTTTGCACCAATAAAAACCATTAAGTTGAAGTAAGCATAAGCAATTATCCAAAGTAAATTTCCTGAAAAACAGAAATTTCAAATCAGTTATATATCACCCAAATAGTTCAAATATACACATCAAAATCATGTCCGGATATGCGGGATTCCGGATATGAGACAGTCGGGATATGAGGGATTCTACTGTATATATAAGAGGATATATATGGGTAGTTACGCTTTAAAAAGTCAGATAAATTAAGTTTCGGAGAGCCGAGTTCGAATTCCAGTCGAATCCATTGCATTCACTTACACGCTAATACCCTTGGTAAAGGTATGAATCCTCTTTTTCTTCCCCTCCCAGCTATGGGTAAACAGTAGGACAGACCGGGTTTTATAGACTTGGATGGCAACTGGTCTACCGCAGAAAGAAATGGCAACCTACTGCGGGAAAAAAATCTGCCTCGTCAGTCATATATCGAAAGATACATGATCGCCTAAGCGTGTATCACGCATGGCACATAACTGACTGACTGATGGGTCATAATAAATATATAAGCCCAAAATAGAGACGATAAATATTCTGAGTGATGAGAATATAAAGATTACAAAAAATGAAGAACAGAATTCAAAGGACAATCAAAAATGAAACTGAAAATGTTGTGACCAAGTAATTGGTTAAGGAATAACAAAACAAGAGGTTGCAGATAAATAGTGTATTGAACAGTAAATACAGCAGAAGTGTGTTACACGACATGGGAGAGTGTGTGTCTGTTGACCAGCGTTCAGTCTATATCACTTTAATATTTAACTGCCTCCCACGAGGATATATGTGGCACAAGGCCGAGTTTAACGTGGGTCATCCGAGCCCGTAGGCTCGGCCAAAAAAATTCCCGTAGAACCCGCATAAACGGGTTCGGGTCTGTCTACCTCCCCGGACGAAATTTTGCCCTTTGGCAAAGCCTCGTCCGGGTTCCTCTCTGCCCAAGGCAGAGGGTTCGACAGGAGATACGAACAGCCTCGTATAACAGTCTGTATCACTGTTAATAATTAACAGCTCCCCCCACGAGGGATGTATGTGGCACAAGGCCGAGTTTATCGTGGGTTCTCCGAGCCTGCAAGCGCGGCCAAAAATATTCCCTTAGAACCCGCATAAACGGGTTCAGGGTCTGTCTACATCCCCGGACGAAACTTTGTCATTCGGCAAAGCCTCGTCCGGGTTCCTCTCTGCCAAAGACAGTTGAACATTCTATATCACTGTTAATATTTAACAGCCCCCCACGAGGGATGTATGTGGCACAAGGCCAAGTTTTCTGTGGCTTCTCCGAGTCCGTATTCTCGGCCAAAAATATTCCCTTAGAACCCGTATAAACGGGTTCAGTGACTGTCTACCTCCCCGGACGAAACGTTGCCCTTCGGCAAAGCCTCTTCCGGGTTCCTCTCTGCTCAAGGCGGAGAGTTTGACAGTTGAACAGGCTAGAGCACTGTTCCCTCCAAGGCTTACTTTTCTACTAACTTTATAGTAAGTGGAAGAGTCCACAATAGCCTCATTAGAGGGAAGATACCACAACAGAAAACTTTGTTAAAATAATAAAGAAAATGACTTTTAAAGTATCATAAAAATAATGAGAAAAATCAAACTGGCAATAAAGAAAAAAGAGGATTTACAAAGAAGGTATTATTTATTTGTAGCCCACTCGGACAAAATGTGGCACAAAGTCGAGTTTAATGTGGGGTTTGATAGCCGTTCAAAGATTTCTCAAGCAGGGCATTTTGAAACAGAAAAACTTAGAAACAAAGAAAAGGGTATTGAACTGTTAAGTGATATCTGTCCTCTTATATGGCAGTGAATGCTAGACAATCTTCTGAAAGATGAGACTCTAATTAACAGAAATGTAATTTTACAGAAGGATGCTGAGGATACCATGGACCGAGCATGCAAGCAACAACAAAGTTTTAGAGAAAATGGAAGCCAAAAGGAGACTTGTACTTTAACTTCAGGAAGTGGCAGTTGAAATTTCTAGGACACATAAACCTTCTGAATTGTTTTATTTGTCGCAGTTCCGGTGTTTACTTCGCCATAGAGAATGATATGATGAAAGTGCAACTTTTCATCCTCCATATTTAAAGCATTCATTTGTGGACCAAACATCAGCATTCAACAAACTGTGACTCGAAACTGAACGATGCAAAGTTTCAATCTAGAACACACCGGAAATCCGCGCCAAAACAAATACCAATGTCAAGTCAATGTCGGCCATTTTATATTAACAATGAAAATCGGACACAAACTTTTGCAATGATTTGATTTTATATATATGCATTGTGTATAATGAATGATAACTCTAACATTTTTAGGCATTTAAAACAACATGCCTGCCCGCGTAGACAACACCGGAAAATCCTCGTTAACAAAACAACTATACTTAAACATGAAAACAATAAAGAATAACTAAAAATTATTGAAGCTATATACATAAAACAGTTGAAATCTAACCCGAACAAAATAAACTACGAAGTCTCCACAAATATTCTTAAATGTCTATAATTGATAACAGAAGCCATTGGTTTATACAAACGGCTTCCCATACTTAATACTTCTCGTTTTCACTCTCGCGTGGTCATGTGTGATGTCACGAGCTGCGACGCGATTTTCGCTTCCCACGTCTCGTATACACGAGTTGTTGCTTTGAAATTTTTCATGCAACAAAAACAGACTATCATTATTGTTTTGTCCGTGTACTGTTTGATATATTGAAATGTAACTGTCATCTTTGATAATGGCTTATGTAAGCCGAAAGCTTAGATGGGATTTAAACATGTATCCATATGGTGATTTCCTTTCGTCTTTCAATGATAATGTTATTAAGCTTATCAGACAATATGAAAGGAACCTACTTAAAATAAATAGACAAAACTTGTCTATATTATTTAATGAAACATTCATCAGTATATATATATATATATATATATATATATATATATATATATATATATAATCATAAAAATGTTATTGGACAGAGTTGAATCATATCAGGAAACAGTAGTATTAAAAAGTGCTGACTGCACGTATAAAGAAAAAATAGAAAAGAAAAATTTAAAATGCAGCGCTTTTAAATGTAAAAGATAAGGAGATCAGCCGATCACGCTACCTTGGCTTCAACCTGTCGGTCTCTTCAGGCGATTCGGTCCAAATAATTTCCTAACGCTTTATTATTCAAAAATAAATAAACGCACAACGCGAAGTGTAATAGAAGGGGTGGAGAAAAGCAAGTGTATTGAAATTGTATCGTAGATGGGGGTTATATGAAATGTACATACTTTCATCCTGGTTCGTATGAACTTTTTTTAATGTGGCTGCATAGCGTCATTATTTCTGATATCTCATTCAGAAGGTTTTTTCTATAACGTTTTCCGCTGGCATGAAGTGTAAAGATTATATTGAATCCATTGCTAGGTCTGCTGCGAGGAAAGTTGGTTCTCTGTGTCGTACTCGACAATTTTTATCGTCAGAATCTATTTTACGCATTTATAAGTTTACCATTCGCCTATGCGTTAAATATCGCTGCCACATCAAGTATGGTGCTTCTGCTGTGTATTTAGAGATCCTTGATAAAATACAATGAAGAATCTGCAATGTTACTGGTCCTGACCTGGCATCTCGGCTTCTGTCATTTTCCCATCACCGTAAAGTTGCTTCCCTGTGCCTTTTCTAGAAATACTTTTTTGGTAATTGTTCTGATGAACTTTCCTTTATGGTAATATTATTTTCTTTAGTTTCTTGTAAATATTTTTGTATTCTGTTGTGGTAGGATCCACCTAATCTGCATAGGTGACTACCGATTATATAAATAATGGTTGGTACCGGAAGACATGGGAGAGGAATCACGAGATCCAACTAGAGACTCTGCCCGACTGCGACTTAGTCAACACATTCTCCAGGAACGTCTTCCCAGAAATATACAGAAATACTAGATGTAAATATTGTGTACACTTTCTTGTTATAATACATTCTTGTTCTAAGTACATTTTGTGTTGCATTATTATTCCATGCATTAGTCGAGATTCACCAATGAGTCAAGACTCAACATATTCATATTATAAATACTCATTGGGGTTAGTTTTTAGAATTGTTATTTTATTCCCCTCCCCCCAGAGACACTGAATTGTAAATATGGGGACCAGTTAGTATTTTCATAGAGACAGTGAGGTATTATGGTGGTTGTAGTAAGAAAGGTATGTATGAATGTGGTGTTTTGGTGTAAGGAATATTGTTTGTACGATTGGGTCAGTGTTTGCGGCTAGCTAAGTTATAGTTAAGACAGAAGAAGACCGTCCTTTCCCCAATCCCCCCTTCGGCCTTGTGCCACATTTCTGTTTATTTTACAGAATAAATATCACTTTCTTTTATGGTACCTAGACTATGAATTTAAGTGCAGTACTAAATTGGTGGCAAGATCTAATTATTTTTCAGTTAAAATGGCGAGACCTGGCCGTAAGTTCTATGTTAACAGTTTCTTCTGTAGAACTTCTCGCCTGTGGAACTCACTTCTGGCTTCTTGCTTTCTATTTAAGCTTGATTTAAAAACATTTAAATGCAATGTCAATCGTTAGCACCTCTCTTTTTAATCCCCCTTCTTTAATAGGTTCTCTCTTAATAATTCTTTTTCTTTTCCTCATATTCTTTCATATATATATATATATATATATATATATATATACATATGTAAATTAAATGATTTTTTTCAGCATTATGCTATGGATTTTTTTTCCTTTTCCTCATATTCTTTCATAAAATAACCTTTTGAGTTTTTATTGCCTTGGTTGTGGGTGAAATGATATATATATATATATATATATATATATATATATATATATATATATATATATATATATATATATATATATATATATATGTAAATTAAATGATTTTTTTCAGCATTATGCTATGGATTCTTTTTCTTTTCCTCATATTCTTTCATAAAATAACCTTTTAAGCTTTTATTGCCTTGGTTGTGGGTGAAATGATATATATATATATATATATATATATATATATATATATATATATATATATATATATATATATGTAAATTAAATGATTTTTTTCAGCATTATGCTATGGACTTGCCAGCATACCAATATAATTAAAACAGAATTACGTGCATTGACAAGAAAGGAGATTATGTTGAAAATTTTTTTTTTTTTGGCATGAAATCAATGTTTGTTTTTCGTAATTAGGTTACGGATTTATTGATACACGTGCATAATTCCCACTAGATTAAGTGCATTGACAGGCGAGGAGATTATGTTAAAAAATTTAAATATTTGTTGTGTAAAATAAATACTTCTTTTCATCATTAGGATACGAACTTATCGACGCACCTATATAGTTAACACTGAATTAAATGCATTGACAAGGGAGATGGTTATGCTTAAAAATAAATGTTTCTTGTAGAAAACAAATGCTGTTTTTCATCATAAGGCCACGGACTTGTTGATTCACTTGCATAATTGCCACTGAATTAAGTGCATTGACAAGGGAGGAGATTATGTTTAAAAATAAATATTTGTTGTGGAAAATAAATACTTCTTTTCATCATTAGGATACGGACTTATCGATGCACCTGCATCTATTCATCTCGACCTCTGTACATATAGTGATTTACTAAGCGTAGTTTAGATGTGGCACAAGGCCGACAATATGGAGCACAAAGTGAGGAGTGAACTCACTTCTCAGTTGTAATTGATTTAGCGAGATATACTTGTTAACCATTACACCACGTCGAAGTGACTCCGACTTCTGTACATATATTCCATCTTGGATTTTACATGAATTGGACACTAAGTACATCTGCAATTCCTTTCAGGCCATTTTTTCTGGGTAATATTTCAAAACTGTAGGCCGACGGGGGTCGGTTAAGTAAAGATAAAAAGATTGCCTGACTGTTGTATAAACACGGGCTTCGAATTTAATATGTTGTTATCCACCTCTACACGTTTCTCAAGGCAAAAAGAAAAGAAAATTCCTGGATTAAGAAAACAACAAGGCCGAGAACAGGGAATCCTTTTTAGGGTAACCGAAGAAGCAAACGAGGTCCGCGTCTCCCCCACACCGAGGGTGTCGCATACCGTGCTTGTTCGGAAATTCCACCTTACAGTCAGGCTTGTTCTACCCAACCCTAAATTGCCAGTGTTTAATGGACAGGTGGCCCAACTCGGAGGAGGATAATTTTCGCCTGCTGGTTCCTTCTAAGATAACGATCGAGTTACCCATTTCGTCCGTGAAGAGCTCATTTATAAAATAACAGAAGGTGGCCCGGCTGCTCACCGAAAACCTGCAGACAATTTACATTTTATATCGTATTAATTTAACGTTCAGAAAGCTAGGGATTGTTTTTTTTCTTCATATCGTTGTTTCACTTCCACTCAACGGCCTGTGGGATCGCCAAATATTTTTACCGATTAACACCCACGTAAAATCCGGTATTGATCATAAAACTTAAGATAAAAATTGAGAATTAAATATAGATTTCTAAAAAAGAAAAAAGCGAGAAAACTGTATTAATTCTAGATATAAAAAAAATCTTGTATCAATTAGAAGTTTACAAAAATCAGGAATTATTGTTGTCAGCAGGATACGGACTACGATTTGGGAATGAGAAAATCTAGCAAGTTCTGGAATTTCTACATCTGGGGGAGTGTTTTAAAAGTAGACAGAAAATGTGTCAGGGATGAGAAAATGATGGAAGTTCGAAAAATTTCTATATCTGGGGAAGTGTTTTAAAAGTAGACAGAAAATGTGACACCGATGAGAAAATGATGGAAGTTCGAAAAATTTCTATATCTGGGGAAGTGTTTTAAAAGTAGACAGAAAATGTGAATATATATATATATATATATATATATATATATATATATATATTACATGAATCATTCATACAAAAAGCAGATTAGTGAACTTAATGATATAAATGGCGAGAATACATCTTCCCAAACAAATTTATTAAAATTACATTAACCCACGAACCTCTAGATGAATGTTATAATCCCTGTGTTTAATAAATTCAAGTTGTATAAGTTCTTTTTTTGCTAATACTTTCATCTGTTCATACAGGCATGGAAATTGAGTTGTTTTTTTAGTACATCCAGGTAATAACGGGACACGAAAGATTAGATGTGAATCGAAATGTTTTTTAGAAATGTGTTATTCTTAACTGTAAGAAATTTTGGAGGGTGCAGTTGTAGTAGTTTTTTTTCAGTCGATGTGGCATGAACTAAATTCTTCAATTAATAGAGCAATGTCGCAGCTATTATCCCGAAAGTTGCACGTCGGATCAGTTCTTTTTAAATCAAATATGTGGTGCAGTTCAATTTAAATTACATGAATCATTCATACAAAACCATTCATATAAAAAAAATTCAATTCGATTCACATCTAATCTTTCGTTGTCCTGTTATTACCTGGATGTACTAAAAAAGATATAAATTTCCATGCCTGATGAAGTCTGTATGAACAGATGAAAGTACTAGCAAAAAAAGACCTTACACAACTTGAATTTATTAAAAACAGGGATCATAACATTCATCTAGAGGTTCGTCAGTTAATGAAATTTTAATGAATTTAATGAATTTGTTCATGTAATATAAATTGAACTGCACCATATATATATATATATATATATATATATATATATATATATATATATATATATATTTGACTCTACATATATATAAGACATTGTTTAAATATTTTGACCGTGAAGATGAACAATGATGTTCGAAAGTACTCGGTTATCCTACGGACAATATTTATTTCAATATAATTTTCAAATAAAAAGTCTCATTAGAAAATATGAGAAAATTCAAAAGAGAATATGCAGGACTATGTTGTCTTTGACATTCAACACAACATGTTTAATATATATATATATATATATATATATATATATATATATATATATATATATATATATATGGGGGCTGTACAGGAAGTTGCGATGGTAAAGGAAACATTGCTATCAAAATAATTTCTCCCTTGGCCCGTCCAGATTTTTTTGAGAGGCGATATGGTATCGAAGAGAACTTTGACCTCTGACCCGGAAGAGTGGCCCTACCCAAAAGTAAAATCTCATGCAGAATGCACGCTTCAAAAGAAAGTATGCATCCTGGTTTGTTTCTATGACAACAGATGGTGACTCCAGGGAACGTAACTTCACAATATATATTCATCATGCTATTTCACCCTGTATTTTGACTAGATGAGATTACAAAGGCAAGTTCTACATTCATCCTACGCCCTAGTTCGTGTGGAATAACGCAAATACAGATATTTAATTATCAGAGAAAAGTTATAAAAGATGATGGAAAATGTGGCACCGAAATCCGAAGATGTATTAGAATAGAGAAAGATGCATTGCAAAAACTAAATAAACCATTAAGAATCGGTAAATTTTCGTTAGAAACAAAGAAATGAGTGCTGACCTGTTATGCAATATCAGTTATCCTTATGGCAATAAATACAGAATATTTTCCTCACAGATGAAGATTGATTCGATTGTTTTCATTTTACGGTTTATCAACCTTTTGCAGGTTATTTAAAGACAGGAACGAATTTTAGATTGATTGTAAGAATTTTTTTTAGAGATAATAATGTTTTGTTTTTTTATAGAAGACTTGCTGATTAACTGTTGTAACCTAAGGAACGTTACTGAATAGAATAATTACACGAAGGTTGGTAATGAACGATAATACTCAAGAAAAGAACAACACATATAAGATTCGCCAGTGGCGCGTAGAAGAAGTAGTCAACTGCTAGAAGTGAGTTAAGGGAATTACACAATAAATCTCTAATTCTAGGATATCTACCCCTCCCCCACAAAGCCGAATTTAATGTAGGGTATCCGAGCCCGTAGGCTCGGCCAAAAATTCCCCATAGACTCCGTATAAAACGGGGTCGGGTAGTTGTTTCCCGAGATGAGACGCTGCCTTTCAACATAGCCTCGCCTGGTGATCCCTTCTGCCCGGAGGCAGAGAGTCTGACCAGCACAGCTGGAGACGAATCTCCAACTGCGGGATATCTACCAACCACCCCACTAGACCAACATACAGTATTTACTACTGTATTTATGTGAATGGGGACATACCCATTATCGTCCGTAGGTATGCTACGGCATTAACCCATAACTGAGGGAGAAGACATGGATTCATGCTTTTACTCAGGGGGCATTTGCGCTTCAGTGAATATAACGAACTCAACTGGAACTGGAACTCGGCACTCCGATTAACAATTCCTAGTCGCTATCCATTGCACCACCTGCACATCCAAGATTACAGCACCTGGTATTCCCAAGCACCGATGAAGAGGAAACAAAGTAGATCTGGTTCTACTGAAGCTTACTGAGAATAACATGGATGCAACATATGAATAATGAGGAAGTTTTAGGGAATATATCAGCATAAAGAGACATTTGATATTTCTAGAATACATAATGAGTAACTCTTTAGATGTTTCGACAGTTACAGAATATATTGAAGGCATAAAGGAGCAGATGGGAACAGTGAGTAACCTATTTATTGTACATGTGTAAATGAAAGCCAGAGTATGTATTGGGAGGGGTTTTTAGGGGACAGGCATTGCTTAGAGCTTTAAAGGATAGAAAGTCATCAAAGGTATGAATCCATCTCTCCCCCACTAGCTATAGGTAAAATACCAGTAAAGACTGGGCCGTATTGCTTTGGTTGGTAACCTGTCTAGAAGAAAAACCCTGAATTTAAACCACCTTGTAAGTCCTGCCCCTTTTGTTTGTTTATTTCCTTTAGCGGTATATCAACCCCTATGGGTTATTTAATGACGACATCTAAGTATTTTGAACACCATTTTATGGCTTCAATTAAATATATTTTGAACATTATTTTATGGCTTCAATTAAATATATTTTGAACATTATTTTATGGCTTCAATTAAATATATTTTGAACATTATTTTATGGCTTCAATTAAATATATTTTGAACATTATTTTATGGCTTCAATTAAATATATTTTGAACATTATTTTATGGCTTCAATTAAATATATTTTGAACATTATTTTATCGCTTCAATTAAATATATTTTGAACATTATTTTATGGCTTCAATTAAATAGATTTTGAACATTATTTTATGGCTTCAATTAAATAGATTTTGAACATTATTTTATGGCTTCAATTAAATAGATTTTGAACATTATTTTATGGCTTCAATTAAATATATTTTGAACATTATTTTATCGCTTCAATTAAATATATTTTGAACATTATTTTATGGCTTCAATTAAATATATTTTGAACATTATTTTATGGCTTCAATTAAATATATTTTGAACACTAATTTATGGCTTCAATTAAATATATTTTGAACATTAATTTATGGCTTCAATTAAATATATTTTGAACAGAATTGTATGCCTTCAACTACAGATAAAATGTATTGTTCATTTTGCTATGAACTGTATTGTTGGTAAATTTTTTACATGAAAATTTATTTTTATCATAATAATATATTTTTATATCTTCATGGGTTTTTTTTGGTGGGGGGGTCACTATTTGCCCATAGCGGGGTTCCTAATAGGTGCTCCCCCCGGGTCAGGTTGGGCCTGGCCCAACAAGAATTAAGAAGTAGTTGCACGCTGCTCAAACACTGCAATCTCTTGACCAGAGGCCTTGCTGCCGGATGTAGTTTATCGTCATAACAAGAACTGGCCGCCTCAAATGAAAAAGATAACTTCTAAAACAAATCCACCTCGTATGTCGTCTCGAAGAAAGGAACTGTTCCCCTTGGAGCCACGACAGAAAATAATGGACTTCTCGGGCTTTGTCAAATGGTAGACGCCACGGTGCCGAGGAACTCTCTGATTTCAGGCCATTAGCCTATTGGCGTATTATCTACGGCACTTTAGTTGACGACGAAAACTGTGATATATTTTAGAGACGAATCGAAAAGGATCATAATACGCACGAATGAGCAGAAGCTCTCTCGTCTGGTTACTCGTTTTCGATTCGTCTCTAAAATATATCAGGTTTGTCATCGTCGATCAGTCGCTACAGAATGTGCTTATGTAGTATTTAGACGTATATGTTATTTTGTGTGTCCTGGGTTAGACGATAAACTACATCCGCGTCCTGGGAATAACGATAAACTACATCCCCGTCCTGGGTAAGACGATAAACTACATCCACGTCCTGGGTAAGACGATAAACTACATCCAACTGCAGGGCCTCTGATCGGTAGGTTTTGAGGAACATGGAACCACCTCTTAATTACTGGTATTCCCAGGTCCACTTTGACCCGGGGTGGTAGAACCTGTTAGGGTTCTAACTATGAGTAAATAGTTAACCCCTAAGCTGGGGTCTAAACACTATGAAAGTGTAAAAATAGGTTTTAGTACCAGCAAAACATTTTTGTAAAAAATATTACCAGCAATACATTTTTGAAAAAAAAAAAAATTACCATATATAAAAATCTTGTCGGCATTAACTAACTCATTGAGGTTGATAAGCCGTAAAACAAAATGAACCATTATTTAGTTTTGCGGTGTCAGTTTAGTCAAGTGAAATAAACAATGATTAAACCAGTGGTTTCCATTTATTTTTTAGCTACTGCCCTCCCAGGCCATATTTCTTGCACCCACTCTCCGCCCACACCTATGGGACGACTTTTCTAATCAGGCATTGTGAAAATTCAAAACAAAAACTAATACTGGAAGCAAAGATTTGCAGTTTGTTTTTTCTTATTAACAGTAAGATAAGATGTCACCAGACGAACATCCGTGGCTATATCGCTATACCTACAAACCTGGAGCATTGACACCTGCAGGGGTTGGCTTTTTGACTTAGCTGGTGCATAGGGCATCCTGCAGCGGTAACGTCACTAACATGCAAAGAAACGTTCGGACTTTTAGATTCGCGAAACAAAATAAAAACATGCCTTTGACATTAATTTTAATCTTTATTAATTATATGCGTTTATGTGTAAGTGTCTTAGATTTTCTGAGAGAGGTTTTTCAATACTTACATTCGGACTAATGTTGTATCTATCCTCTACGGATGCGAGACTTGGACGCTCCTAACTGAGGCAGGAAAAAGGATCTTGGCGTTCGAGAACAAAACCCCGAGAAAGCTTCTCCGCATCTCCCAATGGGAGCACAAAACCAATGAATATGTACAGAGCAAGGTCAATAGTCTCATGGGCCGACAGGAATCGCACCACGCCACTGTCAATCGTCGGAAGATGGCATGCTCTGGCCACGTCACACGGCATAACAACCTCTGCAATACCATCTTGCCAGGCACTGTTGACGGTCGCAAACGGGGACAGCGACGTGAGAGCTGGTCAGACAACATCAAAGAGCGAACGGACTTGACAGTGTCGGAAATCATGAGAGCCAGCGCTAACAGAACAGATCATCCTGAAGGAGGTTGTCTGTTTTTTTTGGGGGGGGGGGTGCGTTTAGGACCCCCACCCTGATGATTGGAGCGGTCAAGAAACTGATGATGATGATGACTAATATCACAATATTCGTTGTTATTGTTATTACAGTGACTCAGATGTTGTACACTTCATCTAGTGGTTTTCGATCTGAGTAAACTTCAAGGAATTTCGTACTGAATACCTTATTTAATTTATTGTTGTCAGTCCATGTCAAGGGATATCTTGTTTTGTTTTTACTAAGTTCTGCTCAGTAAATTGCTCACCCTGTTTCCATTGTGCCAAAGCCTGTACTACACGGCCAAGAGATTGAACTCGCGTTTGCTATGTCACGAATGCTTTAATCAGTTAGACTATTGCCCCGATGGACAATCTGAATTTAGAATTTGGGGCCTTAATATTTTTCTATCCAGCCTGCTTAGATCTTTTCATAAAGAATTTGTAAAAACAAAAAATCTAAATACTTTTTCCTCCCATTCCCCTCTTTTTTGTCACACATATTCTTGAATCCCTTCACCCCTCGCAAGGTATCCAATGTCCCAATGACCACATAGTGTCACAACATTTTTTATCTCACCGACGCCTTGTAACTTTTCACCCCTCGCACGGTATCCAATGTCCCAGTGACCGGATAGTGTCGCACCATTTCTTTTGTCTCGCCATCCCCTTAAATCTGTTCACCCCATCGCAAGGTGTCCAATGTCCCAAATGACCACATAATGTCATACCATTTCTTTTGTCTCACCGTCCCCTTTGAATCTGTTCACCCCTGCATGGTGTCCAATGTCCCAGTGACCGTATAGTGTCACATCATTTCTTTTGTCTCACCGACCCTTTGAATCTGTTCCACCAACCCCGCACGGCGTCCAGTGTCCCAATGACCACATAGGGTTACATCATTTCTTTTGTCTCACCGCCTTTTGAATCATTTCACCCATTCGCACGGTGTCCAATGTCTCAGTGAGCGGATAGTGTCACATCATGTCTTTTGTCTCACCGTCCCCTTGAGTCTGTTCACCTCTTGTACGGTGTCCAATGACCCAATGACCACATAGTGTCGCATAATTTCTTTTGTCTCACAGTCCCCTTGAATCTGTTCACCCCTCGCAAGGTATCCAATGTCACAATGACCACATAGTGTCGCATAATTTCTTTTTTCTCACCGTCCCTTTGAATCTGTTCCCCCCACCCCGCACGGTGTCAAATTTCCCAATGACCACATATGGTTACATCATTTCTTTTGTCTCACCGTCGTCTTGAATCATTTCAACCTTCGCACGGTGTCCAATGTCTCAGTGACCAGATAGTGTAACATCATGTCTTTTGTCTCACCGTCCCCTTGAGTCTGTTCACCTCTTACACGGTGTCAATGACCACATAGTGTCACATCATTTCTTTTGTCTCAGCCTCTCCGTGAATCTGTTCACGCGTCGCATGGTGTCCAATGTCCCAATGACCACATAGGGTCACATCATAACTTTTGTCTCACCCTCCCTTGAATTCGTTCACCCCTCGCATGGCGCCCAGTGTCCCAGTGACTGGATAGTGTTACATCATTTTTCTCACCGTCTCCTTGAATCTTCACCCCTCGTACAGTGTCCAATGTCCCAATGACCACATAGTATCACATCATTTCTTTCCTGATTTGCCGTTCGATTTTCTTTCGGCACTGGTCACTACACTTTGTTTGGTTAGCTGAAATGTCATGGAGAAAATGACTAATTTTCTTCTTTTTTTTTTTTCTAAAGATAAAGATTTTTTTTTGTAAGATAATTTCTGGATAAGGCCAGCCTACCGAGTAAAATGGGACTACTTAACATTTTCGTCTCAAAACATCATAAAGTTTGACAAAACAATTACTGATTTTGTTTTATCAAGTCTTAAAAGTGCTATGATATGCATTAATTTAATGCGCTACAGTCAATTTCCACCCTTTTTAGAGCTAAAAGGGAGCATTATAAAATTAACCATGTGTTGTGGATTCCGGGAATGGAATCCTGCACAAATAAATAAACAACGCCAGTAATTGAGATAGAAAAATAAGTATATTAAACATAAGAATACAGACTTGTAGGAAGATTAATAGTCCAGGAATGCGGGTTAGTAGAAAGTATATGTACAAGTCTCTGTAAGTGAAGCCGTAATTATCTGTCTCTCTGGACTCTCGTATAACTCTCTGTGAACACCCTGTGTACTGTCTCCGTATCTCACACCATGACTCAACGTATCTCAACCCACAGGTATTCTCTCCGTCAGTATAAGTATACTTTGGACGAGTCTATCTTTTGTAAAAGGGGTCTGCCACACAACATCATGTTTCCGACACTGGATTTTCTTTATAGCAACTCTTGACTGATACGAAAATTCAGAAGTCTAGACATTAATATTATTTTCTTAAAAGGTATTTTTTCCTTTACATTTGTTTTTATTTAATAAAATAACATATAAAATTTTACCGAAATTTCATAAAATGCAATAAGTGGTGGGTAACAGATGTAAAAAAAAATATTTTTATCAAGATTTCCTAAAAAAGAATCATTTAAACAATAATTTAATTCATTTGTGAATAACATCTGAAAGTTTCAGTAAAATCCAATAATTATTTGATTTGTGCACGAATTTCCGAATCAGTTTGTTTTTCACCGTAACAAAAGACGCTAAAATTTACTATATTATTCTTTGGTTCCTCCGCTGACGCAATAAAAACAACTTTTTACCAAAATTCCGAACGTTCTAAGAAGGATGGAAAAATATAATTTAATAATCCCAAAATCCTTCAGTCTTTCCTCTTAATAAGAACATAAAGATCTTGGGGATAAAACTTTGTTTTATTAAGTTTGGGTCATTTTTTTCAACATGGTATGCTCATTTTTTAGCGAATTTGTGGAGGTACCTAAGTTCGAAAGTCAAGGAAATCAACACATATAACTGATAGTTCGCCTCGACGCATCATTATAATGTATTTCCCAGTACACACACACACACACATACATATATATATATATATATATTTATTGTAAACTGTTACATTAGAACATGCAAGTTACTACATTTGTAGGTTGACGTGTTCTAATATCACTTTACTTATTTTACCAATCTCCGATCTAGTTGGATTAATAATTCTAGTGGGTAATTTCTGTTGAAATTCAGGTTTGTGATCTTTTAATAACACATAAGGCTCCTTTCTGGTGAGTTTCGTTACCCTATCACTGATTTTCAACTTGTCAGTGATTTGTTTAGGCGAAGAATTGATAGTATTAATTACAATTAGAATAGTCAATGTTGACTTTTTTTGTCGTTTTTCACTAAATTATTTTTAACCAAAGCTTTGTACTCCTTAGGGTCCAGTTTATAAAAATTTGAAGTTTTATCAGATTTCACACAAATATGATTTAATTGAAACAGTTTATAAAAAATATTTATTGCTCTACTCTTGTACTGAGACCTTTTTTAAATTAATGGTTTGAATTTATATTCTTTTCGTTCTTTTACACACACACACACACACACACACACACACACACATATATATATATATATATATATATATATATATATATATATATATATATATATGTATACATACAGGGTGTCCATAAAGTTCGTGTGCACTTTAAAAAAATTATAACTTTATTCGTATTTGCGATAGAAATAATTTGTAAAAAGGATTAGAAAGAAGTAAATCTATATTTCTTAAAGGTTTTATTGAAATTTTATTTAAGTTTCCACATGTCCTCCATCATTAGCAATACAAAGGGTAATACGATTTTGCAGTTCACGGAAAACATTTGCCAACTGATTTACAGTAATGCCTGAAATCACATTAGTTATTTTAGCTATACTTAAAACTAGGTAAATTAAACTTTATCACATTTTTTACAGATTATTTCTATCGCAAATACAAATAAAGTTATAATTTTTTTAACGTGCACACGAACTTTATAGACACCATATATAGACATATACATACATTTTTTCCTAAATGTTCTCTTCTCCGATGAAACGAAAGTTGAGCTAAATTCAAAGGATAAGCGATCTAAAATCCGAAGAAGCTTTGAAAGCTCTTTGAATTTGGCAGTAAGTACTGTCAAGCATCCATTCAGTATAATGTTCTGGGGATGCTTTTCTTTTCATGGAACTGGTTTCTTAAAACCTATTGAAAAGGCCCTCAGGAACGATCAGTACAAGAGAATTTTGTAGTCTTGTCTGCTCCCTTCTGCTGAAAGGGTGCAAATCGACCCCACCAAGCTCATTTTTATGCAGGATAATGCTCCCTGTCACAAATCAAAATTGATGAAGGAATACTATGATGAGAAGCAGGTGAGTGTTATGACATGGCCGCCCCAATCTCCTGACCTCAACCCCATAAAAAACTTATGGAGCATTATAAAGTACAGTCTCTCGAGAAAGCAGTTGAGCAACAAAGAGGATTTGAGTGTGAATTTCATATCCGAATGGAATTCAATGCTTGGAGATGAGATTTGCCAGAACCTAATCAAGTCAATGCCAAAAAGGGTTGAAAAGGTTATTCAAAATAAAGGAGGTCCCATAGATTATTAAATATTTCGAACTATATTACCTATTATAAATAAATTATACCTCTATTATTCTTTATTTAAAGCTGTTCGGTTATGTTTCTATTGATTACTAGTTGCAGGAAATAAGTGAGTCACTTTTTTGCACAGAGTTTTTCCCTAAATCTCATTTATATCCAAAATTATAATTATCAATAGAATACATTAGGGTGAGTAAACTATTTTACTAGGTGGTCGGGAAGGGGTCTTTATATTAGTAAGATTAAAAATTAGTTTGACCCCAAAAACAATAGGCGAAAACATTTTTCAGTAAAAAAAAATCAGGTGAGTCACTTTTATCGAACAGCACTATATATATATATAGGGGAGGGAGAGAGAGAGAGAGAGAGAGAGAGAGAGAGAGAGAGAGAGAGAGAAAGAGAGAGATTGAATGTGTATGAGAGAGAGAGAGAGAGAGAGAGAGAGAGAGAGAGAGAGAGAGAGAGATTCGCTTTCTCAGCGTCGAAATTCCTTGTTATATCAAATAAGAAGCAGCAGCTATGTTGGGAATTTTCATTGTAAATGCAAATGGCACACAATGATGGTCTCTAAAGAATGATGGGATAGGTGTTGTTGGTCGAGGAAGTAGAAAAGTAGGAAGTCGTTCGTTATCAATTGGTGTGGTGTGTGGTGTTACCCGTGACTACATGACATTGGCGGGAAATGACTTCAAAGAAAGACGTCGCAGAGCAACAAAGAATGAAGATTGAAGCGACTAGAAAAATGGCGCGCGTCATTCGTTTGATGATTTGGGCGACATTTTTCGGCTTGTATGATTGTTCAATGAGGTTTGTGACAAAGAAAGAACCAAGCAGAGAGTGTGTTTATCTATCCCCTAACGTCTATAATTAGTTTTTTTTTCTCTTTCTCTTTATATATATATATATATATATATATATATATATGTATATATATATATATATATATATAATGTGGGGGGGGGTATGTTCTGTGTATTTAGATAGCAAATGTTCTTTAAGGCAAATACTATTAAAAACGACAGACCTTTTGTGTCTATTAATTTTAATGATCGTCTTTTCCAAGTTACGAACATTTCTGACGGAATTCCCTCCTTGTCTGAGAAGGATTATTCGTAAATTGGCAAAATTGATCATTAAAATTAATCGGCAGAAAATGTCTTTCACTTTTAATATATATATTTAAATATAGATAATTGCAAAAAAAAGAAAGAAAAGAAAGCGATACATATGACATAAAATGAATTTATAAAAAGAAAAAAACTCTTTCATTAAGCTTTCACTTTAATTTTAATTTCAAGCTAATAGATGAAATTTAATATTTCTAATAAGCAAAATACTTTGCGGTATTTCAAAACGAATTCAAATTCACTAGGTGTAGTTTTTATTTTGAAATTGTTAAAAATCGCTGATTTTATGACCGTTTTTAGTTATAATTTTGTTTCTTAAAAAAATCTTTCACAAACAAAATATACTTTTCTGAAACTTTATTTGAGAAATATTAGCTGATTTGAAATTTAATCTGGTTTAAAACAAATATTACTTGTTGTTTAAAATATCGCAGAAATGCATGGTTTTTCCACAGATGTAAGTATTTATTTAAGGTGTCGGCATGTTGACAACTTGATTCACAGACGGAAGTTTATCTAATATTTTTCTACAGCAGTCATTGGGTTTCCAGTTCCTTCATCATTATACTCATGACGTCTCCGACTGAAATTTATTCACTAATTAATTTTTCCTCTCCTTTAGGAGTAGATAAGTTCGCCTATCGTCCGGTTCACACCCCTCCACGGTCTTTTGAACAGGAGTAGATGCTTATCCCTTTTTTCCTGTTTAGAATTGGGTTTCCGGCCCCTTCTAATGTCTACTTCAACTATTGTTGTAGCATACCTACGGACGATAATGGGTCCCCATTCTGCATTTATGTGAATGCCCCCATTCACATACATACTATAGGAAATAGTGTATGTGGGTCTGCAGTTAGAGATTGGTGCTGGTCAAACTCAATGCCTCCAGGCAGAGAGGATCCCCAGGTGAGGGTATGTCGAAGGGCAGAGTCTCGTCTCTAGGTAAACAGCTACCCGAACTCGTTTTATGCGGGGTCTACGGCGAATTTTTGGCCGAGCCTACGGGCTCGGATACCCCACATTAAATTCAGCCTTGTGCCACATCTGACCGCGTGGGGCGGTTGGTAGATATCCTGCAGTTGGAGATTCGTCTCCAGCTGTCCCGGTCAAACTCTCTGCCTCCTGTCTCCCGAGACGAGACATAGCCTCGTCTCTCAAAACAGCTACCCGAGCCCGTTTTATACGGGGGTTCTAC
Source organism: Acanthosepion esculentum (assembly GCA_964036315.1). Classification (NCBI taxonomy): domain Eukaryota; kingdom Metazoa; phylum Mollusca; class Cephalopoda; order Sepiida; family Sepiidae; genus Acanthosepion; species Acanthosepion esculentum. The sequence continues at coordinate 42,116,678 of OZ038518.1, forward strand.
GGGAAATTAAATTCGGCCTTGTGCCACATCTGACCGCTTGGGTAGATATCCTGTAGTTGGAGATTCATTGTGGCATTCACTTGACTCACTTCTAGCAGTTGACTACATTTTCTACACGCCGCTGGCGAATCTTCTATGTGTTGTTCTTGTACTAAGTATTATCGTTCATTACCAACCTTCGTGTAATTATTCTATTCAGTAACCTTCCCTAGGTAAAAACAACTACAAATTTAATGGTAGTAAGTAAATACCGACTGCCTTTACCCGGCCATCAGGCTGGGATTAAAGCGTAATACCTGTTCTCTCTTCCTCTTAAAATTATGAGGGTGCCTAGCCCAAGGAATTCCATCCCTGTGCCAGGACGTAGGCGATCATGGCTCTGCACTTTCCCCCTATCCCTTGTAGCTCTCGATAAGTTTCGTCTCTCTGCCACGTCTTCTAACGTCTTCCATTGAGCTCTGAATTTTTATTCACTGATTTTTTTTTTCTCCCAACAGGCGTAGATAAATTCGGTTCACACACCTCCTTGGTCTTTTGAACAGGCGTAGAGGTTTATTCCTTGTTTCCTCCTTAGGTCTGGGTTTCCGGTTCGTTCTAAAGTCTACTTCCATCCTATAGTCCTAACGTTTGCGGCTGAACTCTGAAATGATGTTCACCAAATGAATATTAACCATTTCAAGTCTAGAGTTAGCTGCTATCTTCCTTACGCTAATACAGTCACGTAGAGTAACTCTCTACCTAGATGGGCTCTTGAGCCTTGTACTGGGGGAACATTTCTAAAAAACTAGACTAGCTTTGACGGATGATTAATAGCGGAGATTCCAATCCTGCGGCAGCACTTCACTCATTGCACTAAAGAGGGAACGTTGGTGGGTACCGACGGCAACTTGACAATTGTCGAGGGGACTCGGTAATTGTTGTCCTTGTCCCATACATACGCGTATCGGCTCGCTGCATTAAAAACAGCCTCGATGGAGGCCAAGTAAATAAGAAATCAATGTGTAGTATCTGCTTTCTCTTTTTAAAATTATAAGGGTTACAACGTTTATTAAATCGACCCTTGTTTCACATCCTATCACCGTGGGAAGGCCGGTAAAGAGTAGATCAAAGTGTAGTATCTGATCCCCCCCCCCAGCCTACAGAATTCCCGTCTTCGAACAGTTCACGGAGAAGTAATTAAGGAAGAGCATCCCGAGGATTCCAACTCACTGGCTGCACTTTCTCTTATTGTGCTAAAAGGGGAGGGGAGGGGAGGCGTATACCAACGCCAACGTGACAGTATCTATGAGAAGTGGACAATCGTTTTCCTTGGCCTGTACGTACACGTATGGACACTCACATTTAACCGATCATTGTGTCACATACTACTACCATGGAGATCTACGGCGAAGCCGGGAAACAGCAAATCAAAGTGTAGTATCTGTTCTTCACCTATGGAGAGCTAGGTAAATACCGACCGCCTTTACCCGGCCATCAAACTGAGATTAAAGCGTAATATCTGTTCTCTCTTCCTCTTAAAATTATGAGGGTGCCTACCCCCAGGAATTCCAGCCCTGTGCCAGGACTTCTTTTTTTTCTTTTTATATGCCGTGTCCTTTCAGGACGTAGGCAATCCAATCATGACTCTGCACTTCCCCATTATCCCTTGTAGCTCTCAATAAGTTTCGTCTCTCTGCTACCTCCCCAGACTACGTTCTGTCATCCACTTGCTTAAACCCGACAGGTATGTCATGCGTTATTTTCCTTTGTCTCTCTTTCCCGCTATTCGACCTGTGAGTATCAGATTCTCCAGGCCCTCCTTTCTCATCACGTGTCCCAGAAATTTCAGCTGCCTCTTCCTTATGTTAAGTATAAGCTTCCTCCTTGTTTGCAACCTCTCTAAGACCTCATCGTTGCTCACACGCTCGGTCCATGATATCCTTAGCATCCTTCTGTAGAACCACATCTCCGTCGCTTCGAGTCTCTTCTTCATCTTTGAGGAGACCGACCAACATTCGCTGCCGTAAAGGAGGACAGATTTCATGTAACAGCTCAGTATAAAAAGGAGTGGTTGGTCACGGGTGTGACAGTGGTCACGAGGACTCTGCTGTTTTTGTTCGTAGTCCATGTGTACGCGTATGGGGACCGTACATTAAAAACGACATCGTTTCATATCCCACCAGTGTGCGTGTGTATGTGGTGGGGGAATAAATATTGGATCAAAGTGTAATATCTGTTCTACTCCTTTGTAATGTTTTTCTAACTAATAGTGCAAACCGAACCCATGTTTGCCTTTTTGTCTCTTGTGTAAAGCGAACCTGTGTCTACCATTTTGCATCTCATGCTAACCGGATCTACAAAGGAGAGGGAGTTAGAATTACAAAGGCGGGGTAATCGTGGAGAGCAATGATCGTCCCCGTCCCAAAGGGCGTAGAACGCAAATGAAGAACAGTGGCGAAATCAGGAAAAAAAGTGTAAAGAGTGTGATGAGGAGACGGTGGCTGCCAGCAATTTGTGGCGGAAATATGGTTAAAAAAAAAGTCCTAATTTTTAATAAGAAGGATAATAGGCATTTTACCGTGGAGCAGGAGTTAGCAGTTGTTAATGCGTGTTTGGGCCTCAATGAGACCCTCTATGTTGGCGGCTTTCTCTCATCCTTTGAGAAAAGCAGTGGCGAAATGTGGAAAAAAAAGTGTAAAGAGTGTGATGAGGAGACGGTGGCTGCCAGCAATTTGTGGCGGAAATATGGTTAAAAAAAAAGTCCTAATTTTTAATAAGAAGGATAATAGGCATTTTACCGTGGAGCAGGAGTTAGCAGTTGTTAATGCGTGTTTGGGCCTCAATGAGACCCTCTATGTTGGCGGCTTTCTCTCATCCTTTGGCAAGACTGGCAGAAATACATAAAAAACGAAAGTAAGAAAAAAGCAAGTCAGAAAAAGGGATAAAAATATGAGCAAGTAAAAGCGAAGGTAGAAAATAAACGAACGAAAAGAAGGTTGACAAAAAGAAAAGAAAAGGGAGGCTGGCAATACGAAGTAAGGGAAGAAAAAAATGGTGATAAAAATGAAGGAAAGAATAATTGTAGAATTAAAAGGAGAAGAAGGCGAAGAAAAAAAAAGATAGGTGTAAACAGGAGGTTGAAAAGAAAAAAGGAATAACAAAAGAAGTAGGAAAAGAGATGGCAGAAGGAAAGTAAATGGAATATTTTTTTTCATATATTTATACTTGTATGAATAACAAGTCTGCAAAGAAATTCACAAATATTAGTATACCTCATACAGAAAGAAAGTGATTATATATATATATATTTAAAGACATTTATATTATGTTGAACGTTCTTTTTATAGATACAAGTATTTAAGCAAATGCTCTGTTTTTATAATAAACAGTATTAAATAACATTTACCGGCCTGAATGTCCGAGAAATTTTCATAGAAAATTTTCGCTCTCCGACAGGAATCGAACCTGTATCCTATACGGAACCGTCATTTCGCGTGATGTGCCTTAACCTTTCGGCCACAGAGCAGCGTCTGGTTAGCAAGGTCGATTTTACTATCTTTAAACTTAAATCTTCCATGAATCTCTTCTATTCATATCTGCTCTACCGTATCAAATGTAAACAAATGACGTCATATATTTTAGAATTGGATTCTATCCCAATTCTAAAATATATATATATATATATATATATATTTCTGAGATGAGGTATTAGGTACAGTATTTACATTAGTCGGACTATTGTCCTCATCTTTGTCGCCATTTTTGTCACAACGTTTTAGCCGTTGTACGCTCCGGCCTTCTTCAGGTGGTTGGAATTTCGAACCGAACCCTTTATTTCGATCACTGGAGTAGACTATTCTAGTTCCACGAGCCATGTTTTGATGGATGTCAGTTATTAGTTATCTCCTGCTAATTTTCCCTCTGAAAGTTCTCCACTGCCTGAACCGGGTATTGAACTCACACTCTTTGGGTCTGTCACTGGATCTAACCAACGCCTTTATCCACTGTGCTATGTGTCCTTGAGCATGAAACAGACTGTCGCCTCTAAGTGCTGACTTCCATGTCCACTTTTATATTTACACACGCTCTATCTCTGATATTGAGCACTTTATCCCATAAATATAGCACACTTTCAGACTATATATATATATATATATATATATATATATATATATATATATATATATATATATATAATTGGGCAAAGTACGACAATTTATTTTAAAGACATTTATGATATGTTTAACGTTTTCGGAGAACGAAAATTTTCTATGAAAATTTCTCGGACATTCAGGCCGGTAAATGTTATTTAATACTGTTTATTATAAAACAGAGCATTTGCTTAAATACTTGTATCTATAAAAAGAACGTTAAACATACCATAAATGTCTTTAATATATATATATATATATATATAGTGTAACCCGGATATAAGAGAGTTGGCAGGACTGGATAATGGGTCTCTTATATCCGGGTTTCTCTTATATCCGGGTTTGGTCTATTTTGTTTAGGTAAGTATGGCTCTAATTTGGGACCAGAGGAAATCTCTCTTATATCCGGGTTTCTCTTATATCAGTGTTTCTTATATCCGTGTTACACTGTATATATATATATATATATGCAGTGTAACCGGCATATAAGAGACCCGGATATAAGAGACTTCTTATCCGGTCCCGACAACTCTCTTATATCCGGGTTACACTGTATATATATATATATATATATATATATATATATATACAAATTATGTGTGTGTGTGTATAGATAGATAGATAGATAGATAGATAGATAGATAGATAGGGGACATAAACACAAGTATTATTGCTTGTGAGAATTTTTTCAATGCATTTCCCCAATAAATAGCCTAGGTGTCAAAAACGACACCTCGGACATTCAAGGTAAAACCTCAAATATCAGCTATTCCACTGCATATTTTTTAAAGAATTAAGTCTGTTAAGCATCGTTGCTAAAATTCAATAATTGTCCATAAGCCTCAGCATCGAACCAAAATTAGTTATTCCATAGAAATTTGTTGAAAATTTGAAGGTGTCGAAAACGACACCTCGGCCATCCTAGTGTCAAGAAGACAGACATAGTGCCGAAACATTGTTAAACACTGTGTATTTTCTTTATTTTTATTTTCTTAAATCGCGCTCTTGTCTAAATTGTCAAAAAATATGCAAAGATTTACGTCAATAATTTTGTTTTTAATAATAATAATAATAATAATAATAATAATAATAATAATAATAATAATAAGAAGAAGAAGAAGAAGAAGAAGAAGAAGAAGAAGAAAATGGAATTATGAAAACTGAGAAGAAGAAGAAGAAGAAGAAGAAGAAGAAGAAGAAGAAGAAGAAGAAGAAGAAGAAGAAGAAGAAGAAGAAGAAGAAGAAGAAGAAGATAATGGCATAATGAAAACTAAGGAGGAGGAGGAATAGGAGGCGGGGGAGGAGGAAGAATAAAGAATTAAGGAAAAAAACTAAAAGGAACGGCAGGAGAATAAAGAAAAAGAAAACGTTATGAAAATAAAAACAAGTTCATGTTTACAAAGATCGGTAGAATAAAAAGAAAAAGTGAAAAAAAAAGATTGTTTCTTGCTCTTCTCATATTTTATACTAAGAAAAGAAAAATTATTTAATAGAGAAATATTCTAAATGTTTGGTAATGCATCGGTGCGCCATTTTTTTTTTATTGACATCGTTCAACATCGGCTTTTGTCGGATGGAGTCGTTGGTTGTCGGCGATTTCCGCCATTAATTGCTGTTTGCGGTAGAAATTGATCGACTTGATTTTACGGTTGGCCGCGTACGTCATTTTACGCTCCAGGAAGTCCTCAACGCATAACTCGAACGAGCTAATAAATAACTCTACATAAACATAGCTTTGTACAGCCTGTCGGAGATGGTGGGGTAAAATGCGACCGGCTGGGGCGGGACTTACAGGGTTGGAGGAAAAGAAGGAAGAAAAGTAGAGGTTTGTCTCAGAAAGGGCCTTGAGAGACCTCTACACAGGGGACCAGACAACAATATTTAGGGCACTGTTCTTAGCATACATATTTATGATGATGATGATAATAATAATAATAATAATAATAATAATAATAATAATAATAATAGATTGCCGCCTTTGATAGTGTGCCACACTCTTGTATCCTTAAGGCTTTGGAAATGTACAAAATTTCTTCGGTGATAGTAATTTTGTTTAAATATAGCATGGAGCTGTGGAAAACCACGTTATACCTAAATCACATCAAAGTTACTGTCAGTTCCAGTTTGAATATCTGACGAGGAATCTGTTAAGGAGACACCCTGTCGCCCGTTCTGTCGCCCTACTTTCGTATGTACGAAACAGACTAAAAACAGAACATGCTTTCTTATTGACATGGCAATCCTTGCAGATTGTAATGTATCTTTGAAGATCTCAAAAAACAAAAACAAAAAAACGATCAAAATACAAAGATCTTGAAGTGGAAACGTGCCACATGATGGCATCAATAATTCCAGTCGTAGTTGGAGCCCTGGGTTTGATTGGAAAAGGTTCTGATAGACTCATTGAAGTGATCCCTGTTAGGCTAAGCCTTCAAGAAGTACAAAGCATTTTATTCACAAGTACAGCTCACGAAGGTTTTTATCTATCTAAAGTGTATGTGATCTTAGTATTTTTTGCAGTCTATTAGGATGTACTTAACAGTAAACAATTGATCTCAAATGATGCACCAAGGTGCAGTTTTTGGTTTGAGTAAGTATGTGTGTGTAATATGTGTATGTCCAGTTCAGACTCTGCTTAGCACTTCGCCCTCTCTTCGATCGGGTAATGGTTCTCTACCTTCCAGTCTGACTATCGACTGATGTTCGTAGTTTATCAATCTAAAGAAACGTAAACACTGTACAGGTTAAGTATTGCTTAACATCAGAATGTGTGTAAACGGAATGATTATATATTTATTACCTTGTCTTACTCCATGTCTTGGGTTGTGACCCGGTAATGAAATAATAATAATAATAATAATAATAATAATAATAATAATAATAATAATAATAATAATAATAATGCCATAACAACAGAATGTGCTTTCTTATTGACATGGCGGTCTCTGCAGATTGTTATATATCTTTGAAGAGATTAAAAAAAACAAAAAAACTATCAAAATACAAAGATCTTGAAGTGGAAACGTGGCACATGATGGCATCAATAATTCGAGTTGTAGTTGGAACCCCTGAAAAAGACTCATTGAAGGGATCCCTGTTAGTCCAAGCCTTAAAGAAATACAAAGCATTTTACTCACAAGTACAGCTCACAACTTACGAAGGGTTTTATCTATGTAAAATTTGTGTGATCTTAATTTTTAAAAAAGAAATGCTCAGTGGAAAACGTCATGATGCCATGTCTGAACTTAGGTCTCTGGTTGGGACCCGGAAAGAAATGAATATACACCAGAAATCAAAGGAAATAAAATAATAATATTAACCTTCTGCCTGTCCTTAATCCCCCTTTCACATGGGCTAAACAGTAATAATTATGAATACAAAGTAAAAAAGAAAGTGTTTTATCAGCAATTCTACATGGATGATATCAAACTCTTTACCAACGTCGACAATAAGTTAAAGGGTGTCCTCAATATTATAAAATGTTTCAGTGATGCCAACAGTATGGATTTCGGATTAGATACATGTGCAAAAGTTACATTCAAGAAAGGGAGAATTACAGAAACACACTCAATAGATCTAAATTTTATCACAAGGATTAGGAAACTGGAACAAGAAGAAGACTATAAATACCTAGGAGTCAGCGAAGTAAAGTAAGAAAAGAATACTAGAGGCGTGTGCGTTGAATACACGAAACAGAATATCAGCCATAAACACTTCGGCTGTCTCTGTGGTGCAATAGAGTTTCCTCATTTTTATTTTGAGCATAACTGACATTAAGCGAATAGATGTCAAAACGAGAAAGCTTCTCACTTGCCACTGCTGATGCTGATCGTTTGTATGTACTCAGATCAGAAGGAGGTAGAGGATTAGTTCAACCTGAACTGTCTTACAAAACCACAATAATCGGTGTTCAAAGATAGCTGGAAACTACAGAAGTCTCGATGATGATCTGTGTCAAAGAACATGAAAGAAATAAGAAACTTTATTCGGTAATAAAAGAAGCCAATGAATTCAAAAGGGAATTTCAAGTGGTTGAAGTAGTATAAATAAACCATAATACACTTACTGCAGTGGCAAAGGGCCTAAAATAAATGCAATGTACTAAATGCAGAAACGATGTCAAGGTAAACCTCTTCATGGTCAATACTATGCCTGTACCAAAGATGCTGATGTAGACAAACCCCGTAGCCATCAGTGGTTATGCAGTGAAGGGTCTGGGCGGTTGGCTTTGATTGTTCTGTCAGTGTGTATTGTGTAGTCCCATAGAATTGTAACAAGTCCTATCTCCGTAACCCGGTCTGCGTGGTGTTCGTACCAGTTTCTTTCAGTTTCCTTCCCATAGGAGTTGCAAATTTTCCAGTGCAGATATTGGCCCACTCTGTCATGCCGGGTTTTATATTCAGTGGGTGCCAATATCGTGCAACCTGATATAAGATGATCAATGGTTTCTGGATATCTGTCACAGAATCTGTATCTTGGGCTAACACAGTATTTTAGTATATGTGCTTGATAATTCCTAGTCATTGGTCTTGTGCAGCAATGATAAAACCTTCAGTTTCACCTTTCAACCCTGCACTACGTAGCCACTGATGGGTGTTATTATTATTATTATTATTATTATTATTATTATTATTATTATTATGCCTCTTTATTCCTTGGGGAACATAGGGCCACCACAACATTTCTCCAACGGACGCGGTTCCGGGTGATCCTCTTCAGTTCGGACCATATCGTACCGGTTATCTTCCCGGGGTATTTTCGCCAGAACGCGTCATACGCTCCGCCTTTGGAGGACTCTTCCTCGGCAATGTCGCTGTTTGAAGATATCATTAAGGTTTCTGTAACAAGCTAGTTTTTAAGTGAGTAGGTTGTTAGCTTATTGCACAACCTCCGACCTGGAGGACCAGAGTGTCTTTCGTCTGGCTCCTACCCAACAGACCTGTTGAGCTTGGTTGGACATGCTTAGGGACGAAGGCCCCGCCCACATAGCTCCGGGGAGTCGTTGAAGTACACAAGCCATCCTAGCAATAGTGTCCATAATGTATCTTATTTATGAAAGTAATTAAAAGCTTTTCTAATTAAATAATGCCTTAATATTATGGTATTTTTAATCTTACCATTCAGTTCAGATTTTTAGTAACTGGGATACTGTTTTTTTTTTAAAAAAAAAAAAAGAAATAATTAATGATTTAAATTCTCTAAGGATTTTAACGAATAACTAATATAACAATTAAACGGTACAAAAATTAATTTCTCTAAATTTCATAAAATTAAATAAGTAGGTGTGGGGAGGAGGGGACAGATGTAAAAAAAAAAAAAAATCAAGATTTTCTAAACGAGAAACATTTAAAAAATAATTTAATTCATTTGTGAATAAGCCCTGACATTTTTAATTAAAATCCAACAATTATTTGATTTTTGCAAAACTTTCCAAATCAATGTGTTTTTCCCCTGAAAAAAAAAAAAAAAAAAAAAAAAAGCAAAAATTTGCTATACTAATCTTTGGTTCTTACGCTGACGCATGAAAGACTAAATATTTAACCAAAATTAAGGATATTCTAAAAACGATATAAATAAAATTTAATAATCAAAACAATCCTTTCTTCTTAATAATAACGTGGATATTTTGTCGATAAAACTTTGTTTTTATTCCGTTTGGGGCATTTTGAGGGAGAAGAAGACGATTCACACCTTTCCCAAGGGTTCGAATTCCAGTCGTATCCATTACATGCACGTAAGTGAATGTAATGGATTCGACTGGAATTCGAACTCGGCTCTCCGATTTCTCAATCCAAGCCGTTATCCATTACTCCACCGTGCCTCATGTATCCATTACTCCACCGTGTATGTATGTATGTATGTATGTATGTATGTATGTATGTATGTATGTATGTATGTATGTATGTATGTATGTATGTATGTATGTATGTATGTATGTATGTATGTATGTATGTATGTATGTATGTATTTCGGCAGCATCTTTACATTCAGACAGGTTTCGTTAAATAATTTAGACATTCTGTCTACTTATTTTCGATAAGATCCTTTCTTATTCCCGAAGAAGCTTTTTTATGCGGTTGTTAAAAGACGAGAGGAATTATTTAACGAAACCAGTCTGAATATATATATATATATATATATATATATATATATATATATGTGTGTGTGTATATATATATATATATATATGTATATATATATATATATATATATATATATATATATATATATATATATATATATATATATGAAGAAATATAGTCTTAAAGTGTGCTATATTTATGGGATAAAGTGCTCAATATCAGAGATAGAGCGTGTGTAAATATAAAAGTGAACATAGAAGTCATACCTCAGAGGCGACAGTCTGTTTCATGCTAGATGCAATCATCGGGCCACGAAAATCTTCAGACACACTGGGTTTTTATTATTAATATTCCTTCGCTTTTATTATTATTTCATTTCGATTCCTCGACTAGTTTCGGCCAACATGGACATCATCAGGAGAAAAATAATTTTCTGCTTGCTGGTAGCAGTGAACTACAGAAATGAATGTCTTGATGAAGAAAATGAACTTTTGTCTTTAGATTTCATTTGTTTTTTTAATTTTTTATTTTTAACATGAATTTTGGTCAGGCCTTGTGTGGTCAAATATATTCAAACTGGTTTCGTTAATATATATATATATATATATATATATATATATGTGTGTGTGTGTGTGTGTGTGTGTGTGTGTGTGTGTGTGTGTGTGTGTGTGTGTGTGTAGTGAATATACATAATATCCAACGTCGATAACACGACTCAGATTTTCATGCAGTTAATGCAATCTTCAGGAGTCTGACTGTTTTCTATTGCATTCTCGTGTTGGTGATTCAAATTTTTTGTACAAACTTGTCTATTTACAATATAGAATTAACTATTAAAATTTATATCGTTCAAATTCATAAGTTCGAAATTCGAAAAAGTGATAAAAAATAGTACATGCAAGTATTTGTGCGTGTATGCACATTTTTTTTTACATTCCCGCATATATATATATATATATATATATATATATATATATATATATATATATATATAATTTATAATTAATACAACTTAGCTGATTAATGTTACCTTCAGCATCCTCACTCCAGAGTTTCGTAGACGGAACTTCCAGTAACTAATCTGTCGATTCGTCAGGGGATATTATTAAAAGGGGGTATTGTTGCCTATATATATATATATATATATATATATATATATATATATATATATATATATATATATATATATATATATATATATAGGCAAATAGGCAAATATGTGGATGTAGATCCGACGGTATGATGAAAAATATGGAAAAGGCAAAGCAAAATCCGAATATGTAAGTTTACTGTTTTAAAACAGTAAACTTACATATTCGGATTTTGCTTTGTCGTTTCCATATTTTTCATCATACCGTCGGATCTACATCCACATACTTGCTTACATATATATATATATAAATAAAATGCCTTAGTAATACATAGGAATAAATTCAACCATAATTTTGATTTAAAAATTCTATACTTATAAAAAAAGAAAAGAACTCACTCAGAAGGAAAATTCTAGAGAGTGCCGCCATAGGACAATACCCAAATATTAATCTACGCCCAGGCCTTTTCCCTATTTCACCTTTTCTAACAAAATTACTGCTCTCACAAACATATATATATATATATATATATATATATATATATATATATATATATATATATATATATATATATATATATATATATCGGCTGTAACACCAAAATTGTCCAAATCGTGTAACAGCAAAATTGATAGAGGAAGCTCTGAACCGTTGTAACTTAGAAATTATTAAAGATACCTTACTAGAATTCTACGAGGTTTTTATAACTCTATTGGTCTCTACTTTGAACAATAAATATGTATTTAGCTCTAAGTTGAAACGATTATCCCTCTTCCTGTTGTGACATTTTGATGCAGTCTTCCTCTCCACTGTTCCCTCTTTTTAAAACTTATTCACTGTTCTCTTGATTGTTCTTGAATGGACTTTGTAGATGGAAACCAGAGTAGGAAAGTTGGTACCATTACTGAAGGTTTTAATGATCCTTTTCCTCTCACCATTACTCAGTTGGGAAGATATAGTGGGGCTGACACAAAATGATTTTATCCCGTTCTCTTTCTAGCTGAATATTTCAGTGATTCTTACGAGAAATGGTGTCGAGGTTGCTAAACGTCTTATCTGGAAACCTGGCAAAGAGAAACTCAATTAGTTTTGAAGTTTTAAACATTTTGTGGGATGGACAATTTTGCTGTTACATCCGGTATATATAAATAATTGGGCAGCAATTCCTGTTGTATCCAAGTTTTATTAAAGACAAGTGAAAACATAAATATAAAGAGCTTTTTTATTTAATTTTTCTTGTGTTCATATATATATATATATATATATATATATATATATATATATATATATATCCGAGAGCATTCGGGTATTCTATTAGCCATTATCAGGGAGTTTTTTTAACTGAATTTTTTATATATACCTACAAGCAGGCTTCGCCTGATCGCTACCGCTTCGCAAAGTAAGATATATTCACTACTTGAAATCTTTGAAACAAAAATTTTAAATAAGTATTTCATTCATAAATTGCCTTGTTATAGTTAAGGAAAGTTTTACAAATAGATGCCAACTTGTTGAAGGCCAAGTAAAATGCACTTTTCTGAACTGTATATGACCATATTCCTAAACAGAACTATTTTTTATCTGAAAATCAAAACAATCCTTGAATACTAATGACGGACGGTTAATTAATGAAATAAACCTTTTTTTTTTAAATCAATATGCAAATTAGTTAAACCTGAAGAGAGATATTGCCTAGAAGTAGATAATATATAATACAGATATTGAGCTCTTAGCGTATAAATTCCTCCTTGGAGGTATTTGTAACGCATGGCTTATCATCTCTCAGTTGCGTCTCTGTCTTTGGGCAGAGTACGCCCAGGGACTTCTCTGTCAAAGGTCAGAGGGGCAACTGAGAAAATTTTACTGAGTGGTGCCCATCCCTGGGGAACAGCTGCCCGAGGCCGCGCCCTCCTATTGCACCAGAGGGAGGGATCGGGGCTCGCACCGAGGCCAGCGCAACCGACGGTTGCAGGGCTGTGGGCAATTTCTCTCCTTGTCCCGGGCGTACACGCTCCGGTCCCCACTTAAAAAGACCTTGTGTCACATCTCGTGCAAGTGAGTAGAAAGGAGTTAATACTGCGTATAAATTCCCCTTTGGAGGGATTTGTAACGCATGTCTTATCATCTCTCTTTCGCGTCTCTGTCTTCAGGCAGAGTGCGCTCAGGGGGTTATCTGTCAAAGGACAGAGGGGCAACTGAGAAAATAATATTGAGAGGTGCCCAACCCTGGGGAACAGCTACCCGAGGCCGCGCCCTCCCATTGCACCAGAGGGAGGGATCGAGGATCGCACCGAGGCCAGTGCAACCGACGGTTGCGGTGGCTGTGGGCAATTTTTGCCCCTTGCTCGGATGCACGAGCTCGGGTCTCCACTTTAAAAAGACCTTGTGTCACATCTCGTTCTGGTGGGGGAACGAATAAACACCCTATATATTCCTCCTTGGAGGGATTTGTAACGCATGTTACAGATTTCTAACGCGTGTACGCGCTCGGGTCTCCACTTAAAAATAGACCTTGTGTCACATCTCGTCCTAGTGTGAGGACAGAGTAAATACTGCGTATAAATTATTATAGAGTTGGGAATTTTTAACCCCAGAATTTTTTAAGATAATTTGTTCTCCAATTTCGCATTTATTCATATAGATTCCATAATATAGGTTTTACTTAATTAGCTGTTATGTTTCTCTAACTCTTCAAATGTTGAATGTATAACTAATTCTAATTTCTAGTTTCCCATCTTTACACTATATTAATTTTATCTCATAAATTATCCTCTGTCCTGTCACCCATGAAATAAAAATTATTGTTTGTAGAGAAAATAAGGACCTACATACATCAATTCGTCATTAAGTGGCAGTAAGAAAATTATCGTTGAAGTTTTAAAAGTTAAGCTTAAACATTAATGCAATACTTAAATGCAACGACCATTTTTGAGTTCGTCTGTAGTTTGATTCCTATCACATCTCCTCCTCCTTAGCTATTGTAATGGTGGCCAAACCAAGAGTCCCCCCACAGGAGCTAGCTTAAATGCCGCCCGATAGGGTAGCTTTTAAGCTAGTTTATAATAAAACGTGCACTGCAATTTTGGATACAAAAGGAAAATAAGAGTTACTCCCCTTGAACCACGAAAGCAACGATAATGGCTAGTATAATATATTAATATATATTTTTAACCTCGCATAATCTGGCAACCCTGAATCTGAGCTCAAAGAAAATCATTCCCTGCGGCTAATATTTCTTGGGCTTTTGAATGAGCTATGAATCATTGAATCGGACCAGTGGGAGCGGAGGAGTTTGCTTGGACACACACACACACACACACACACACACACACACACACACACACAGTAGTTTATATATAAGATATATTATTATAAAAATATGAAAATAATAATTAGTAAAAATGGCGTTAATGAATAAAAATAATTGTTTGTACAGAAAATAAGGACCTACGTACATCAAGTCTTTAAGTTAAGTGGCAGCAAGAAAATTATCGTTGAACTTTTAAAAGTTAAGCTTAAACATTAACTTAAATGAAGCGACCATTTTTGAGTTCGTCTGTAGTTTATTGATTCCTATCACATCTCCTCCTCCTCCTTAGCTATTGTAATGGTGGCGAAACCAAGAGCCCTCCACAGGAGCTAGGTTAAATGCCGCCGATAGGGCGGATTTTAAGCTAGTACTAAATAAAACCCTATGAAAGTCGGGGTTTTATGCCACACCCACTCTACATTACTCGGTTAAGGCAGTGGAGAACTTGGAGAGGGGAATTAACAGGAGATAACTGACATCCATTAAACATGGCACGTGGAACGAGAACAGTCTACCCCAGTGAGCGAAATAAAAGGTTAAGTTCGAGATTCCAACCACCCGAAGAAGGCCAGAGCGTACATAAATATGGAGACAAAGATGAGGATAGTGGCAACAGAAGAATTATCGTTGAACTTTTAAAAGGTGAGCTTAAACATTAATTCAGTACTCAAATGCAACGATCAATTTTGAGTTCGTCTGTAGTTTATTGGGAAGATGGCCAAACCAAGAGTCCTCCACGACAGCAAGCTTAAATGCTGCCTGATAGGGCGGTTTTTAAGCTAGTTTATAATAAAACGTGCTCTGCAATTTTGGATACAAAAGGAAAATAAGAGTTAATCCTCTTGAACCATGAAAGCCACGATAATGGCTAATATATTTATATATATTTATATATATATATATATTTAACCTTGCATAATCTGGCAACCCTGAATCTGAGCTCAACGAAAATCGTTCCCTGTGCCTAAGGGTTTTTAAACGAGCTATGAATCCTTGAAATCGAACCAGTGGGAGCGGGAGAGGTGCCTGGACACACACACACACACACACACACACACACACACACGCATAAACATACACAGTACTTTATATTTATATACGTTGTAGATAGATGGAATTTTTTAAAAAATTTTCCAAAAACGGTCAGCACATTGTGGATAGTTGATATTACTGAGTGTTGGCATTTTCGTATTTTATTATTAATGCTTCCATTATTTTTAGCCTTTTTACGTGTAGATGAGATTCTTATATTATGTATTTTTAAAGTATGTTGTGAGTATCATGTTTTTATATATATATATATATATATATATATATATATATATATATATATATATATATATATATATATATATATATATTATAGTTAAAATAATAATTCACCTCTTAGAACAAAATTAAATAGAACAAATATTATTTACGAAATTAAATGTCCATTAAGGAATTGTGTTCATGATCAATCAAAATTCGTAAACAGTTAGATAGGCCACACTACAACATGTTTGATAAGAAGACTCGCACTACATCTTTCTGACCATAGCTCAATTAGGTCTCATTTAAGTACACGTGGTGACTTACTGGAACCTATTCGTAACATACTTGATGATAACACAAATATAATAGCATAGTCTATATGTTAAAAAAGGCGAAAAATAATGGAAGCCTTATTAATAAAATAAAAAACACAACATTCAATAATATCAACTATGAACATGGACACAATATCTTGACCGTGTTTAAAAATGTAAACGTTATATAAATGCATGAATACAAAAATCTACTTCTTGTTAAGAGTTAATATATTTTAACCTTGAAAATGACCAAATATATAGCCAAAAGGGCTCGGAAAGAAAGAACAATTGAACAGTTTTTATATAATTTATCTACCGAAAAGAAAAGAAAAATTTTAAGATCACATAAGAAATTGTATAAAAAAACTAAATCAAAGCACCTTGTCTGTCATATTCAATGAAACACACACACACACATACATACATGTATATATATATATATATATATATATATATATATATATATATATATATGTATTCTATTTACCTGACTGTTTTATTCTCAACAATCTACCGATATTACACACACGCCCCCATATATATATA
Organism: Acanthosepion esculentum; assembly: GCA_964036315.1. NCBI lineage: Eukaryota > Metazoa > Mollusca > Cephalopoda > Sepiida > Sepiidae > Acanthosepion > Acanthosepion esculentum. Next base: position 42,133,409 of record OZ038518.1, read on the forward strand.
TATATATATATATGTATATATTTATATATATATATATATATTCTATTTACCTGACTGTTTTATTCTCACCAATATTACACACACACACGCACCCCCATATATATATATATATATATATATATATATATATATATATATATATATGTATATATTTATATATATATTTATATATATATTCTATTTACCTGACTGTTTTATTCTCACCAATATTACACACACACACGCACCCCCATATATATATATATATATATATATATATATATATATATATATATATATATATATATATATATATATATGTATATGGGACAATAGTTAGATTTTCTTTAACGTCAATGTTATGAAAGGTGTTTCCATTTAACCTCACAGCACCGCTGATTTATTTGTTATTCGGTTTATAACTATTTACACAGCGTTTGTGGTCGACTTTTCTTTCAAGGTTTGGAGTCGACATTAATCACGTCGGATTGGTGACGTCTTCCTTCAGTCAACTCAACGCGCCCTTCCTGCTTCAGTAGTTGGGCTCCGTTGCCACATGGCCATCTCCTCGGCCGTCCAACACTGACACACCCGTTACAATTATGATAGCCCACTTCTTTCAACTGTCTTCTCTTATTTAGCATCTTAAATTACTTATTTATGAAGGCTGCTTACACTTATGCTGGATATATATATATATATATATATATATATATATATATATATATATATATATATATATATATATATATATATATATATGTAGTTTTAAGGTATGCGATATTTATGGTTAAACCCGCTGAAAATACTGGAGAGAGCGTGTAGAACAATATGTGGACACCGCGTGGCGACGGCTTGTTTTAAGATTGCAAGTAATTTTCCTGGCCTGAAGATTGCAACGGACTATCGACACTCGTTGTTGACCTGTGCCCACTCACACGCATACACGCGCACACAAACACAAATACACACACACATATATATATGTGTGCGTATATATATATATATATATTGCTTTTCCTTTAATTAGATTATATATATATATATATATATATATATATATATATATATATATATATACTCTAATTAAAAGAGAAAGCAATTTACTATACTTACGGAAATGTATAGAAAGCGCAGAATATATATATATATATATATATATATATATATATATATATATATATAATCTAATTAAAGGAAAAGCAACATATATATATATATATATATATATACACATATATAATTTACAAAATAAATATATATATATATATTATTTACAAAATAAATAAATATGTCATATATATATATATATATATATATATATATTATTTACAAAATAAATAAATATGTCATATATATATATATATATATATACTCTAATTAAAAGAGAAAGCAATTTCCTAAGACGGAAATGTATAGAAAGCGCAGAATATATATATATATATATATATATATATATATATATATGGTGGACTCTTATTCGACGTATAAAGGTCAAGCAGGTCAGTTCCTAGCAACGAACAACCAGACACAAGCACATATGATTTGATTATAGTTGTGAAGGCTTTGTGCAAAACCAACCACAGTTTTTGAATATATATATATATATATATATATATATATATATATATATATATATATATATATATATATATATATATATATATATATATATATATAGGTTTCGTGTATATATATATATATATATATATACATATATATATATATATATATATATAGGTATCGTATGTATATATATATATATATATATAGGTATCGTGTATATATATATATATATATATAGTTATCATATATATATATATATGTATGTAATGTATGTATATATATATATATATATATATATATATATATATATATATATATATATATATATATATATATATTAGATCATCCCATAAGTTCTGTCCGATTTTTAACTTTTTGTTAAAATGAACGAAATTTAAAGAGTATTTTATAATGTCTAATGGAGCTGAACATTATTTTTATATTTAGATGCATTTAATAAAATTAAATTTTGTTTGATTAAAACCCTGCTAACATGGAAGTACCCATGAATAATTTGAGGCACATAATGCTTTATGAGTTCAAGAAAGGAAACTCAGCAGCCGAAGCGGCTAGAAACATTCACTCAGTTTATGGAGGGGAATGTGTGAATGAAAGAACTTGCAGAAGATGGTTTGCAAAATTCAGAGTTGGAGATTTCACCCTTGAAGATGAAGATCGAATCGGACGTCCAGTTGAGTTTGATGAAAAGCTTCTTGAAGCAGCCCTTGAAGAAAATCTTGCTTTATCAGTTGAGGAATTTGCAGTGGTTCTCAGTTCAAACCATACAACTGTTCATCGTCATCTTCAAAAACTTGGAAAAGTTCCTAAACTTGGAAAATTGGTACCTCATGAATTGTCTGAAAACAACCTCAAATCCCAAGTTGACATCTGCTCTTCTCTCCATTCTCGTTTCACCTTTTTTGGATAGACTTGTGACTGGCGACGAAAAATGGATCTGTTATCGAAATGTTAAGCGTCGTAGACAGTGGCTTGGTAAAGGGGAAGGACTCCAGCCTCAGCCGAGAAGGGAACTTCATGGGCAAAAGTTTCTTCTTTCAATCTGGTGGGATTGCCAAGGAATAATCCACTTTGAATTCTTACCACCTAATGCAACAATTAATGCTCAAATATACTGTCAGCAATTAGAGCGTTTGAACCAATCTTTGAGGAAAAAAAGACCTGCTCTAGTGAATCGAAAACGGGTGATGTTTCATCAGGACAATGCGCGACCACACACAGCAAGAATCACGTCACAAAAGATCAGTTGGGAGAAAATATCTCATCCACCTTATTCTCCCGACCTTGCTTTTTCAGACTACCATTTGTTTCGTAGCTTACAGAATCATTTGGAAGAAACAGCTTTTGTAACACAGGAAGAAGTTAAAACTGACATTTGTGAGTTCTTCGAATCAAAGCCAAAAGTATTTTACAGTAATGGAATTAGTAAGCTTGTTAATAGATGGAAGGAAGTCATAGATAATCAGGGAAAATACATTGTTGATTGAATCTGTAAATGTAACATTTGGTCACTTGTTTTCTTTATTCATAATTCGGACAGAAAAATTATGGGATGACCTGATATATATATAAGTATCCTATATATATATATATATATATATATATATATATATATATATATATATATATATATATATACGATACCTATATATATATATATATATATATATATATATATATATATATATATATATATATATACACACACGATACCTATATATATACAAAACGTATATATATATATATACAAAATTAAAACAGTAAACTTGCATATTCGGATTTTGCTTTGTCTTTTCCATATTTTTCATCATATATATATATATATATATATATATATATATAGGTATCGTGTATATATATATATATATATAGGTATCGTATATATATATATATATATATATATATATATATATATATATATATATATATATATATATAGGTGTCGTATATATATATATATATATATATATATATATATGTATATATATATATATATATATATATTGTTATCCACAGACAGACTGTTTCGCTGTATCACAGCTCATCAGTGTGGCTAGACGCCTGGTCGCCTCTGGCTAGAATCGAAAACCGGCTGAATTCGCGTCAATCGGAAGTTTTACCCTGAAGCCGTTGGCGCACGGCAGAGAAGAAGGTGAATTTAAGCGTATTTATATTTAGATAAACACACAGTGACTGAGAGATCTCGATTCGATTTACCGCAGAGTCTTGCATTATTAGCCGAAATAGTCACTGTTTACAAACCCACACATCCACCCCAGAGAGCTCAACCGAAATAATTTTTTCAGGAGCATATATATTGTCATCCACAGACAGACTGTTTTGCTGTATCACAGCTCATCAGTGTGGCTAGACGTCCGGTTTGTGTGTCTGGTTGCGTGAATGAATAAAATGTGCATTAGTTAAAACTGGTAATTGAATGTTACTGGACTGTGAAGTGTTTTGCGACCGAGCAGTCTAAATTAGACTGCTGTTTACCCACTAAAAGGCGACGCAGGTTCAAACCCTGCCGGAGGCACGTTTCTTTATTTAGATTATATAATACATATTCCAGTGGATATAATTCACACAACTACAGGTGAAGAGGACGGACGTATTCTGAAATAGCTTTTACTCAGCCCCAGAGTACCATTCGGTCCGTGGTGTCTTGGAATTTGTTTTTCTTTCCGGTTGAAGCCATGGCGCTGTGGACAATAGCTCACTGCGTATTCGTCTATGACAGTTTCGTGAAGAATATCGATTCTGTCACAGCAGTTTGGCATGAGTTTCGTCGCCGATTCAACATTTACCAAAATCAGGTTGTTCCCACTTGTAACACAATTTTACGTTGGGTTCATTCACTTCGTACCCGAGGGATACTAATGAATAGCAGACCAGTGGGTGTCCAACAAACGGCACTACCCCAGAAAATGTGGAACGCGTCAGACAAGCTTTGCTGCGCAGTCCGAATCGCTCTGTTCGGAGGCATGCTACTGAAATTGGCATCGATAATCATTCGGTAAGGCGTATTTTGCATGAAGAACTGCATTTCCACGACTACAAATTGGTTATTGGGCAACAGTTGAAACCCAGGAGACTATGGACAGCGTCTTAACTTCGCACGTCAGGTGGAAGCTATTTTTGAGGCAAATGACAACCTCATTTTGTTAATGAGCGATGAAGTTTATTTTCATCTCAGTGGCATGGTGAATCAACAGAATTGTCGCTATTGGGCTACTGAGAATCCAAGAGAACTGCACGAAAAACCACCGCACAGCGCAAAAGAGACGGTTTGGTGTACTGTTGGAAAAGATGGCGGCATTGCTCCTTACTTTTTCGAAGACCATAATGGATATGATGTTACCGTAAACTCCGTACTTTACATCGAGATGCTAAACAATTCCTTTGTGCCTGAATTACGACAAAAACGTATTCCTAACGGACGCACCTGGTTTCAGCAGGATGAGTCGACGGCCCACACAGCCAGATCATCAATGGACATTCTTCGGTGACCGCCTCATTTCCAGGTTTGCTAACACACCTTGGCTCCCTCGGTCCCCTAACTTGTCCATGTGTGATTATTTATTGTTAGGTAAATCCAAGGCACGTTTGTATGAGCATTAGACGATTTGAAGGGCGTTATTCGCGTAGAAGTCGCCCAAATTGACAGAGCAATGCTGGAAAGAGTGGAGGCTAACTTCCAAGAGCGTTTTCAGAAATGCACCAATGAAAAAGGACACCACCTAAGGGATGTTGTTTTCTGAACTTGATTTTTTAAAATGCTCATTTCGGAATAAAATATTTTAGTAGCATCGTGATTTCCCACCTGATGAAACGTTAAAAAACATTTTAACGTTGAAACAAGATGTACAGTTTTGTAGTGGGTATGTGCACGTTCTAATGTAACACTGTATAATATATAAAGTGAGAAGTGTGGGTTTATAAACACTGTATAATATATAAAGTTATGAAGTGTGGGTTTGTTAACAGTGATTATTACGGCTAACAATGCAAGACTCTTCAGTAAATAGAATCGAGTTCTCTCAGTCTCTGTGTGTTTATCTAAAATTAAATTCGCTTAAATTCACCTGCTTTCCTGCCGTGCGCCAACGGCTTAGTGGTAGAATCCCCGACTGACGCCAATTTAGTCGGGTTTCGATCTTAGCTAGAAACAACCGGTCTAACCACAATGATGAGCTGTGATATAGCGAAACAGTCTCTCTGTGGATGACAATATATATATATATATATATATATATATATATATATATATATATATATATATATATATATATATATATATATAAGCTTCTAAAGTCGATCTATGTCTCCTCTTTCTATCTTTATTTCTCTTTTACATTCTCCTATCCGAGTACTTCGCGTATTTTTATGTCAAACAGAAAACTGAAGACGCTACATATGCATACGTCAGAACACACTTACAGAGACACACACCACATACGTCCATTGTGGAAAACATTCACACACGTTTTTTTTTTATAGAAAACAAAACAAAACAATTAAACTTACACACACACATACATGCCGTTTACAAGTCCTATATACATACACACACGATTTCTTTAACATACACTTGCACAATAAAAACGTGAAAATATTTTCAAAATCATTCAAGATCTATTGACAAGCACACATGTCTAAATATAGTATTAGGACACTTACATACATAAATACAGACATACACATGGATATTTAAATACATCGAACCTATAAACTACGGACACATACAGTGTTTTCCGCCGAAGGAAACACCCAAATATAAATACCTACACATATTTAAGCATATTTTAACGTTGAAGATGTACAGTTTTGTAGTGGGTATGTGCATGTTGTAATGTAACACTGCATAATATATATATATATATATATGTATATATATATATATATATATATATATATATATATATATATATATATATATATATATATATATATATATAATTTACTCCAAAATTCGCTTGAGGGGGAAATGGAACTAATGTCTTTAATTTAATAACAAAATTAAATTCGAAGCGTTTAGCTTCCATTTTTGAAACATGGTTATTACTGTGTAGCGAATAAACTATATTCTAAATCAGTTAATTTATAATTTATAATATATATATATATATATATATATATATATATATATATATATATATATATATATATATATATAAGCTTCTAAAGTCGATCTATGTCTCCTCTCTGCATCATTATTTTTCCTATTCGATTGCTTCGTGTATTTTAATGTCAAACAGAAAACTGAAGACGTAATTTTCTCTCTAGAGAGAATTATATACTGCTACTCTCGTCCTCTTTCTTTCATACGCATTGATATAGACAGAAGCTCACCGCTACATACGCATACGTCCGAAGACATTGATATCAATAAGATTTCTTTGAAGCTAAAATTATTTAGCGTGTGAATTTAAAAAAAAAAAAAAACGACTGTTCTATCTGTCTCACCCCGTACAATATAAGGTAACCAAACAGTCCTTGCCTGTTTTGTTTTCGTCGTGTGAGAAGAAGTGAACACCGATACGAAAACGAGTGCTTCACGTGCCGGGAAAGCGGTGGAAGTATGGGTAGGGCATTGCTCTTGACCAATGCTGATGCGTTACGCGCACACACACCAGTCACAGCTCGAGCAGGGTTGAGGAAACCTGGCGGTGTCAAAACAGCTCGTTCGGATGTTGTCTGCTTATGACTTTAAGGTGGACTTATCCGCAGCCGCATCAAATCGATGAATACGTCAAGTCTTTGGCTTAATTCTATCTATCTATCTATCTATCTATCTATCTATCTATCTATCTATCTCTCTCTCTCTCTCTCTCTCTCTCTCTATATATATATATATATATATATATATATATATAAGTATTAGTCTGTTACTGTCCACCAAATAACTGTTAGAATAATACAATAAACCTACCCATAATGCACCACTGACGAGCATATATAAATAGATAGTCGTGTAAATACACAACGCATGTAGCCTGACTATTGCGTTTAACCATGAAGACTATCCCATTTACATACGTTCTGTCCCTGATATTCTGCCCTTTAAACCCAAAATATAGCACAACTTAAATATATCTATATCTATCTATATATATATATGTGTGTGTGTGTGTGTGTGTGTGTGTGTGTTTTTGCGTATAAAAGTGAACATTGAAGTCAAAATCCAGAAGCAACAGTCTTTTTCATGCTACGCGCAATCGTCAGGCCATATGCGTTGTGTTTTTGCTCGACTTTTTATATATACAGGTCAGTGATGCCTTGTGGGTATTCTATTTCATTGTGGGTAGCCTATTGTAATATTCTAACGGTTAATTTGGTGGGCGTGGATTGTTAATTTGTTTATTATTTACTTAGTTTATTTATTTATTTATTTGGATTCATTTATTTTACTTGTTTTTGTTTATTTAATTTATTTTATTTATTTATTTTCTTTTATTCATGTTCTTTTTCAGCTTTCGATTTTCAACGAACCTAGTAAAAATTTGTTTTCCTGCATGCATTGTGAGATGTGTTCTGATCGTTTATTTAGTAGTTTGTTTTGGTCTGGGAAAGTAATTATAGCTTCTTTTTTTCCCCTCCTAGCAGAATTTACAGTTTTTGGATTGATTGTTGTAAGTTGATGTTCTTTTCCATATTTTCCATGGTATCCTTGGCGCGATTTGTTTTTTGTTTTAATCCCCCAGATATGTTTAGAAAGTATTGTGCTATTCGCGTATTTACTATTTGTAAAGGATGTTTTGTATGCGTAGTTTCTTTGTTTCCATGATCCTTCAGTTATTCCTATGTATGTTTTTTCTTTGTTATCTGCTGATTTTACAGTGGATTGTTATATTACATTGATCATATTTACGTGCGCTCTATCACTTTAGCCCATAAATACAGCATACCGTAAAACTATATTTTATCACACACACTGATATATCCCCCATATATATATATATATATATATATATATATATATATATATATATATATATATATATATGCCTGTATTTTGGAAGCATGTTTTAATTCAAACAGGTTTCGTTAATTAATTTAGACATGTTCTGTCTACTTAATCCCGATAGGATCCTTTCATATTCGCAGATAAGCTTTTTTGTGCGGTTATTAAAAGTCGAGTGGAAAATACCGTAGTGGCACATATTGTATTTATTTCCGAGTACTTTCGACATCGCATAATGTCATCATCAGGGTATTGTTGATTATAGAGTATTTAGTGTCCATGGTTGTGAAGGGGAAACAATTGTTGTAGCCATCCGAAAATTACCATTGTTATATGTAGAGTCACGAACGCATTGTCATGGCTGGTTGACAGACACCGTTCAAGGGGAGGTAACTAGGTATGCTGTAGAAAAGTTCCGGGCTTGAGTAGTTGCTCGATAAAAGAAAAACTATTAATGACAAGCGCTAGCATTTAAATTTTAAAATATTTGTGGAGTATTCGTAATTAATTTTATTGGGCATTGATTTCAGTTTTTTTTTATATAAATAGCTTTTCCTCTCGTCTTTTAACAACCGCAGAAAAAAGTTTATTCGTAAATATGAAAGGATCTATACGAAAATAAGTAGACAGAACGTGTCTAAATTATTTAACGAAACCTGTGTGAATATATATATATATATATATATATATATATATATATATATATATATATATATATATATATATATGAGATTGTGTGTGCAGATACCAATGACGTATTTACTTCTTTTCCTGTCTGTGTCACTATCTCTCTCTCTCTTTCTATAGTATGTGTGTGTGTGTGTGCGTGTGTGTGTGTGTGTGTGTGTGTGTGTGTGTTAGCTGTTTTTGATTTTAGCAATCTTGTTCCACTTATAAAATTAAATACTGTCCTCTGAAACCCCCGTCTTTCAGGCGTAAAATTTCAACATGACAGTCCTTGATGAATTGAAAAGTTCTAATTGACATGAACCTTGTAAACTGATATTAATTTAGGCTTTCGAACATTTAAAGGAATAAATTCACCTTACTATAGTCGCTTAAAGAGTTTAGCCTCGTCTGGCACAAGGCAGTGCTCGGGAGGGCACCTGATGAAAATCCAATTAAAATATCATTCGAAATCTTTCTTGCTTTCCGCTGCTCTGTAGCAAGCCCTTCTTTTAGATATTTACTCGTTTTTGTCTGGTACAAGGGCCTAACAGTGAATGCCTAATTGACTATTTCCAATTACAAATCTACAACAGGCACCCCGAATAAATTTACCTAAGTCAGACACAAGGCTTTAATACTGGCTCACTCTAATTGCTGTTCTTTTTTAACAGACGACGGAAAATGTGGACAACGCAATCCGAAGGCGCTTTTTATTCTTTACGTACTGTGATCCTCAGGGCGTAAGCGATTATGGCTCTTCACAATTTCCTGTCCTTTGTAGCTCTTAATAAATTTTGTCGTCGTTATATCTTTTAAACCCTGTTCAACCCAAACTTGGTTATGACGATAAACTACATCCGTGTCCTGGGTAAGAAGATAGACTACATCCGCGTCCTGGGTAAGACGACAAACTACATCCACGTCCTGGGTAAGATGATAAACTACATCCGGTCCTGGGTAAGACGATAAACTACATGCGCGTCCTGGGTAAGACGATAAACTACATCCGTGTCCTGGGTAAGACGATAAACTACATCCGGTCCTGGGTAAGACGATAAACTACATCCGTGTCTTGGGTAAGACGACACCCTACATCCACGTCCTAGGTAAGATGATAAACTACATCCGCGTCCTGGGTAAGACGATAAACTACATCCGTGTCCTGGGTAAGACGGCAAACTACATCCACGTCCTGGGTAAGATGATAAACTACATCCGTGTCCTGGGTACGACGACAACCTACATCCGCGTCCTGGGTAAGATGATAAACTACATTCGACAGCAAGACCGTTGATTAGCCTTTGAGGAGCGTGGAACCACCTCTTAATTGCTGGTGTTCCGAGTTCCACCCTAACCCGGGGTGGTAAATCCTGTCAGGGTCCCAACTATAGGCAAATACTTAACCTCCAAAAGGGGTCAAAACACTATGAATATATAAAAATAGGTTTACTTTTTCGAAAAATATGACCAGTAATACATTTTTGAAAAAGAAAAAATATTACCAGCAATACATTTTTGAAAAAGAAAAAATATTACCAGCAATACATTTTTGAAAAAGAAAAAATATTACCAACAATACATTTTTGGAAAAAAATATTACCAGCGATAAAAATCTTGTTGACATTAAGTAACCCATTGAGGTGTTGATATGCCGTAAAACAAAACAAACCAAATCTGCTCCGTCATCCATTTACTCAATCTCAGGTAAGTTATGCCCTCAATCTGTCCTATGAGTATCAGCTTTTCCAAGCCCCCCCCCCCCTCTTCGCTACTTCGCTATGTGGCCCAGAAATTTCTCTTCCTGGTGTATATTTCTTTTTTTGTTTCCATATTCTCCAAAGCCTCGTCTTTGCTCATACGTTTGTTCCTTCTGTGAAACTGCATTTCTGTTGCTTCAGATGTTTTCTTCATCTTTGTGGAGATTGTCCAGCATTCGCCGCCATATAGGAGGACAGATATCGCGTAAGAGTTCGGTATTCTTTATTTCTGACGAGGCCGTTCTGTCTCATAATGATCTACTTAACTCTTGGAATGCATCTTTGGCTATTCCAATGAGTCTTCGGATTTCAGCGTCACACTTTCCGTCCCCTGTTAGAACACTTCCCAGATATTTAAATTTTTGCACTCGTTTGAGATTGGTATCTCCGATTTGTAATTTGCATTTTGGGAACAACTATGCAATCTGTTAACGCAGTTTATGTTTAGTCCTTTCTTCTCGCTTTCCTTCGGTACCTTCTGTCGGAGCGTTTGTAGTTTCCTTTCCATGTCTGCTATCAACATTGTTAATATCCTGTTCGCCAATAATGAATCCTGGTTAGGGTTCTAATTCTCGGAGAATCGCCTCTCTTAATAGGTTGAATAAGTCCGGTGAGAAGACACATCCTTGTCTTATACCTCTTTCTATTGTGTATCTACTGGACTCGTTTTTTATCCCTATGCAAGACGTTTGCCGCCAGTATCGGTTCTTGATTACTCTAATACCTTTACGAAATATGTCAAAGTTGCTGAGCAGTTCCAACTGATCTTTTGGAACCAAAAGTCAAACAAAGTATTAAGAAACCGGAACATTTCGTCAAAATCAATGAAAAGAGAGCTGAACGGTTATGTCATATTACATCTATCCTCCTAAATAACTGTGAATATCGGACAATTTATTCACAGATGAAAGGGACACTTCAGGCAGCAGAAATGTGGCTCTACAGATGCCTACTGAGAATACCATGGACTCTACCCTTGATTAACGAGAAACCTTTAAGGAAAATGGGATAAAAAAAGTACGCTATTTACATTGTTCGGACTATCGTCCTCATCTTTGTTGCCATATTTATCACAACGTTTTGGCCGTTGTACGCTCCAGCCTTCTTCAGGTGGTTGGAATGTCGAACTGAACCCTTTATTTCGCTCGCTGGGGTAGACTGTTCTAGTTCCACGTGCCATGTATAATGGATGTCAGTTATCAGTTATCTCCTGTTAATTTCCCTCGCCAAGTTCTCCACCGCCTTAACCGGATATTGAACTCACTCTTTTAGTCCTGTCACTGGATCTAACTAACGCCTTTATCTACTGGATGATGTGTCCTTGAGGACATCTGTGTATGAATTTCTGGGATTTATTGATACAACGGAATATGCATACACCTGTGTCCCCGCTCACTGGAATATGATTGGCTGGTGTCCGTCATAAATATAGACGGACGTGTAGGTACGACAGAGGTTAAGTCTATGACGACGCCTATTGGACTACGCCATTGGCTGTCCTATTGGTCTACACCTATTGCCTAAGCATATTACCTGCGATTACGACCAGAACCAGTCGATTACTGCTACCGTGTACTACTTGGCTACAGTAGCCAAAACCACTTAGCTACCTCGATCAAATATATCCCGGATAGGGATATATCACTTATAAACCTAATGTCTTCAGCAACCAGCAAAAATTGCAATATGAGCATTGGTAAAAATTGTTAGACTAGTAAAAAATGGTTGTGTGCTCGGGCGTATACTTTGACAGTGTTGGTCCCGGTGAGAACTAAGGGCTAACAGGGAGTGGCGTCAAAAATCGGTGCCTAACCTAAAAAAGTACATAAACTAGGAAAAAAAGGGACAAAGAGGAAGTTAACAACACAGATTTATGTACTGTGATAAGAAAACATACTGGATTATAAATGTACTGCCTTTAACCCAATTCGGTTTTCGATGGGTTTGATAGCCCATATTCGGGCTTAATTTCGAAGTTTCTTTGTGATCTTTAATTGTGCAGAACGCATCAGGTTTCCAGTATTTTTTCCACTGTGCCATGTAGTCATCAGGAACCTTCTCATAAAATTTAGTAATTTTGTATTTTTATTTAGTAAATAAACTTTTCCCGCTGATATGAAGCGGAAAGACTGCATCAAATCAATCGCTTAGTCTGCAGCTAGGCAAATTTAGTTCCCCGTATCGTGCTAGACAATTTTTCTCGCCAAAATCTATCTTACATATTTACATGTCTACCATTCGTCTTTGCTTTGAATATTGCTAGGAAGCAGGTCTTGGATTGAGGAATCTTAGAGGCGAGTTTGAATTCCATTCAAATTCATTACATTCACTTACGTGCTAATACCCTTGGGAAAGGTAGGACTCCTTCTCTTCTATCCCTAGCTATGGGTAAATAGCAGGAGAGATTGGGTTCTATAGCCTTGGATGGCAACTGGTCTACTGCTGAAAGAAATGACAACCTACTGCGGGAAAACATCTGCCACGTCAGTCATGTATCGAAAGATACATGATCGCCTAAGCGTGTATCACATATGGCACATAACTGATTTTGAATGCCGCTACCACATCTGGTCCAGTGTTCCTGCTATATATAGAGATGCTTGAAAAAATCCATAGTATCTGCAATGTTCATAGTCCTGACCAGATATCTCTGCTTCAGCCACTTAATGTAGCTTCCGTATGCCTTTTCTATAAAATGCTCTTTCATGGTAACTGTTCTGATGAACTTTCATCTATTGTACATATGGGAACTAGTTAAGACTTCATAGAGACAATGAGGTATTACGGTGGCTGTAGTAAGAAAGGTAAGTAAGATTGTATTGTTTTGGTGTAAAGAATAATTTGGTATGCTTGGGTCAGTAATTGTAGCTAGCTAAGTTTAAGATGACAGAATGAAAACCAGCCTTCCTCTATTCCATCTCTTGGCCTTGTGCCACATTTTTGTATTTTCAAAATAAATATTACTTTCCTCCATGGTACTTAGACTTTATGAATTTAAATGCAATACTAGATTGGCAGCTAGGTCTCATCAATTTAGATTTGAATTGGCTCGATTTAACCGTAAGTTCTACGCTGACAATACTATCGTACTTCTCGCTTGTAGAACTTTCTTCCGGCTTCTTGATTTCCAGTCACATTTGATCTTCAAAATGTAAATGCAATGTCGATCATTATCCACTCTCTTCCTGATTACTCTTCTATTGTTCTTGCTCCTCAATAATGCATCTGTTTTTTAATTCTTTCACACCGAGTAAACCTTCGTGTCTTAGTAGCTTTACTGCCTTGCTTGGAGTGATTTCGAGTAAAAATGAAAATTTGCAAAATTATCATGCTGACCACTGATCTACAAATGATCCTCAGATGATAAATGAATGGGAACAAATATGTTTACTCGCCCTCACCAGGCATCCCGATTGAATTTATGCGCAGGACTAGATTGGTGGCAAGATATCATTTTACAATTGAAATGACAAAATGTAACCGTAAATTCTATGCTGATAGTTTCTTCTATCGCACTTCTTCATTGTGAAACTTTCTTCCGGCATTTTGATTCCCAGTCAACTTTGAATTTCGAGGATATCTGTGCATGAATTTCTGGGACTTATAAACCTAATGTCTTCAGCAACCAGCAAAAATTGCTCATATTGCAATTTTTTGCTGTTATCATCACCATGTTTTTACCAGAGCTCATATTGCAATTTTTGTTGTTATTATTGCTTTTCTCTGACACTCCTTATTACTGGTTCCAATATTGTATTCATTTCTATGCTTGGTCAGCTCAGGAGATTTTTGTGGCCTCGCATATGTGCTGATTCCTTAAGTTTACGAATTTTCCAATGGTGTTCTTTGTCTATGATTTCAACCTGATCCCATTAGGTTTATAACACCCAGAAATTCATACACAGATGCCCACAGTGGATAAATGCGTTGGCAAGATCCAAAGAGTGTGAGTTCAATACCCGGTTAAGGCAGTGGAGAACTTGGAGAGGGGAATTAGCAGGAGATAACTGATAACTGACATCCATTCAACATGGCACGTGGAACTAGAACTGTCTATCCCAGTGAGCGAAATAAAGGGTTCAGTTCGACATTCCAACCATCTGAAGAAGGCCTGAGCGTACAATGGCCGAAACGTTGTAATAAATATGTCGACAAAGATGAGGACAATAGTCCGAATAATGTAAATAGTGTACATAATACCTAATCTCAGACAGATATTTACTAAAATTACAAAAAACATCTTGAAATACTAAAAGAGTAAATTTATTCAATAAAATCGCCATTGGCTTCAACCAGGGCCTCCAGACGACTTCGGAATCTCCTGAAACTCTTCTGGAAGATCTCCTAGTTTAAGTTGGTGAATGTTGCCATAATTCTTGCCTTCAGTTCATCTTTGGTGTTGCAAGGAGTTTTGTTGGTCTCTCGCTCACCTATGCCCCACACATAATAATCGTCTGGGTTGCAGTTTGGGGAGTTAGGTGGCCAGATATAAGGAGTGATGTGGTCACAGAAATTGTCTGACAACCATGACTGGGTTCTCCTGCTTGTGTGGCATGGTACAGATTCCTGTTGGCAGACATAGGGTCTTCCAGCAGCCACACTCTTGACCCAAGGTAGCACTGCCTCTTCAAGGCACTTCATGTAGACCTCCGTGTTGAGTCTGAGGCCCTGACCAACAAATTTGAGAGTTCTTTTCTTATCAGAACGATCAGAGTGAGTTTTTCGAACTGCCGCACCTTCGTAATCACCATTAGACTCGTCCTCCTCTTTCCGAATCCTCTGCGCTCTCCTCAGAGTGACAGTCTGAAGTTTTTGTATTGGAGCTTCCAGCATGAATGCTAAGCAGTACAGCATGCTGTTTCCAAACTTTTAGCAGTGTGAATTATGTCATGGCGCTCTTTTTCTTACAGACGGTGCCCAACTGACTCTACTATACTGTGCAGTCAACAAAATCAAAAAACAAACAACGCGCATGCGCGAAATTAAAAATATAAAATGGCGGCAATTTACCCATCGCATCCTGTATGCGTGTGTGCTTGTGTGTGCGCGGGCACGTGTGTGTGTGTGTGTGTGTGTGTGTGTGTGTGTGTGCGCGCACGCGCGTATACGTTAATAAATATTTACTTTCATAGATTTAACACGCACATGTATTTGAATATTTTATGCGATCTGTCGTTTTGCTTGTTTCATATATTTATGTTCCGCCACCCCCTCTCCTCGGCTGTTATTCGGGGTACGTCTGTCTCCTATCGGTCAAATCACTAACTCCTACCCATTTTCAGTTTCCCACTGTCGACATATCACCGAGACCCATGCATCCATCAAATTGTGGCACCTGCAATCGGGTAGCTATCGGGTGGATTTGTACTCAGTTACACCCACCTCGGGACCCGTCGGCCATCAATCTTGCATGGCAACTACTCGCCAAATACCTCCTCTCTCCCTCTTCTTCTCACCTTCGACATTTTTAGCCAATTGGAATTTTTTACGTTTCGCTGCCTTTTTTTCGGTTTAAGTTTTTTTTTTTGTTTTGTTCTTTTACTTATTTTTCTTCTTTCTGTTTATTTATTTTATTTTATTACCCAACTTCTTCACTTTCTTTCTTTACTGATTATTATTATTATTATTATTATTATTATTATTATTATTATTATTATTATTTCTTTTGTTGTTCTTGGTGGTGTTTTGCGAATAGTTTTGATTCGTTTACTTTTATTTTTCCATAAGTCTTTTCTCTGTTTTCATTTATTCGTGTTTAATTTTCTTTTTTATTCTTTGTTTTCTCAGTTTTCCTTTTCACTTTTCTTTCTTCATTCCTTTCTTCCTCTCTTTCTTCCTCTCTTTCTTCTTCTCCTTTCTTCCTCTCCTTTCTTCCTTTCTTTCTTCCTCTTTTTCTCTTCTCCTTCCTTCCTCTCATTCTTCTTCCTTCCTTTTCTTTCTTCCTCTCTTACTTCTTTTCCTTTCTTCCCATCTTTCTTCCAACTTTTTTCTTCTTCTTCTGTTTCTTCTTTTCATTTCTTTCTTTCTTTTCTTCTCTTTTCTTCCTCTCCTTTCTTTCTTCCTCTTTTTCTCTTCTCCTTCCTTCCTCTCATTCTTCTTCCTTGCTTTTCTTTCTTCCTCTCTTACTTCTTTTCCTTTCTTCCCATCTTTCTTCCAACTTTTTTCTTCTTCTTCTCTTTCTTCTTTTCATTTCTTTCTCTCTTTTCTTCTCTTTTCTTCCTCTCCTTTCTTTCTTCCTCTTTTTCTCTTCTCCTTCCTTCCTCTCATTCTTCTTCCTTCCTTTTCTTTCTTCCTCTCTTACTTCTTTTCCTTTCTTCCCATCTTTCTTCCAACTTTTTTCTTCTTCTTCTCTTTCTTCTTTTCATTTCTTTCTCTCTTTTCTTCTCTTTTCTTCCTCTCCTTTCTTTCTTCCTCTTTTTCTCTTCTCCTTCCTTCCTCTCATTCTTCTTCCTTCCTTTTCTTTCTTCCTCTCTTACTTCTTTTCCTTTCTTCCCATCTTTCTTCCAACTTTTTTCTTCTTCTTCTCTTTCTTCTTTTCATTTCTTTCTCTCTTTTCTTCTCTTTTCTTCCTCTCCTTTCTTTCTTCCTCTTTTTCTCTTCTCCTTCCTTCCTCTCATTCTTCTTCCTTCCTTTTCTTTCTTCCTCTCTTACTTCTTTTCCTTTCTTCCCATCTTTCTTCCAACTTTTTTCTTCTTCTTCTCTTTCTTCTTTTCATTTCTTTCTCTCTTTTCTTCTCTTTTCTTCCTCTCCTTTCTTTCTTCCTCTTTTTCTCTTCTCCTTCCTTCCTCTCATTCTTCTTCCTTCCTTTTCTTTCTTCCTCTCTTACTTCTTTTCCTTTCTTCCCATCTTTCTTCCAACTTTTTTCTTCTTCTTCTCTTTCTTCTTTTCATTTCTTTCTCTCTTTTCTTCTCTTTTCTTCCTCTCCTTTCTTTCTTCCTCTTTTTCTCTTCTCCTTCCTTCCTCTCATTCTTCTTCCTTCCTTTTCTTTCTTCCTCTCTTACTTCTTTTCCTTTCTTCCCATCTTTCTTCCAACTTTTTTCTTCTTCTTCTCTTTCTTCTTTTCATTTCTTTCTCTCTTTTCTTCTCTTTTCTTCCTCTCCTTTCTTTCTTCCTCTTTTTCTCTTCTCCTTCCTTCCTCTCATTCTTCTTCCTTGCTTTTCTTTCTTCCTCTCTTACTTCTTTTCCTTTCTTCCCATCTTTCTTCCAACTTTTTTCTTCTTCTTCTCTTTCTTCTTTTCATTTCTTTCTCTCTTTTCTTCTCTTTTCTTCCTCTCCTTTCTTTCTTCCTCTTTTTCTCTTCTCCTTCCTTCCTCTCATTCTTCTTCCTTCCTTTTCTTTCTTCCTCTCTTACTTCTTTTCCTTTCTTCCCATCTTTCTTCCAACTTTTTTCTTCTTCTTCTCTTTCTTCTTTTCACTTCTTTCTCTCTTTTCTTCTCTTTTCTTCCTCTCCTTTCTTTCTTCCTCTTTTTCTCTTCTCCTTCCTTCCTCTCATTCTTCTTCCTTCCTTTTCTTTCTTCCTCTCTTACTTCTTTTCCTTTCTTCCCATCTTTCTTCCAACTTTTTTTCTTCTTCTTCTCTTTCTTCTTTTCACTTCTTTCTCTCTTTTCTTCTCTTTTCTTCCTCTCCTTTCTTTCTTCCTCTTTTTCTCTTCTCCTTCCTTCCTCTCATTCTTCTTCCTTCCTTTTCTTTCTTCCTCTCTTACTTCTTTTCCTTTCTTCCCATCTTTCTTCCAACTTTTTTTCTTCTTCTTCTCTTTCTTCTTTTCACTTCTTTCTCTCTTTTCTTCTCTTTTCTTCCTCTCCTTTCTTTCTTCCTCTTTTTCTCTTCTCCTTCCTTCCTCTCATTCTTCTTCCTTCCTTTTCTTTCTTCCTCTCTTACTTCTTTTCCTTTCTTCCCATCTTTCTTCCAACTTTTTTTCTTCTTCTTCTCTTTCTTCTTTTCACTTCTTTCTCTCTTTTCTTCTCTTTTCTTCCTCTCCTTTCTTTCTTCCTCTTTTTCTCTTCTCCTTCCTTCCTCTCATTCTTCTTCCTTCCTTTTCTTTCTTCCTCTCTTACTTCTTTTCCTTTCTTCCCATCTTTCTTCCAACTTTTTCTTCTTCTTCTTCTTCTCTTTCTTCTTTTCACTTCTTTCTCTCTTTTCTTCTCTTTTCTTCATTCAGTTACTTTCGTTTACTTTTTCTTCTGTTCTTCTTTTAAATTTGTTCTTTTTATCTTTGGCATAATCCTCAACTTCCTTTGTTTGATTGTTTCTTCCTTTCTTTCTTCATACCTTTCTCACCTGGCTGTGACTCATTCCTGTTTTACGAGTTTTCACCTACTGCTCTCACTTGATGAAGTTTCCCATTCATTTATTTTCTACTTCTCTCCCAAATCAGCCGTCTGGCACGAGGGAAAGCGAATGTCCGTCGGACATTAGGGCACCTGCAATGACAAATTACTTATTTATGTCACTAAGTCCGAAAAAAAAATCACACACACACACAGAGAGAGAGAGAGAGAGAGAGAGAGAGAGAGAGAGAGAGAGAGAGAGAGAGAGAGAGAGAGAGAGAGAGAGAGACAAATACATACATACAAAGCATAGTTCTCTTCAAGAATATGCACTTACATACACAAAAAGGACTTTTGAATATATATATATATATATATATATATATATATATATATATATATATATATATATATATATGATAAAAATATAGTTTTAATATATGCTATATTTATGTGTAAAAGTGAAGTGCTCACTTTCAGTGATAGAGCGTCTTTTTTTGGTTGTCTTTTATACCAATATCCGCACAATACAAGGCCCAAGAGTCACTCAAGGTAGAGGTTTACAGTGTGGTACGTAAGAAAAAAAAAAGTGAAGTTCATGGGGCGATGCAGGAAAGATAACGCTTAGCCATAGACTTTAAAAGGTCGAGGTTATAGTGATTGGGAAAGCATTCTGGTGGGAGTCTGTTCACCAAAGCAACAGTTCTTGGGAAGTAGGTATAAGAGTGGAGCTTCCTTCTTACTGATGGAATACGAAAGCAATGGGGAGGGTTCACCATGTCTAGGTGACATGGCGGATCAAGTTGTAAAGCCCAGGGCTTATAGGACTATAAATGTAGCTCATTGGAACACATGCCATGGAAAAAGCGATAGAGTAGCGAGGGGCTCGCGGTATTTAAAAAAGGCTCACTGAGCTCATCACCATGTGACGACTGTTTAAGACATGAAGGCAATATTCGGGCCATATATATATATCTCTTTTATACAAATTATCTTTTATATATATATGTGTATATATATATATATATATATATATATATATATATATATATATATATATATGTATGTATGTATGTATATATATAATGAAATGGACAATGTCCGACAAATATTTTTTGTATTTTTTATGTTTATATTATATTTGACGGACTTTCATAATGAGTGACGTCATTTGTTTACATTTGGATACGCATCGATCAGATATGAATGAATGTACAAGAGAAAATCATGGAGAATTGTAGTTTAAAAACAGTAAAATGGACCTTGCTTACCGAAACGCTCCTCTGTGGCTAAATCGGTGAAAGCACGTCAGGCTATTTGACGGTTCATATAGGATACAGGTTCGATTCCTGTCGGAGGACGCATATTTTCTATGAAAATTTCTCGGACATTCAGGCCGGTAAATGTTGTTAATACTGTTTATTATAAACAGAGCATTTACTTAAATATTTGTATCTATAAAAAAAGAACGCATAAACATGAAAAATCTCTTAATATATATATATATATATATATATAAAAATAAAAAGACTTAAACACTAATATTCCATGGTCATAATTTATTCCATTGGAATCGTAAATACGATCCAATTCATCAGACCTACAAATTCAAAAAGAAAACAGAAAAAACATCTCCGGGAATAAAAAATAAAATTTAGTGAGAGTGTATGTATGATTGCATATGCATGTGTATGTATGATTGCATATGTATGTGTATATTTACCACTAATATTATCAATATATATATATATATATATATATATATATATATATATATATATATATATATTAAATGGTGCAGTATATGTAATATTATAAAGAAGTAATCATGCAAAGAAATAATCAGTGAAGTTAATGGCAAACTCACTTCGCTAACAGATTAATAAAGCATTAACTTACTAACCACTCGTTGAATGACACGATACTTACATTTAAAATAATTTTTTTATAAATGAGTCATGATCCGTAGATTGGCAGCAAACAGCAGCCAGACATGTACTAGAGCGGATGTAACTGCTTACATAATTTGTACAAACTAGACAATGCCCTTTCCTAAGAAATAAAAATCGGTTGGGGAGGTAATTTAACAAAATGCTAAACAAGTTATATGCTTTGCGGGTTTAATATTTAATTTAAAATTTAAAATTAAATGTTGCGAACTTTGGAATTGTACTCTATCCCTTCTCATCTTACCTATATATATATATATATATATATATATATATATATATATATATATATATATATATATATATATATATATTATTTATTTATGAAGAAATATAGTCTTAAAGTGCTCAATATCAGAGATATAAAAGTGAACATGTAAGTCAACACTTAGAGGCGACAGTCTGTTTCATGCTAGGTGCAATCGTCGGGGCACGAGTGCTGTTATTTTTCTCGGCTATTTCCATGTTCACTTTTATAATTATTTATTTAAAAATTATAAGATAAATATGTTATAAAATCACTACAAAAATAGCCATTTTGTTTCAACATCTTCGGTGTCTTATCAAGTGTTTATATATATATATATATATATATATATATATATATATATATATATATATATATAGACTATTAAGTATTATATATTAAATAAATATTAACTTTGAACATGGACACAATATTTTGACCGTGTTTTGAAAAATGAAACATTTTATAAAACATACATACAACAAACTATTTCTTATTTAACAGTTAAAATACTTAAACCTTGAAAATTACTAAATGTATAGCCGAAAGCGCTCGGATAAAAAGAGCATTCGGACAGTTTTTATATAATTTATCATCCGAAAAGAAAAAAAAATTAGATCGCATGAGAAATTATATAAAAAACTAAATAAAATCACCTTGTCAGTCGTATTTAATGAAATGTGAAGGAAAGAAACATTGCTGCCTACATACACAAATATATATATATATATAGGGAGAAAGAGCGAGAAAGAGAGAGAGAGAGACAGAAAAAAGAGAAAGAGAGTAAGAGAGAGAAAGAAAGAGAGAGAGAAAGAGAAAGATAGAAAGAGAGACAGAAAGAGAAAGAGGAGAGAGAGAAAGAGATAGAGATAGACAGAGTGATAGTAAAAGAGAGAGACAAAGAGAGAGAGAGAGCGGCAAACAAAAGTATCGCATATTTTCATTTATTATCTACTACTGAAGAAAATTCAATGAGAGGAGTTTAAGAAAATTTTATAAGTATTGTCACATCAAAAGAAAATAATTTGTTACGATCAACAAGCTATTTAACATGTTCAAAATATTCCCTTTCCTGTTCGATACACCGCTGAAAATTATCAGCAACACTTCTACAAATCATTTGACGCAGTTCGACATTCATTTCAGAAAAAAAAAAAATTATTAGAAATTGCTTGTTTTTTTATTCAGGAATTGTATTCGGGTTGAGCTTATAAACAAGTTTTGCACTTCACACCGCATGAAAATGTCTGCTGGTCTTGATGACCAATTAAGTCTCTTATACCCGGGTTTCTCTTATATCCGGGTTTGGTCTATTATATATACATTAACACAGGCTCTAATTTGGGACCAGAGAAAATCTCTCTTATATCCGGGTTTCCCCTTATATCCGGGTCTCTTATATCCGGGTTACACTGTATATATATATATATATATATATATATATTTAACGTCCATATATATATATATATATATATATATATATATATATATATATATAGGCTGGGTTCGTATCATACTTAAGAAAACACAAATTAAAAATGTCTTTCCCTTTCCTGATTTTCTCCACGAAAGGCACCATCCAATGCGGGCCCTCATTTATCGTTCACGATAGGAGAATCCACTATATATATATATATATATATATATATATATATATATATATATATATATATATCAATAATTATCGGTTTTCAGTGTAACGTTTTTAAAATAAATGTACTGTCAATGAATTCAATAGATTTATGTACGAGTTCGTATTCAGGTCGGAAGATATGTCAGTGAACTTTTAACTCCCCCGTCTCTCTCTTTCTCTCTCTCTCTCTCTATATATATATATTAAGCGTTTCACCCCAAGTAAGACGGGAAGCCACTAGCACGCAAGGGGTTACAGAGTGTTGGAGCGAGAGCAAATAGGGGTGATAGAGGAAAGGATGAAGAGAAAGATAGGGGATAGATCAGGGCATCTGGAGACGTCGATTGACATTACATTTGAATAGTTGGAGATTATAGCTGTCAGGGAAACAGGAAAAGGGGAGGGAGTTCCACAGACGAGAAGTGCGAAACATGAAGCTATTGAAGTAGAAGAGACGGCTACATTTAACAGTTTCGACAGTGAAAAGGTGAGAGCGAGGTGCCAGCCTCGTAGAACGCTTAAATTCATGAAGTCTGGGAACCAGCGAAAGCAGCTCATCGGAGCAGTTACCGTGAAAGTATTTGTAAAAAATACAGAAGGACGCGACGGCACGTCTGTGATAGAGCGACTGCAGACGAGATGCCAGATCAGGGCCAATAACATTGCGTATCCGTCTCTGGATTTTATCAAGGACCTTGAGACAAACAGAAGAGGCTCCAGACAATATATGGCAGCAATAGTTCATTCAAGGGCGAATGTTGATTTGTAGATTTCAAGGCTCGACTTTGGCGAGAAAAATTACCAATATATATATATATATATATATATATATATATATATATATATATATATATATCGCAGTCTGTTCATATCTATCTAGCTATATATCTCAGTCTGTTCATATTTCCGCACACACACATGCGTACACGTACACATATGCACACGCACACACACATATATATATATAATATAATATATATATATATATATATATATATATATATATATATATATATATATATATATATATATATATATATATATAGACACACAGATAGGCATATATAAATATACATAAACGCATGCGAAGGCGAATCTCTACGTCTGTTGACTAATATTTATTATGAAAATTTTGATTTGAAATACTCTTTGTATAATATGCGATCTGTGACTAATAGAAAAGCTTTCGATTAAGAGCATTGACAAAGAAAACGATTATGTTAAAAACAAATAATTATTTTCTAAAATTAGTCCTTTTTTCATTCGTCAAGGGACGTAGAGAGAAAGAAAAAGAAAAAAGGAAAAAGAGTAAGGGAGTTGCGTGGTAAAGAAAGAAGGAGAGGAAAAAGGAAGAGTAAGAGAAAATGATAGAGAGAGAGAGAGAAAGAAAGAGAGAGAGAAATAAAGTAAAGAAAAACGGGTATAAGAGAGAAAGAGAGTTGAGTGGTAAAGAAAGCAGAAGAAAATAAAGGGGGGAAGGGAAAATAAGAGAGAGACAGAGAAAGAGAGAGAAAAAGAGAGAGAAAGAGAGAGAGGGATAATAATAATGTAATCTCTTGCTGTAGAGATAAAACAGAGAGAAAGAGTGAGAGAGAGAGAAAGAGAAAGAAAGAGAGAGAGGGATAATAGTAATGCAAGATCTCACTGTACGTGGATGTGTGGGCGTCAGTAGGCTTGCAACGAGAAAGATAAGACAAAGTTGTATAAGAGAGAGAGAGAAAGAGAGAGAGAGAGAGAGAGGAAAACCGAGAGAGAGAGAGGAAAACCGAGAGAGAGGGAGACAGGGTAGGATAATGAAGCAGGGAGACTGTGGAGAGGTTGAAAAAAGAAGGAAAGAAACGGGAAACACGTCAAATCTCGAGGGGAACGTTAGCTGAAAATAATTAGCCAGTTCGCCGTGATAAAGGTCACATTTTTAAAATTGTTCGCCCGTAAAACGTGTCATAAATTTCGTATCTAACCATAAGAGTGAAATAATGTATATATTCCACATATTCTAATGACATATACCATAATTCTTTTCTTTTTTTTCCTGTAATTTATCACAATAGATTTGGCCTATATCTTCTCCGGCCTTCAATTTAACCTCTGAGAATTTAGAATAAAAATATTGTTTCCCATATGGCCAGAGCTCTCAGCTAAGAGGAGATAGGTCCGCCTATCATCCGGTAAAACTCGTCGCTGGTATTTTGAACAGGAATAGAGGTTCATCCATTGTTCCCTGTTTAGGGTCGGATTTGCGGTTTCCACTAAAATCTTTTAATTCTCTTTCACTCCGAGTAGCCCTTTTCGTCTTAGTGGCATTGTCGCCTTGTTTGGAGTGAATTGATTAAAAAAGATGCTACTAAAACTTGCTGTGTTTTTAGCTTTTTTTTACTAATGTTTTTTTTTTATTACTGATTTGTTTTCTACGGTTTATCAACATTTGCAGGTTATTTAAAGCCCAAAAATTTTTTTTAGACTTCAACAATTTTTTGGAGATAATAATGGTTTTAAAAATACCAGTCTTTCTAATTATATCGTGGAGTAAATAACACGCCCCGGTAGCACAAATGAACTAGGCAAGACGCCTTAAATAAAGAAGTCCAAGAGAGTCGACAGAAGACCCTTGCAGTCAGGCAGTTCGCTCCCAGGCTCGCAACTGACTTGTCGAACTCTCTGCTTGCAGAGAGGAACACAAACGAGGCAATAACTACGGGCAGAGTCTTATCTAGGGAGGTAGACGAACCCGATGTTCTGAGATCAAGGATTTTCATTATTCCACATATTTTCTTGATTAATATCTTCATATTTTTATTCTTATTTAGCCAAATGCTTTCTGTTGTCTGAAGTTCTGAGATGAAGGATTTTCATTATTACTCACATTTTCTTGATTAATATCTTCATTTATTTTCTTATTTAACACAATGCTTATTTAATAAATTGTAATTACTCATCAATAAAACAGGCTTCCCTTGCTTAACTGCTACATCTGATGTCATTTTTAATTGATTCTAATTCCAATTCCAGTGATCTAAAACGCCAGATTTTAGTCAGGGAATATTGGTTATCACACTGACAATAACCATTTCTTGATCATGACTGAGATATTTGAATGTTCTTGTCCAAAATTGTAAAGAAAACGAAAGAAAATTGAACTCATTCAGAGCAGCATCTCATTGGAAAATGGGAAAAATCTAGAAAAAATAAAATAGAACTTATCGGTTGAATTAACGAAAACTTTTTTTACACACACACACACACACACACACACACACATATATATATATATATATATGTATTTTCACCACCCGGAAATTATTTGGTATGGCACATATGTGACAAAAAATGCAGATAGCTGGCTTTATGAGCCACTGTCGTTCACACAACCGATAAATGCAGTCTTGTAGAGGTGGGGGTGTTTAACCGAAGGGTTGGACATGTCAGTGATGGTCATAGTCGCTTTGTGAGTCAACAGCCACTATATATATATATATATATATATATATATATATATATATATATATATATATATATATATATATATATATATATATAAATCCCCAAGAGGATAGAATCCAGGTAGAACAGGACAGAGTAAGAATATAATAAAACACTAATATTCCATATAAAGGTGAACATTGAAGACAACACTCAGATGCATCGCTGGCTAATTATTTTCAGTTAACGTTCCCCTCGAGATTTGACGTGTTTCCCGTTTGTTTCCTTCTTTTTACCACCCCTCCACAGTCTCCCTGCTTCATTATTCTACCCTGTCTTTCTCTCTCTCTCGGTTTTCCACTCTTTTCTCTCTCTCTCTCTCTCTCGCCTCTGAGTGTTGACTTCAATGTTCACTTTTATATTTACATACGCCCTATCTCCGATATTGAGCACTTTATCCCATAAATATAGCTCACCTTAAGACTATATATATATATATATATATATACAGGGTGCATCAAAATTATTTTTACAAGCTTTGGGGACCGGTCCCTCACACCAAAAGGAAGATAAATGTCCATATAAATTATATTAAGTTTAAAATTTACGGTAGATGCTCTTAAATCTAGAATCGGTCCTCCTCAATCCGTAGTTTGTCGTGCCACCGATCCTGTCTCAACAACGCGACGATAAACAGCAGCAAAGTTTGGATGATACAGCCGTTCAGCCTCGCGTCCATTACCATTCTCGCAGCCGTATGTAAAAATCATATCTACCTGCTCACGATATGAATATCCTGCCACTGTTGAACGGAACACTTCTCTGTTAACTCACTACTACACACGTTAAACGTTGAAGATATACTAAATACAAATGTACACGAATGACAAATGTAACCCAGTCTTTATGGCAACACAGCGCCATCTACCGTAAACTTTCTTTGTACTTAACAAGTCAAACACTAATGATTTGTGGACATATGTTTATATAGACTTTTACCCTTGTTTTGGTGTGAGGATCCCACCCCAAATTTTATAAAAGTATTTTTGATACACCATATATATATATATATATATATATATATATATATATATATATATATAGGGTGTATCAAAAATACTTTTATAAAATTATTTTATAAAAGTATTTTTGATACACCCTATATATATATATATATATATATATATATATATATATATATATATAGGGTGTATCAAAAATACTTTTATAAAATTTATATATATATATATATATATATATATATATATATATATATATATATAAAACTTAGGTTTATTTATATATATATATATATATATATATATATATATATATATATATATATATAACTTAGGTTCTTGAAATTTCATTTCGCTCTAACTGTACATTTTAATGCCTTTTATATTCTATCTGCAAAAACAAAAGCCCTCATGCTCAGACACAAGCTACGTTACCTTCAGAACTATCTACGTTATCATACGAGATTATAATCGCGAAGGAGTGAATTAACGAAAATCCGAACTGCCTTTTGATCTTTCTTTCAACTCTGATGGCTTGTAGATGCTAGAATCTCAAGAGCTAGGCTAAGAGATAGCAACCAAATAAAGGACGAAGTGTTTTTATTCTCTTTCGATAGCAGACAGGAATATTGCAATTTTGATTTCAATTTGAAAGAGAAGGCATTAAATGCTGCTTACGAAAGGCAATTTTCGTTAGAAACAAACAAAAGAATACTGAACTGATATGTAATATCAACTAACCCCATTCACTTATGTGATATCAGTGACTGACGGACAATTTTCGCACATATGACCAGAAGACTTGAAGCAACAAAGACAAGCTTATTGAGAATATAAGTGACGGAACACGGGAACAACTAGTAAGTTTTAAGCAACATTAAAAACAAAAAAAGAACACCTGTTCTTAGAATCAGAAAAAGGCAGTTGAAATTTTTTGTGACACGTAATGAAGATGGCATGGAGAATTTGACTCTCATCAGACATATAGTTGGCAAGAGAGGGCTCCCTTTTGTAAATGGATGGCAGGTCTTCCTACATGGCAGTGAATGCGGGACGATCTTCTCACAGATGAAGAGGAGACTTGAGGATGCAGAAATGTGGTTATACAGACGGATGCTGAGAATTCCATGGACTGAAAGAAGTTTTAAGGAAAATGAAAAAAAAATATATAGGATGCTTGTACTTGAATAAAAAAAAGAAATAGTTGACATTTCGAAGAAAACATTATGAGGAAAGAGGGCTCGGAAAATTTGACACTCATATGACATATCGAAGGCAAGAGGGACAGAGAAGGCAACGAGACTGGGTAAATAGATCGCAGAATAGGGAGTGGAAGGGATAGCGAAAAGACAAACATTACTAAGAGCCATAAAGAATAGAAAGCTGTGGAGAGCCATAGTCAGTTACAATCTGAAGGAACATGACTCACAGAAGAAAAATTATGAAAATGATATAGACCCAGAATTGTGTGATATTAAAACTAGTAATAAAACATAGAGGACAGATGGCTTGGAGAATTAAATGCACAATGAAAGCAAGAAGGACAAAGTCAATTACTTGTTGTTGTACACGACTCTTTTACGTCTTCGTAAATATCTTGGAACAACCATACTTCTCATAAAGAAGAAATTAGCACATCGTGTCGCCAGTGAAGGGGAGATAACTTTAGTACAGTAAAAGCTTACATATACTATTTAGAAAAATAAGCAGCAATCTTAGACCTTCATGCCTGCAAAAAAACGCAGTGTTAAAAGGACTGTTTTCCCCTTGACACCGCTATTATTTTAACTACCTTCACTCCCCGAGAATGTTTATTGTTTTAAAAAGCGATTATTAGAACTAATAAATAAAACCTAAATTCATAGACTTTGTGTTCTTAAGAATTTACCATAAAAATATTAATCGCGATTTATTTATTAGATTGTTTATGTGCAAGGATAATTTGATATTTACAGCATACAATTGTATTAAAACTAATACAATGTAATATTTATCAATTATTAATTTATATAGAATAAATATGAACATTTTTTTTATTCATAAATTTAGAAACATTTACTAAATTATTAAAACATGTGAACCAACTATAAAGAATCCTTATTATTTACCATTTTATAAAGTTTGAATCAACTGGCAATTTAGCCGCTGGTTTGCCAACCATTACAATAAACAATCTAATAAATAAATAGTGTTTATTATTTTTGTTGTCAATTCTCACGAACAAAGAAAATGTGTAAATTCACTTTTTAAAACAAGAAACATTGCCGAAGAGCGAGAGTAGTTAAAATAATAGCGGCGTCAACGGAAAATCCGTTAGTTTTTTTCGGGTACGGGTGTCCAAGTTTGCCACATACGTTTCAAATACATTTATCGTATTATGGATATGCGAATGAAAAAGAACATTTATACTTAGAATCAAGAAGAAACAATTGAAATTTCTCGAACGTATAATGTGGAAAGGGGGCTTGGAGAATCTGACACTCACAGGACATACTGAAGGCAAACAAAAAAACAACAACATCGAGTCACCTGCCTAACGATGTTGCGTAATTCAATGGCAGAGCAGCGACTGGCACAGGCAGCAAAAGATATTCATTGTTAAATGCTACAAAGGACGGAAAGTTGTGGAGAGCCATGAACATCCACACCCTGAAGGGCTATGGCACACAAAAGAAGAAGAAAAAATATAGAGTTGACAACGGTCGTTTAATCATAAAATTGTTGAACAGTCGAAGCGGAAGTTCCGTTGAAATGGTAAAATGATTCCATTACAAACGAGATCTACGTTTTGCACACGACAGAAGGCAAAATTGATGCGTTACACCATGGAAATTAATATGAAAATAATGACCAATAAGATAAGGGGAATATTTAGCAATGGATCTTGCTATATATATATATATATATATATATATATATATATATATATATATATATATATATATATATATATATATATATATATTGCTTTATTTAACAGTGATACACTCAGCGGCTTCTTGCTAATTGTTCTCTTGTTCGTTTTAGTGTTTTTTGTTTTTTCCTATCCTCATTTTGTTTTTTGTTTTTTATTTTCTGTCCCCACATCTATCCTGATTTAGTTTCCTTACTTACCCTTTTCCCTTCCTTTTGTCTCGCTTTTCAGTCTTTCCTTCTCTCCTTCTTTGCTTTCTGTTTATTTTTTCTTTCTGCTTTGACGATATTTATGTCTTCCTTTCCTTTTTCATCTCTCTTTCCATTTCTTTCATTACTTGTTTTTCCTTTCTTTTCTTTTTGGTTCTTTCCGCCCTTACATACTCCTGTCAACAACTCTCATTTTCTTTCTCGCACCTTCCTCCTTGCCCGCCTTTCTTCCTTTCTTTGTCTTCCTACTTTCTCTTCCCTTCCTTCCTTCCTCCTTTCTTTCTGATTTTCCATTCGTTTTTATCACTTCCTCTCTTGCTTATTTGTATCAATTTTCTTTTTCTTTCTTACTTCCCTCCCTCCATTTTACTCTGTCTCTCTCTCTCTCTTCTTCCTTCCTCCATCAGTTCTACTCGCCTTCTTCATTCTTCCTATTTCCTTCTTTTTTTTCCATCCCTCTTTTCTTCTACACTTTCTTTTTTGTTTCTTTTCTTTTCATTCATAAATCTTTCTTTCTTTCTTTCTTTCTTTCTTTCTTTCTTTCTTTCTTTCTTTCTCCATTTATTCCTTGTCTTCTTCCTTCCCTTTTGCTGTCTTTCTTCCTTTCCTCCACTCATTTTACTCTCTTCCTTCCTTCCTCCCTTCCTTCCTTCCTTCCTTCCTCCCTTCCTTCCTTCCTTCCTTCCTCCCTTCCTTCCTTCCTTCCTTTCGTTTTGTCACTTCCTTCCTTGCACTCTTCTGTCAACAACTTTCATTTCTTTCTTCCTTTCCTTCTTGCCTTTCTTTCTTCCTTCTCTTCATCCATTCTCTTCTCTTCTCTTCTCTTCTCTTCTCTTCTCTTCTCTTCTCTTCTTTCTTTCTTTCTTTCTTTCTTTCTTTCTTTCTTTCCCTTTCTTTTCTTTGTGTCATTTTATTCTTCGCATGCTTCTTTCAACAACTTTCATTTTCTTTCTTCCATCTATTTTATTCTCTCTTTCTCCCCCTCCTTCTTTCGTGCCTTTCTTCCTTCCCCCATTCATTTTACTCTCTGTCTTCCTCCTTCGTCTGTGCTATCCTTTCTTCCTCCCACATCCATTTATTTTACTCTCTCTTCCTCCTTGTCTTTCTTTCTCCCTTCCTTCCCCTCTATTCATTTCACTCTCTCTTTCTTCCGCCTTCCTTTTATTTCTTCCTTCCCGCAATTCATCTTATTCTCTCTCCTTCCTTACCTTTCTTTCTTTCTTTCTTTCTTTCTTTCATTTTATTTTCTCTTCTTCTTTCCTCCATGCCTTTCTTTCTTCTTTCTCACCGACAATTTTACTCTTTCTCCCTCTTTTCTCCTTGTCTTTCTTTCTCCCTTCCCTCCATCACTTCTACTCGCTTTCTTCCTTCTTCCTATTTCCTTCCTTCTTTCCATTCCTCCTTTCTACACCTTTTTCTTTTCTTTTCATCCACGAATCTTTCTTCGTTTTTTTTTTCATCCTTCTCCTTCTTTCCTTCCTCCTCTTCATCCATTTTACTCCCTGTCTTCATCTTATTTTCTTTTGTTTGTTTGTTTGTTTCCTTCCTTCCTTCCTTCCTTCCTTCCTTCCTTCCTTCCTTCCTTCCTTTGTGTTGTTCCATTCCTTGCATGCTTCTTTCAACAACTTTCATTTTCTTTCTCCTTCCTTTCTCCTTGCCTTTCTTCCTTCCTTCTCTCCACCCATTTTACTCTCTTCCTTCCTTCCTTCCTTCCTTCCTTCCTTCCTTCCTTCCTTCCTTCCTTCCTTCCTTCCTTCCTTCCTTCCTTTCCTTTTTTGTCTATTTTCTTCTCATCCATAAATCTTTCTTTCTTTTTTTCCCCTCAATCCCTGGCCTTCCAATTTAGGACTCCATTATCAACTACAAACCGATAAAATTCATATCGCATATGTTCTTTCTATTTATTTTTTATACTGTTTTACCCTTTTTTTTACCTTTTTCTTTTTTTTCTTTCTTTTTTTAGGGGGTTCTCTGTTTTAAACAATTTCAGTGAGTTGAGGTTGCCCTTGCAGAGGAGGCTTTCTGTAATGGCTTCCCAACGAAGAAATCGAATTTCCGAGGTCCGATTCGTAGATTAGAAGTAAACATTTTTCCCTCATGGGAGAAATTAAGCCCGGTTAGGCTGTTATTGGCTTTTCTGATACGAACAGAAAACGCATCGGAATATTTACGAATAAGTAATCGATCCGAAAAACTATCGATTTATATTAGTCTTATCATGTGTCTCGTAAATGAAGTGGGATGCAGACACAATAATTGTTGAATAATTAGTGGGGTTGGGATGTAAGTGTTATCTGCGTTTCACTATGTTAGTATATAAGCAAAACACAAGTGCATAATTATTGTCGGGCACAAAACCGCTATTTTAGAGCGCCTGGCGAAGATCCAACGCTTTTATAGCAACCGGTGCTTCTGCTATATATTTGGATATTCTTGATGAAATCCAAAGTAGAATCAGCAATATTATTGGTCCTAACCTTGTGTCTCGGCTTCAGTCGCTTTCTCACCGCCGTGATTATTTATTTTCGATATGGTGTTTCTGCCACGTTTAAGGATGCGGGGGGGGGGGTTATTACTAAGATTATTTTATTTGGTTCCTTGTAAATAGTTTTGTTTTCAAATTGTAAATACACACTGGGGTTAGTTTTTAAATTGTTGTTTTATTCCTCTTCCGTCACAGACAATGAATTGTACATATGGGGACTAGTTAGGATTTTCGTAGAGACAATGAGGTATTACGGTGGATGTTAGGACTTTCATAGAGACAATGAGGTATTACGGTGGATGTAGTAAGAAAGGTGAGTAAGAATGTGTTGTTTTGGTGTTAGGAATATTATGGTATGTTTGGGTCAGTGTTTGTGTCTAGCTAAGTTTAATGTTAAGACAGATGAAGACCGTCCTTTTCCCCATTTACCATTTGGCCTTGTGCCACATTTTGTAAATATTTACAAATAAATATCGCTCTTCGATATGGTACCTAAACTTTAAGAATTTAAGCTCAGTACTAGATTGGCAACTAGGTCTCATCAATTTAGACTTGAATTGGCTCGATTTAACCGTAAGTTCTACGCTGACAGTTTCTTCTATCGTACTTCTCGCTTCTAGAACTTTCTTCCGGCTTCTTGCTTTCCGGTCACATTTGATTTTCAAAAATATAAATGCAATGTCGATCATTATCTACTCTCTTCCTGATTACTCTTCTGTAGTTCTTGCTTCTCAATAATGCATCTGTGTTTTAATTCTTTCACACCCAGTAACACTTTGTGCCTTCGTAGCTTTACTCCCTTTCTTAGGGTGATTTCATCAGTGGCTAAATACTGAACAGACGCTCGCGTGGGTCACTGCCTAACCACTAGAACCTTAACATTTTCAAAAAAAGATATATTATAATTGTCACTTCTTACCACCTTCCCTTTCATATATATCACGCACCTCATTAATCATTGCCGTTTTAACATTGATCCTCTACACTGAGTGTCTCTCGAGCATTGTATTGGGTGAATTTCAGCATAAAAAATAAATAAATGTTATTTTTCCCAATATATATTTCAAGTGGATACATGAATGTATACAGTAGTTTACACACACATATATATATATATATATGAGAGAGAGAGAGAGAGAGAGAGAGAAAGAGAGACAGAGACAGAGATACATACAGATGTATTAATATATATAAAACTGTATAATTGAATTTGAAGTTTTTGTTTCTGTTTTTGAAACATGGTAATTCCGGTGTAGCGATGGAACAATATTTTTAAATAAGTAAATTTATAATATTTATGTTCTGTATATTTGCATTGAGCACCGTTTTGTAAAAATAAAAATATTAATAAGAACACCTGATTATATATCTTACTGTTCTTTCTCTTCATTATAATATATATATATATATATATATATATATATATATATATATATATATATATATATATATATTCGATATATCATATATAACATATAATATTCGTTATCTGTTATATTTAACAATATATGTTTGAATATATATATATATATATATATATATATATATGTATATGTGTGTGTGTGTGTGTGTGTATGTGCGTGTGTGTGTATGGAAGAAAGATGTATAACAAAGTGTAAAACGTTTTTTGTCACACGTTTCGTTCCTTAGGACTTCATTCATCGAGGTTTGTTTATTTATTTATTTCATATACATACATATATATATATATATATATATATATATATATATATATATATATATATATATATATATATATATATAGTGGAGTAATGGATAGCAGTTCGGATTAAGGAATCGGAGAGACAAATTCAAATCCCAATCGAATCCATTACATTCACTTTCGTGCTAATACCCCTGGGAAAAGTATGAATCCTCTCCTCCCCCCGGTAAATAGCAGGACAGAATGGGTTCTATAGCCTTGAATGGCAACCGGTCTAGGAGAAGGACAACACTGAATTCTAAACCTGCGAAGAGTCGTTTGTGGATATTGTGGCACGTGGTGCACAAGGTCTCTTCGGCTCTTCAAAAAGTGTGACTGGTTCTGCAAAAAGCCTTCATCACTATAATCAAGTCATATGTGCAGGTGTCTGGGCTGTCGGTTACTAGGAACTGAGTTGCTTGACCCTCATACGTCGAAGAAACGACAGGAGTGTCCATCAGATATATATATATGTTAGAATAAAATATAAAAATAACCTTTAAGTGATACAAATCTGTCAGATTAATAAAACTTCATTCTAAAAAAATTATCTTAGATTACGTTTGGATGCGAAACTATGTGTAGATATGAAAAAAGTTTGTGAGATTCCATGACGCGGGAAATTTCGCTTGAAAAGCATGAAACTGTCCGTCTGTTTCTTCGTGGCCAAGCGGTAGCGTGCACGGGCTAAACGGTTTAACTTCTAAAAAAATAAAAATGAGTAAAAATTTTCTTATTAATAATGTAATTAATATTATTATTCCAGATTTTATCCTGCTAGAGTGGTGAGAGTAGAAATTAATAAGGTCATTCTCATTGGTAGATTTTTTGTAGACCTCAAGCTAATAATGACCTTCAGTTGGAAGTCTCACCACTCTATTAACAACAACAGCAACAATAACACTGACAATAAACAAGATAAAAACTGACATATAATGCCACCAACTAACTCCTTCACATCTACTACTCAAAATAATTTATCCAATCTTACCAATATAAAAATAATTACAACCACATTCAACACTATTATGGATATGATCAGAACCAAAAATATCCTTAGCAATAATAATTCTGAAGCAAATAAGCCGTCACGATTGCTCCGTACAATACATTGGGGAAACTTGCTTACATTTTTTAAAAATGTATCTATGAACACAAAAAGGATCTTATACGCAACAATTACTTAGAAATAAATTCAACCGTAACTTCAATCTAACGAATACTACTGTTACTTAGACTCGCCCTTTTCTTCGTAAGCATGGGTAGTGGTATCAACATAAACATCACGTACGTCCGATGAAGTACTATTTACCAACCACCCCACAAGGCAAGACATGGCACAAGGCCAGTTTTTAACGTGTGGCGAAACGTGTGAGATGAAAGACTTTTTTTCCTCATTGTCAAAGATTTTTCCGCAAAATGTTGTAATATGAAAATGTATTTACCATTTTCGATATATGTATATATATATATATATCTGTGTGTGTTTGTGTGTGTGTGTGTGTGTGTGTGTGTGTGTGTGTGTGTGTGTGTGTGTGTGTGTAGTATGCTTAGGGACGATAATGGGTATGCCACCATTCACACAAATACAGTAGTAAATACTGTGCTGGTCAAACTCTCTGTCTTCCGGGTAGAGAGGATCCCCAGACGAGGCTATGTCGAAGGGCAACAGCTACCCGACCCCGTTTTATACAGGGTCTACGGGGAATTTTTGGCCAGCCTACGGGCTCGGATACCTCACATTAAATTAGGCCTTGTGTCACATCTGACCGCTTGGGGCAGTTGGTAGATATCCTGCAATTAGAGATTCCTTGTGGAATTCCCTTGACTCACTTCTAGCAGTTGACTACTACTTCTAAGCGCCGCTGGCGAATCTTATATGTGTTGTTCTTGTCCTCAGTATTATCATTCATTATCAAACATCGTTTGATTATTCTATTCAGTAACCTTCCCTAGGTTACAACAATATATATATATATATATATATATATATATATATATATATATATATATATATATATATATATATATTCATAACTGTCTATATTTCTGAGATGTGGTATTATGTACATTATTTACATTATTCGGACTATTGTCCTCATCTTTGTCGCTATATTTATTACAACGTTTCGGCTGTTGTACGCTCAGGCCTTCTTCAGGTGTTTGGAATGTCGAACTGGACCCTTTATTTCGCTCACTGGGGTAGACTGTTCTAGTTCCACGTGCCATAATGAATGTCAGTTATCAGTTATCTCCTGTTAATTTTTCCCTCTGAAAGTCCTCCACTGCCTTAACTGGGTATTGAACTCACACTCTTTGGGTCCTGTCACTGGATCTAACCAACGCCTTTATCCACGGTTCAGTTCGACATTCCAACCACCTGAAGAAGGCCGGAGCGTACAGCAGCCGAAACGTTGTAATAAATATGGCGACAAAGATGAGGACAATAGTCCGAATAATGTAAATAATGTACATAATACCTCATCTCAGAAATATAGACAGATACTGAAGAAGGCCGGAGCGTGCAACGACCGAAACGTTGTAATAAATATGGCGACAAAGATGAGGACAATAGTCTGAATAATGTAAATAATGTACATAATACCTCATCTCAGACATATAGACAGATACTGAAGAAGGCCGGAGCGTGCAACGACCGAAACGTTGTAATAAATATGGCGACAAAGATGAGGACAATAGTCTGAATAATGTAAATAATGTATATATTCATTAATATACATATTTCTCACCACTAGCACGGCTCTGAGCTTCATGCACGATGCAGTCGTCAGGTGCTGAGTATGGATTTTTAATTATATCTGATTATCACAATATTGGCACAGTTATATATCATGCTGGGATTGTGGTTTTTAATTTTAAAATTATATTTTGCCATTAAAATAAGTGGGATTTATATATGTATGTAAAAATGAAAGCTAAAAAATTATATATCTGAGTGGGGAATATTAATATTTTAATTGTTTTTTAAATTATATTATTAAAGGGAGATTACTTGTTCTTATCAAAAATGAATGTATATTTAATAGTAATACAGGGTGTCCATAAAGTTCGTGTGCAGTTTAAAAACTTTATAACTTTATTTGTATTTGCGATAGAAATAATTTGTAAAAAGGATTAGAAAGAAGTAAATCTATATTTCTTTTAAAGGTTTTATTGAAATTTTATTTAAGTTTCCACATGTCCTCCATCATTAGCAATACAAAGGGTAATACGATTTTGCAGTTCACGGAAAACATTTGCCAACTGATTTACAGTAATTCCTGAAATCACATTAGTTATTTTAGCTATACTTAAAATTAGGTACATTAAACTTTATAACATTTTTTACAGATTATTTCAATCGCAAATACAAATAAAGTTATAAATTTTTTAAAGTGTACACGAACTTTATGGACACCCTATATATATATATATATATATATATATATATATATATATATATATATATATTTTGAACGATAAAAATTATTAGAAAAATCAATTAAAATCTTCAGACATACTGGGTTGTAGATTAATATTCTTATGTTTTTATTATTATTATTTCATTTAGATTCCTCGACTAGTTTCGGCCAACATGGCCATCATCGGGAGAGAGAAAAATGTTTCTGCTTGCTGGTAGCAGTAAACTACAGAACAATATATATATATATATATATATATATATATATATATATATATATATATATATATATATATATATATATGTCTATTGGTCGTAAGTGAAAAATGACCACAAAAGACAAAATTATGGATTGATGGGAACGCAACGATGGAAATTTCGAAAAAGTTGGACCGAGATAATTGGTAAAGGCAATATTAATCGTTTCATTATAAGGAAACATTCGGCATTCACTGACCGAGCA
This sequence comes from Acanthosepion esculentum, assembly GCA_964036315.1. Classification (NCBI taxonomy): domain Eukaryota; kingdom Metazoa; phylum Mollusca; class Cephalopoda; order Sepiida; family Sepiidae; genus Acanthosepion; species Acanthosepion esculentum. The sequence continues at coordinate 42,172,091 of OZ038518.1, forward strand.
GCCAGTGTCGCTTTCAATTGACATTGATAAAGAATTTCTATTAAAAAAACTTATTCAGGATAACAGGTTTCTCAAGGCCACCAATCTCTCCAGTATTGATGGCCACTTTCTTCGAATGGAACGTCAACATCTTGATATTATGTCATTATTTTCTCTTCGAATTACACGTGCTTTCATTCTCAAGTGATGTAGATTCTGTTATTTGGTACAGTTCTTTGTCATTATCTGTGATTCTGCAGCGCCAGTCCACTAGGTTCGAAGAAAGATGGCCCTCGCCAAGACCTGCATTCGTTCGTAGTCATTTTCAATCCGAGAAATCGGTTGCATTCAGCTGAAAGTTCAGATGTACCTGAACAGATATGGCGCCATGCATGACACGCGTATAACATTCTTGATCTGACGAGGCTATTTAAGAACATGACTCAAGTTTTCAGATTAATGTTTTGGCTTTGTAGAAATTGGCGGAATTGGGCGAAACTACCTCTAGTGTAACCTGTCGTATATTCAATTCCCTTATCTCCTATATTATTTTTTTTATAACTGATCCATACACCGAGGTTCGATATTTACTAATTCTGTTTTGATAGTTTTAAGTTTAGCACCATCATTGCTTTTATTTCCAGATCACAGTTTCTGTTTTGGAAAGGTTTGAGTCCTAGAATGACCATAAACAAAAAAAACAACAACATCCTTTACCAAGCATTCCTTTGATCACCAAGTAATCCTTGAACAAAAATATCAACATCCCCTGTCAAGTGACCCTTGGATCACTTGGCAGAGGTTGTTTGTTTGTTTTTTTGTTCAAGATCATTCTTATCTATGAATACATATGTCATCAGCAGAGCCCTCTCATCACCAGTTCATTAGCCTCGGGAGTGAAAGCTGCAGCACTGTCTTCTTATACTTGATTTATGTTGGATGTCGTATGGAATGCTTAAATGATCATTGCCCATTTTTCGCATCTATGCTTGTTTTAAGCATAGTTTAAGAAGGGTAAACATGTGACTCCACTGTGAAAAAGGTTTGTAACATTTATAGAGAAGGTTCTAACTGAAAATGTCAAAAGGGGACAGCGAAGTTTCATGATGGAGATTTTACACTTAACGATGCATCCCGGTCAGTTTGAACAGCCGCGGTTCAGAGTAATCTTATTACATGAGAATGATCAATGTTAAGTAAATTAAAAGCGAGAGTCAACAGCTGAAAATCATTTGCACTAGATTGGTTAGGATAGTCGCGTTGATGTATGTCATCCAGTGAAGTTAAGTCAATCAATCAATGAGAAACTTCTAAACTCTGTTTAAAAGTTCCATTTTAGAGATAATTTTTTATGGACAATGATAAATGGGTAATTTAAATACGAAGAGAGTCTGATAAAGGGATATGAATGGAATGAGATAAATAGATAGATAGATAGATAGATAGATAGGAAGAGAGTTGGGTAAACGGATATAAAGGGAATGAGATAGATAGATAGATAGATAGATAGATAGATAGATAGATATTTGCAAAGATTGGGATAAATGGATATGAATAGAATGAGATAGATAGATAGATAGATAGATAGATAGATAGATAGATAGGGAGAGAGAGACAGATACATAGATTCGAAATGAGTGGAATAATGGATATGAATAGAATGAGACAGATAGATAGATAGATAGATAGGAAGAGAGTTGGGTAAATGGATACGAATAGAATGAGATAGATAGATAGATAGATAGATAGATAGATAGGAAGAGAGTTGGGTAAATGGATACGAATAGAATGAGATAGATAGATAGATAGATAGATAGATAGGAAGAGAGTTGGGTAAATGGATACGAATAGAATGAGATAGATAGATAGATAGATAGATAGATAGGAAGAGAGTTGGGTAAATGGATACGAATAGAATGAGATAGATAGATAGATAGATAGATAGATAGATAGGAAGAGAGTTGGGTAAATGGATACGAATAGAATGAGATAGATAGATAGATAGATAGATAGGAAGAGAGTTGGGTAAATGGATACGAATAGAATGAGATAGATAGATAGATAGATAGATAGATAGGAAGAGAGTTGGGTAAATGGATACGAATAGAATGAGATAGATAGATAGATAGATAGATAGATAGATAGATAGATAGATAGATAGGAAGAGAGTTGGGTAAATGGATACGAATAGAATGAGATAGATTGATAGATGGATATGAACAATTGCTGAGTTAACACAAGCCAAACAATGCAATCACTTCGTCCATCTTTGCAATTCCGTACGATCTTATCATAAATATATTACATTGAATTGAGATGCGAAGATATCGTCCGATTCTGGTAATGGTGCTCGTCCGATATAAAAAGTCTCTAAAATGATGACGCATCTTGACGACCGCACGACATTTTCCCCTCCTGTCCTTAAAATGAATTTATGTCGGACCTCTTCTACTCTACTACTCACAAGCCGCTAATTATGATCAGATTCTCGCTTATAACGCTAATGTTCCGAAAGACTTTACGTATATGTTTCGAATAGATGCATCACTCTTAAGCGGGATTTTTGTTTCATTTACTAAAACTGACCAAAATACAATGCTCGTGAGCCACTCAAGGCAGAGGGTTTTTGAATGAGATGTATGACACGAATGTAAGAGGAGGTAGCAGGAAGTGAAGAGATGAGGAATAGGAGGCCAGATAAGGATTGACTCTTGACTGGAAGATTGTAGAGCTCAGGAGAGTATTCGGGAGAGAGAACGAGAGTACAGGTAATAAATCCGTTGGTATATAATCCAAGAGCATCTTAGTAATATCAAATATTAAAACTGATCTACAAAAAAGAGCTCAATGTATTTATTATAACAAAGCATAGAAATTGCACAACAAAATCTCAAATTACCCCATATGCGTGTGTGTGGAGTGTATAGATCTATTTCAACGAACGAGAAGTATGTTAGTCTTATTCAACCCCGGTGTATAGACAGTCTATACACCGGGGTTGAATAAGACTAACGTATTTCTCGTTGGTTAAAATAGATCTATACCCTTCCACGCATATGATGTAATTTGGGATTTTGTTGTGTAATATATATATATATATATATATATATATGTATATATATATAGACTATATTAGTGGTAAATATACACATACATATGCAATTATATATACACATACATATATGTATAAAAATAATTCCAAGAGGATATGATCCAGGTAGAACTCAATGTCCAGGACAGAATAAGGATATAATAAAAGACTTTTATTGTATGAATTATTATTATTTTGAATCTGTAGGTCTGATGAATTGGATCGTAAGATTCCAATGGAATAAATTATGACCATGGAATATTAGTGTTTAAGTCTTTTTATTATATATATATATATATATATATATAAATAAATAAATATATATATATATATATATATATATATATATATATATATATATATATATATATATATATATATATATATAATATGGAGAAAACAACTGAAAAGTTGCAAATTAAAAGAAAAAAATGTTACGATTTATATGGATAGCTTTATTTAGTGCTTCTTTTATTATATTTATTGGGTATTTACATTTTATACAACAAACCCACAAACCAGCATAAATTCCTACACTTTAACAGCTGCCATCCCCTTAAATTAAAAAAATCTATCGTATACAGCTCATTTCTAAGAATCAAACGCATATGCTCGGACAATCTAGATTTTCTACACAACATTAATAACTTAACAAAACAATTCCTAAAATGTAAATACCCAATAAATATAATAAAAGAAGCACTAAATAAAACTATCTACATAAATCGTAACACACTTCTCACATACAAGAAAAGTAAAAACAACAATCGGATTCCCATGGTTTTTAACCACAATCAATATTCCCACACACTTATTCACAATTTAAAAAATGATTACAAGAACCTCCAGTTAAACAAAAAAGATCAAAGACATTTTCGCTAAACCACCCATTAATGCAAAGAAACAAACACCTAACCTATCAACGATCCTCACCTCTACCAAATATCTAAATAATACAAACCAATCAGGAAATTACAAATGTAATAAAACTCGTTGTCTAGTTTGAAAACACTTAATAACCGATAGTGTATTTTCTGTACCCAACACCAATATCAAAATACATCCACCTCGCCTCACCTATGATAGCCATAACATAATCTACTATCTATTCTGCACAATATGTCCCAATAGTGGATATATTGGCGAATCTGGAATTAATTTTAGATTTCGTTTCAACAATCATAAACTATCCATACGTCAAAACAATCCTTATTCCCCCATAGCTGAACACTTTAATCAATCAAGACACTCATTAGACAACTGTAAATGTTTATTGATAGATTGCGATTTTAGTTCAACATACACACGCAGAAAAAAGAGAAATACTGGATTTTAAAATTAGACACATATAAACTAGGGTTAAACAAAGACTTGGGAATTTTAAATCTGTATAAATATTTCAATAATTAAAAAATTTCTTTAGATATAGTTAAAAAAAAACCTTTTTAAACAACATCTAAAATATTATCGTTAGATTTACGTTAGAAATATTCAAACACAGTTACATTCTACATAACGTGACGTCCACGTCTCGCGACGGACGCTACTTGAAAACAAACTTCTGAATATAGTTATTTAATTAATTTCTGGTGAAAGATCGGGGCGATCTGAAATATCAAATATATATATATATATAAAAAATATAAATAAATACTTTCACAAAAAAAACATTCAATTTTTTTTTCTTTTAATTTGCAACTTTTCAGTTGTTTTCTCCATATTATATACATATCAAGAAAGCATACGTGGCTTCTCATTATGCTATATATATATATATATATATATATATATATATATATATATATATATATATATATATGACATTAATCATTCATACAAAAACAGATATTGAAAATGATATAAATGATTCATGTCATGTAAATTGAACTGCACCCCATACTTGATATATATATATATATATATATATATATATATATATATATATATATATATATATATATATATATATATATATATATAATTAGCAATTGTACTCAAAATTTACTGAATCTTAAGTAATTCCATTGTGGCTCATGCAACTCGGAAGAGGAAAAAAAAGTGAAATAAACTCAAAATTAGACAAAATTCTTTACTAAATATGTTATATTATACTATAGTTAAAATTTCTACCAATTCAGATCTATTTATTAGACACGGTCGTTAAAAAAAAAGCAACCCGTGTATTGTAAGAATCTGACGCTATTTCTCACGACTGTAAACGTTATTTATTTTCATTTCCACGAAGTAGCAGTTCTTGAAAAAAACAGGGGAAATGAGGCTGATTCAATTTCGTCTTCTAACACTAAAAACCTGACTGATTGATTTGTTTTTACGGTTTATCAACATTGAAGGTTATTTATAAACACGTTCTTTTTTGTTTTAGATTCAAAATATGTTTTGGAGATAATGATTTACGGATACGAGTCCAACTAATTAACCCATAGCTGGGCACAGAAGAGGTGGGTTCATGCCTTTCCCAATGGTATTTGCGAGTAAATGACTATAAAGAATCCAATGGGAATTGGAACGCGGCTCCCCGATTAACAATTTCGAGCCATTATCCATTACACCACCCGCACATCCAAGCTTACAGTGTCTGGTATTCCCAAGCGGACACCTATTGACCAGGCTTGACATTGCTTAACTTCGGTGATTATACGAGAATAGGTGTTTCCACGTGATATGATCGTAAGTCCGTAAAAGAATTGACGTGTGGAAACTAAAGTATTAAGAAGTCGATTGATTTCCTACGGTTTATCAACCCTTTGTTGGTTATTTAAAGCCAGAAAATTATTTTTATTTTGTAAGGAATTGTTTTTAGAGAATAATGGTTTAGTGGTACAAGTCTTACTATTTAACCCGTAGCTTGTCGTCAAGAGGTAGATTCACACATTTCCCAATGGCATTTGCGCATAAGTGAATATGACAAACCCAAGCGGCTACCCAACAAGTTACTGACCAGACTCGACGTTGCTTAACTCGGTTATGTAAAGCCAGAAATATTTTCATTTTGTAAGATTTCTTTTACATAATAACTATTTATTTAATAATACATATATTACTATTTAATCCATAGCCGGGGAACAAGAGGTGGATTCATACATTTACCAACGGATTTTGTGCGTAAGTGAATATAACAAACTCAAGCGGTCACCCATCCAGGCTAGTCGTTGCTTAACTACGCTGCTTCAACGCGATGTGACAGCAAGTAATAAGTAGTACGGCACACAGAAAATAAAATGTCGATGTGAGTGTCGGGTGCAGCTAAATCAGATGTCAATAAGGGTGGCGTCTTGTTGCATATGTTAAGATTTTAAAATTCACAGTTTTTTTTTATCTGATTCTCTCAAAGAAGGAATATGTTTCAGATATGTTATCTTATTGCAAGCATTTTTATTTTGATTAAAAATACACATTATTTTTATTTTCTGTTTGTTTGTACTTTACTAGAATGGAGCTTCTAGATTCTTTTTGAGCTTGTAAGGCTTATATGGAAGTTTTAGAAGCTAATGTCTCGAAACATAATTAGCAAGATAAAGTCTTTTTACTTATTTTGAAAATTAATAGCAGTTACGACATTAGACAAATATAGCTCATCTCAATAGCACTGGCACAGATTGAGGCCAAGAAGTCAAGTGTATTCTGTTTTTTTTTTGTCTCTAGCAAAGTCAAAAAAAGTATCTACGCTAAAGTTACCGCAACCCTTCCCATACCAGCATACAGGAAATACTGCAGCAATGTAGTCATTAAAAATAACGCGATTATTTAGGTAGGAAAAAGTAATTCAGCCTAAGATCAAAATGTCGATCCCCTGTCCTCTGTCTAGTATCAAAATCTAGTATCTATACACCCATATATATATATATATATATATATATATATATATATATATATATATATATATATATATATATATATATATACTTGTCTATATATATATATATATATATATATATATATATATATATATATATATATATACTCGTAAATATATATATATATATATATATATATATATATATATATATATATATATATATATATATATATATAATATGGAGAAAACAACTGAAAAGTTGCAAATTAAAAGAAAAAAATGTTACGATTTATATGGATAGTTTTATTTAGTGCTTCTTTTATTATATTTATTGGGTATTTACATTTTATACAGCAAACCTACAAACCAGCATAAATTCCTACACTTCATATATTTTCAATATATATATATATATATATATATATATATATATATATATATATATTTATTACTTCAAGCATTATTACATTATTATGGATTCTCGTATTTGAAATAAACACACCATTTTAATTTTAAACAGTGGTGTATATATATATATATATATATATATATATATATATATATATATATATATATATATATATATATTACTTCAAACGTTATTATATTATTATGGATACTCATATTTGAAATGGACACACCATTTTAATTTTAAACCGTGGGTAATACGTCAACCGACCTGCGTATTCGACAAATTTTACTGAAAAAATATGCAATCTGGGTTGGGAGGTGCACATGTTAGGTTTTGCCTTTACTATTCTCGCTTCATTAAGAATTCTGGAATGCGTATGCCGATATAAAAGGAGGGGAGTCTATTTCAGATACGATTATCCACTATAATAACGGTTTAAGTAATTAAAATGTCGGATTATATATATATATATATATATTTCTTCATTCTTTATATATATATATATATATATATATATAATTCTTTATATATATATATATATATATATATATATATATATATATATATATATATATATATATATATATCATTCTTTATATATATATATATATATATATATATATATATATAGGTAAATAGCAGGGAAGACTGGGTCCTATAGCTTTGGGAGAAAGACAGCTATGAATTGAAAACTTGCAGGAGGTCATTTGGGGAGTTTGTGGAACATTGTGCACTAATTGTCTGTATTCGGCTCTACAAAAAGTATAGGTGGTTCTGCACAAGCCTATGCAACTATAAACAAATGATATGATATATTATTAAAAGCTCCAACCGCCCAACCACCCTTCTAATGTATTTAAGCACATACTCATATCCAGAAACATAAGAATATCAACAAATTCTACAACATAAACATATTCAACCAAAACAAAGACATATGAAACAGCATTAAGAACTAGAATATACAAATGAAAACAAACCAAGTAAACAATAAAAATACACAATAAAGACTATAATAACCACAGCAACACATATCAGTAAAATAACAACCGATGCAATTTTCAAAATAAAAAAAACAGTTACCCACTTAACAACAAATGCCTAACCAACAACATACTATATAAAGCAACCGTAACAAACAACACAAATGCAGAAGAAAAAACCTACATAGTAGCTAGAGAAATAACATTTAGAGAAAGATTTAATAATCATCAAACCTCATTTAAGAGAGAAAAATACAAAACCATCAAAATATAATTAGCGACAGAAATAAAATAGCATCATCATCAAGATTAAATGGGAAATTATAAAAAATAGCAGCCCCACAGTAGCAACAGCAGAAACTGTAAATCGTGCCTGGAGGAAAAATTAAAAATAATCAACTTTAAGAATCAAGACAGTTCACTAAACAATGGGAATGGAATAATGGGTAAACGCAGGCATTTAAATAAGCATCTACTTTTCTACTTAAATACTAATATAAATGAAAGAATGAAATACTACACGAAACGCAAACCCATCACAAACACAAATCACCATACCTAACATCTAATCCATACCAATACCAAACATAATTCCCCCAGAAATAAGTATCCATAATATCAACAAATAATAATCAACAAAATAATACCCAACCATACAAGAACACACACAAACACAACATACAAATCACGGCAACTGAACTCGTTACAGAATACAAAAACACACACACGCTTTTCACAACACCAACAATATTAACTAAATAATACAAAATACCAACAAATTAATACCAACCACACAAAATACACGCAAATCCAACAACATAATCTACCACAACTACACTTTTTACAAAACGTAAAAACACATACATATTAAATATAAAATAGTGAAAATAGAAAAATAAAAAACAACACGAGAAAATAATATACACTGCACACTAAGTAAAGATAAATAATACAACCTACTAAAATACATATACAATTAACACCCAACACTACGCAGAAACATAAACACACACACAACGCACACACATAAACACACACACAGTCACAAATACACACACGAACACCCAAATATACACGTGTGGGTGTATGTATGCGTGCATATTTGTATGTGTGTATACATGCATACATACACATACATAGGCACACACATAAACACATACTCGCACAAACATACATACACACAAAAAATCAATCGTAACCTAAATTAAATGGTCAAAACAAAAAACCACTAAAAAATAATGAGTACGAAAGTTTAGCGATAAACCAGCCGTCCAGGGTAAGACGATAAACTACACCCGCGTCCTGGGTAAGACGATAAACTACATCCAGCAGCAAGGCCTCTGATCAGGAGATTTTGAGTAGCGTGGAACCACCTCTTAATTGCTGGTGTTCCCAGGTCCACCCTGACCCGGGGTGGTAGTACATGTTAGGGACTCAGCTATGAGCAAATAGTTAACCCCCAAACTGGGGTCAAAACACTAAGAAAGTTTTAAAATAGATTTTAATACCAGAAATACATTTAAAAAAAATAATATTATTGAAGAAAAAGTATTAAAAAAATATATTTATGAAGGAAAAAAATATTACCAGCAACAAAATTTTCTCGGCATTAAATAACCGATTGAGATTGATATGCCGTAAAACAAACCCAACCAAACTATCGCTATGAATCTATTTCAAAATTTTGTTGGCATTAAATGACCCACTGAGCTTATTATGCCGTAAAACAAAAGAACCAAGTAGAAATAGATTTTTGGAAAAACATATTACCAACAATGAAAATTTTGTTAGTATTAAGTAAACAATTGAGGTTGATATGCCATAAATCAAAATAAACCAAACCAATCTAAACCAAAGAATACATATTCTAGTCATACGAATCTATCCTAAAAATGTTGTCGGCATTAAATAACCCATTACGGTTGATATGCCGTAAAAGAAAACAAACCAAACTATCGATATGAATCTTTTTTTAAATTTTGTTGGCCTTAAATGACCCACTGAGGTTGATGTGCCATAAAACAAAATAACCAACCAGCCAACCAGAAATAGATTGTTGGAAAAACATTACCAACAATAAAAAATTTTGTCAGTATTAAATAACCCATTGAGGTTGACATGCCATAAAACAAAATAAACCAAACCAATCTAAACAAAGGATTCATATTCTATTCATATGAATCAATTCTAAAAATGTTGTCGGCATTAGATAACCTATTGAGGTTGATATGCCATAAAACAAAATAAACGAAATCAAACCAAATAAACAATAAACCAGAGGCCACAGGAGAAGTTGAGGAAAGAATAAAGAATAAAAAAAGGAAGGGAGAAAACGAGAAGTCAACAACCAAGCAACACCCATAAGCGAAAAGTTAAAATAATACACTCATACAACAATATATAAATAGAAAAAAACAAAAAAAAAACAATCGAGAAATATCAGTAGTCAAACTACGCTCCGACGAGTAGTCACATTTCTGTGACCACGAAACTTCGAAGGAGGTGTGAGTTAAGGGAAAACAAACTTTTTCATATTGATTCTATCAACGCTCTATCTCTGTCTCCGATATTGAGTACTCTACCACAAATCTGCTTGCATTAAATGCCTCCACTGAAAAACCTTTCAAATCAAATATATATATATATATATATATATATATATATATATATAATTTGAAATATATATATATATAAAAATAAAAATGAAAATAAATAAAAACAAGCAAAACAATTTGACCCAAATAAATAAGCAAACAACCGACTTCCGGTAAATGACCGCCATAATAGACTACCAACAATAAGCTATATTAACAAATTTTTACTACGTTAATAAAAAACACTGATCAAAATAAATATATAAGATAAAAAAAAAAATTTAAAAAAAACAAACAAAAAAACAATCAAAATAATTTGACATAAATAAATAAACAAATAAGCGACTTCCGGTAAAAGTAACCGCCAAAATAGACTACCCATAATGCACCACTGACCCTTATATATACAGCACTAGTTGCCTGACGATTGCACTAGCATGAAACAGACTGTCGCCTCTAAGTGCTGACTTCCATGTCCACTTTTATATTTACACACGCTATATCTCTGATATTGAGCACTTTATCCCATAAATATAGCACACTTTAAGACTATATTTCTTCATATATATATATATATATATATATATATATATATATATATATATATATATATATATATTTAATTTGAAAGACTATATATATATATATATATATATTTAATTTGAAAGACTATATATATATATATATATATATATATATATATTTAATTTGAAAGACTATATATATATATATATATATATATATATATATATATATATATATATATATATATATATATATATATATATCTGATACATGTCGTTTTTTATGCATTCAGTGCAATCTGAGAACTCTCCGCTATAGGCAGATGTGCACTATTTTAAAATTTATTTAAAACTTTTTAAAATTCAATTTTAAGACCGTTGCAAAATAACAAAAATACCCCCCCACACCAAAAAAAAAAACAAAATCCTAAATAGAGAATTGAAAGTTCAAGGATGAATTTATTGTTGTTGTGTTGTTTTTATTTAGCGGCATAACAACACCTCTATGGGTTATTTAATGCCGAAACCTAAATACGAAAATTCAAACTTTATAATTAATTCAAGAGAATTAAATTATTTCATGATTAAATTATAATTATTTAGTTGTATAATTTTTTTCAAAAATAATCTTACAAAATCAAACTAGGAGTTAAAACATTTTCTCTTTAAAAGAAAAGAGACTAATCATGGCAAATTGTTTTTAATTAATTTTTTTGGGTCATTGTGTGTCATTCTACTGAATGTATTGTTACTCATTTTGCTATAAATCATATTGTTGATAATTTTACTATAAAATGTATAGTTGATAATTTTACTATAAAATATATTGTTGATAATTTTACTATAAAATATATTGTTGATAATTTTACTATAAAATATATTGTTGATAATTTTACTATAAAATATATTGTTGATAATTTTAATATAAAATATATAGTTGATAACTTTCATATAAAATGTATAGTTGATAATTTTTCTATAGAATGTATTGTTGGTCATTTAGCTATAAAATGTTTTGTTAGTCATTTTGCTATAAATCATATTGTTGATAATTTTACTATAAAATATATTGTTGATAATTTTACTATAAAATATATTGTTGATAACTTTCATATAAAATGTATAGTTGATAATTTTCTATAGAATGTATTGTTGGTCATTTAGCTATGAAATGTTTTCTTAGTCATTTTGCTATAAAAATATACAGTTGGTCATTTGCTATAAATCATATTGTTGATAATTTTACTATAAAATATATTGTTGATAATTTTAATATAAAATGTATAGTTGATAATTTTCTATAGAATATATTGTTCATAATTTTAATATAAAAAGTTTTGTTGGTCATTTTGCTATAAAAATGTACAGTTGGTCATTTTGCTATAAATCATATTGTTGATAATTTTACTATAAAATATATTGTTGATAATTTTCTATAGAATATATTGTTGATAATTTTAATATAAAATGTTTTGTTGGTCATTTTGCTATAAAAATGTACAGTTGGTCATTTTGCTATAAATCATATTGTTGATAATTTTACTATAAAATATATTGTTGATAACTTTAATATAAAATGTATAGTTGATAATTTTCTATAGAATATATTGTTGGTCATTTAGCTATGAAATGTTTTGTTAGTCATTTTGCTATAAAAATGTACAGTTGGTCATTTTGCTATAAAAATGTATTGTTGGTAATTTTTTATATAAAAATGTATTGCTGGTATTTTCACTATAAAAGTGTATTTTTATACTTTCCTATATCTGATAATGATATTTTTATACTTTCCTATATCTGATATTGATATCTGCTTGGGGGTGGATCAGGATACAACAGTAATTAAGAGGTGGTTGCACGCTCCTCAAAACCTCAACGTCAGAGGTCTTGCTGGCCGATGTAGTTTATCGTCAATCCAGGACAATGGTGAATTGAAGCCACCCAGATTAATACGTTATTAAAATAAAAAATGATACTGCTGAAGGTTCTGCAGTACTGATAATACATGCTGTAACTTACTCTTCAGTGAAAGCCACCAGGTAGTACTTGGGTGAATATTCCTATTGAATACTGAATAGAGTGGATGGTGGATTGACTTCCAGTGAAAGTTATTATTCCTACAGAATATTAGAAAGATTTACTATTATTATTATTTTTATTTCCTTTGATTTCTGGCGTTTACATATTTCTTTCCGGGTCCCGCCCAGGGACCTAAGGTTAGAAATGGCATCATGGCACTTTCCACAGACAAAAAAAAACATTACATAGATAAAGCCCTTCGTCAAATGTGGGCTGTACTTGTCAGAACAATTTTTTGTATCTCTTTGAGACATGGGCTTCCAGGAATCCGTTAAATAAGTCTACTGGAATCTTTTCCAACCAATCCTAGGGCTCCAACTACAACAGGGATTGTTGATGTTCCCATATGCCACATTTTTGAGATTTTAATTTCAAGGTCCTTGTATTTTGACAGCTTTTTGAATATCTTCAAAAATACATTGCAGTCTGCAGTGACTGCCATATCAATAAGTAGGCACTTATTTTTGTTTGTGGTCTTTAATAACAATGTCTGGGCGGTTGGCTTTGGTTGTTCTGTCAGTGTGTATTGTGTAGTCCTATAGAATTGTAACAGGTCCTATCTCCGTAACCGGGTCTGGGTGGTGTTCGTACCAATTTCTTTCAGTTTCCTTCCCGTAGAAGTTGCATATTTTCCAGTGCAGATATTGGCCCACTCTGTCATGCCGGGTTTTATACTCAGTGAGTGCCAATATCGTGCAGCCCGATACAAGATGACCAATTGTTTCTGGATATTCGTCACAGAATCTGCATTTTGGGCTTACACACTATTTTAGTATATGTGCTTGATAATTCCTAGTTAACAAGCATTGGTCCTATCCAGCAAGGATCATCATTATTATTATTATTATTATTATTATTATTATTATTATTATTATTTTTATTATTTTTATTATTATTATTATTATTCCTTGTTAGTCGGATTAGTGTCTCTCTTCTCATCTTGGTTATTACACACAAGGTTTAAGCAATTTACCCTCCGGCCTTCTTCAAATGTCTGTTTTCGTACTTTGTAACCTCTTAATTATCAGCTGAACCTTTTATGCATTCCACTGGGGGTAGGTTGTTCTCATCCTCCTCTCCAAGCTTGGGGGTTATCTGACCCCAGTTAATTATTTCATCTTTATTTTGACTTTCTGTCGCTTTCTGTCCGTTTCTTACAATGAGCCAGAAATATGGCGAGACAAATACACCTACGGGTTTGTGGATTAAAACGCTGGTTAACAGATAGACGCTTCGCTGAAGGTTGTGCGTTCAATCCCTGGATCAGGTAGTGCAGTGAAAATTCATATACTTTCAAAGAAGCGTGCACAACTGTTAATAAGACTGGTAGATTTTTTATTTTTTTTTTGCTAATCGTTTAACCTCAAGCAAAGCAATTAAGTAAACTCGGATTCAAGGGGTTACTTAGGGTGAATAAATCAAGGAGCCCGAAGACGACAATTGACATTGTTAACTGTTATGAGTTGTCTCTCCTAAGCATGGAAACCAGAAGAAGAATCCACTCTCAGGATTTAATAAAGTGTTCGGTTCGAAATTACAATAAGTTTACCAAGTACGACCACAGATACATGAAGAAGGCCGGAGACTTAGCCGGACGAAACGTTATGAGGAATTATTATTATTATTACTATTATTATTATTATTAATAATAATAATAATAATCGTCTTTCCATTCGGACTAGTACAATCATCTTAGTTATTATATCCACAACGTTTCGGTTAGAATTTTGAGATGAGGAATTTTCCAGGATTATGTGTCTTACCATTCTGACTATTATAATCATTTTACTTATTCTTTTATCAAGGTTTCGATCGCTGTACTCTCCGGCCTTCTTCGAGTGTCTCTTCTACTCTTATGGTAATTTACCCACGCGCGCGTGGACTCTCCCAGCGACAAATAGGAGCAGGTACTGCTATTTGGAGAGGAAATTTTCCAGCAGTCAGCTCTGACAGTCGGACCGAACATTCTTGCTGTAACACTCTCGTTTGTATATGTTTGTACTCTCGTTTGTATTACTGTTTCTGTTAATATATTTGTTTATCTCAATTCCTCTCTTGTGTCTTTATTTCTGGTTCTAACAAGGCCACAACAACTCTGTAACCTTCATCTAATTTCCAACTAAACACTGTATTCAATCCACAGGCCTAGACTGTTCTCATTCCACTTTTCATGCTTGAGGGCAGTTAAGGAGCACTGGACCATATGTGGCGGCAATATTCTAAGCAAGGACATATTTAAGATAGATTCTGGAGAGAAATATAATAGATATGTCAGATAGATTCTGGAGAGAAAAACTGTAACACAGTGAACCCACTTTCTTAGAAGCAGATCTAGCAATGGATTCACTATAATCTTTCCACTTCTTGTCAACTGAGAATGTTAACCCGAGAAGGTGTAACGAGTTAATCACGTGGAAGTGAGCGTCAGAAGGCAGAAAAGGGGTACCTCAGATTATTATTAAAGTACCTCCAAAATCAAGCTAGTAACGTTTTATTATCACAGAATGGACCCCGAATTTTCTCTAGTCATGATGACTGTTTGTACTCCCAATGAGACTTCGTGCCAAGAACGTCTGTTGATACATTCTCATTCCAGTTCTCAAGAGCGGTTCCTTCTCTTGTTCCAGAAAGTACCTGAGAGTTTCTGCTATTATTGATCTTTACAAGAGCCAGACCAGAGAAAAATGCGCTTGTGCTGCCACATCTGTGCTGGGGATGCATAATTCCCACTTTTCAGCCTTCACAGAGTTCAAAATCGTTTTCGCCGATCTTGTGTGGGTGATTAATTATTTTCCTCCCTACAACCCCTTTCCCCAAAGTTGAAATGTTGCCATTCAATTCGCTAATCTATTGCTATTTTCCTAGCAGATGTTCGGGCGAATTATTAAATTAATTCTATTTCACTTACACGGGACCCGTCAGGCCACGTGTACGGGTCGACTCATCCTCATTCACTGTTGCATTGTGGGACAGACTCCCGCGAGGATGCTTGCTCCGATCAGTACTATCTTTACCCCATTAAGTCTAGGATCAACCGTTATTTATCTTAGATATCCTCATAATATTTACCTCACTTCTTTCTTTTGGCTCTCATATTACTCAGTGTTGCGTCGTAATTAGGAAAGTTAAGTCATTTTCGAAGATGCATCGGATTTTCTTAAAAATTATATGGAAAAATGAAATTCGAGTTTATGTCGCCTGGTAAAAAATTAGAAACGTCAAAATACTGAAATAACAATAAACACATATAAAAGAATACTTAAATAAATTTCATATACATATATATATATATATATATATATATATATATATATATGTGTGTATGTATGTGTGTGTGTATGTGTGTGTGTGTGTGTGTGTGTGTGTAATTTGGCAGCAACTTTTCTTTTAAACATGTTGTGTTGAATGTTAAAGACAACATCGTCCTGCATATTTTCTTAAGAATTTTCTCATATTTTCTAATGAGACTTTTTATTTGAAAATGATATCGAAATAAATATTGTCCGTACGATAACCTAGTACTTTCGAACATCATTATTCATCTTCAGGCTCAAAATTTTTTTTGTCAAAATTTTTTATTCAAAATCTTTTAAAAACATTTGCCAATTGTCTTGTAGCGGAATCATGTTGCTACATTTATATTTTTTTTTTACAAACTAAATAAACGTTAAAATCCTTTTAATTTCAAAAGACGCGATTTTAACGTTTATTTAGTTTGTAAAAAAATGTAGCAACATGATTCAGCTACAAGACAATTGGCAAATGTTTTTAAAAAATTTTGACTAAAAAAAATTTGACCCTGAAGATGAACAATGATGATCGAAAGTACTAGGTTATCGTACGGACAATATTTATTTCGATATCATTTTCAAATAAAAATTCTCATTAGAAAATATGAGAAAATTCAAAATAAAATATGCAGGACGATGTTGTCTTTAACATTCAACACAACATATTTAAAATATATATATATATTTTAAAAAATGTTATTAAATATAAAAGACAATGAATGTATATTATGCTTGATCATGAGCCTTTCTAATATTTGATTGTTTGCTTTAATTTCTGTTGAAAAATAAAGACAAAAAATAAATGAAAAAACATTTCGTTGCTTAGTTATTCCATTGCTTGGGGATGAAACAGTTAAGGTTTAATATTGAAATTAAACTTGAATATGGATGACCAATCTCGAAACAGTAATTTCTGTGTCGCGATGGAATCATAGTTTTTTTTAAAATATATATATATATATATATATATATATATATATATATATATATATATCAGAGATAGATAGATAAAATAAATTCATCAAAAACAAAAAAATAGCATAATAAAGTATGTTCAGCAGATATTATTATTTCAAATTCATGTCGATAGGCGACATCCTTTGTTTTTTTCCCGCTCTAAAACCGATTTTGAATTCAGACTCGTTTACATCTGTGCTCTGCCGTTGACGTTCTTTCAATTGTGATTTAGAATACATTTTTGCCCATGGCTCCGAAGAAAAGTCCCAGTGCAAGTGAATAAGATTTAAAAGTACGAGTTGTTTATGCAGTAAGTATTTTTATTTTAACCTTCTTTAAAGGCAAATTTTTTTTAATTGAAATATTTTAAAGTTAAAGACAGACACAAAGTGATCCCGCTTTGCTGTTTCGTCCAGTTGTTTGTAGAGTAATTATTTATATTACAGCTTCCCTTAAACAAACAATATTTTAAATATTTAAAAAATATTTTTTGACATCTTTAAAAAATATTTTTCAATTAATATGACTTAAAGTTCAAGTTTATCTCGGAAGTTCTATTACTATTAAGTCCTTTAAACAACCAGTAAAACGTTAAATATAAACTTGTAAACCAGACCAATGATGACACGAGTGAATTGAAATATTTAACTGAATCAAAATAAAATTAAATTTCATTTCAATGGAATATTGAAATCAACTTAAATGTTTTATAACCTGAGCCGTCAGTGACCCAATGGGTCACGTGTAGTTTAATAATAACTAAATTGAACGCCCCTTGTAAACGCACGACAGAGGCACTCGGTCAGTCTTTTACCAAGTACATAGTTTCACTAAACGATGGATTTCCACTCCCGTCTTCAGTAGTGTGGAGAAAAACTTGGAAAAGCCCGGTATACGTTCAACAAACAGATGGAAGTTGAAATACCTTCATAGTGTAAAACAAAATTACAAATCCCATTCTTAATATATCGCGTTCTTTAGTTAGAGATTCACCTGGCACGGTCTGTAAAGGGTAGATAAGTGGCATTTGGGACATCGTCGCCGCCACTCCCCTCTATTCTCACGACAGACTAACGGATCTGATCTTCCCTTTCTCTATCGATTACTCCCCTTGCCCCTCTGCCGATCTCCACGACCATCACCCTCACTGCCCGTTTCTACGTAACCTATCGCAACTCTCTCCGTTCCTCTGACAATCTACATCTCAACAAACGGTTCGTGACTCACCTCTGGATGCCGACTCACTCCTACAGCCCCTCTTCCCATCTCTGACCGCGACTATCCCCCCTCATTATCCTTCTCTACGCATCCCATCGCAATTCTCTTTGACTGCTTCCGCGTCAGTCTTCAGTAGGATTTAGCAGCCCAGGACCGGAATGACTTACCTTCCGGTCGAGTGGCACTTGACCCCGAAAGTTTTATTTACTTTATTTTATTGCACCCTTCTTGCGACCTTCGGGTTGTTGCATTGAAGATCTCGTTTCTACATGTTACTGTTAACATTTTTATAAAACTACATGCACCAGTAAGTCAATTATCCCAGCCTATTTGACATTCCTTAGACAATCTAGCTACCACCTCTGTTACCATCTCTGACCGCTTCTATCACCCTTACTTTCCCTCTCGAAGTATCCAACCGCAACTCTCTCTGTGACTGCGTCTGTTGTTCCAGCCCACTAATCATTATTTTCAAAATTAATGGATTAAATTTAAATATTTATTTGTCTTAACGACTCAGTTTATGAAAGATGATAAATGGAAAGAGAAAATAATTTTATGGAAAACCATTTATTTGCGGATTATTGCACACAGTTTAAGACAGATTAGGAAAAAAATAGAAAAAAAAAGATTATAGAACACAGATTGCGACAGATTAGGAAAAAATAGAAAAAAAGATTATAGCACACAGATTACGACAGATTGGAAAAATAGAAAAAAGATTATAGCACACAGATTACGGCAGATTAGGGAAAAATAGAGAAAAAAAGATTATAGCACACAGATTACGACAGATTAGGAAAGAAATAGAAAAAAAGATTATAAAATACAGATTACGACAGATTAGAAAAAATAGAAGAAATAGATTATAGCTCACAGATTACGACAGATTAGAAAAAATAGAAAAAAAAGATTATGGCACAGATTACGACAGATTAGGGAAAAAATAGAAAAAAAATTATAGCACAAAGATTACGACAGATTAGAAAAAAATAGAAAAAAGATTATAGCACACAGATTACGGCGGATTAGAAAAAAGATTATAGCACACAGATTACGACAGATTAGGAAAAAATAGAAAAAAAAAGATTATGGCACACAGATTACGACAGATTAGGAAAAAATAGAAAAAAGATTATAGTACACAGATTACGACAGATTAGGAAAAATAGAAAAAAAGATTATGGCACACAGATTACGACAGATTAGGAAAAAAATAGAAAAAAGATTATAGCGCACAGATTAGAAAAAAAATACAAAAAAGAAATATTATTGTACACAGACGAGGACAGATTTTTTAAAAATAACCGCAACAACCTTATTCTATTCAATGTTTTCCCTGAGCATGACTTTTTTTTTTAGCGAGAGCCGGAACATTTGGAGAAAAATTGCTACTGAGAGACGTAAATCTACCGCTTCCGTAACACTAAGGTAATTTCATGACTCGTTAATACGTGTTTCACTGTGGAGTACAAAAAAAAATGCTCGGTTCCCTGTACCGTGACGGATCAGTTTATATATTGATTTTAAAAAAGTATTATCGAGCAAGTACTATTAGCGCGAGTGTTATGCGAAGGCATTTGACACTAGCATTATTCAACTATAGTTGTATCTGCGATTACAAAGTCTCTACTACAACGAGCATTACGAAAGTGACAACGAGTATTCGTTGACACCACAAAATCATTATTATCTAAAACTATTCTTACAATCTAAAAATATTTTCTGGCTTTAAATAACCCGCAAAGGGTTGATAAGCCGTAGAAAACGAACCAATCAATCAATATAGTCGCTAGTAAATCGCGTGTCGCTTGCCACATAAGGACATCTACCTCGTCAACAATTAATGATAATATAAGCTGGTTAACCAAAATAAATAGTACATTTGTAATTAGCATAAATACTAATTCACTTATTATTCTAAATTTTACTCGTAATGCTTCATAACATTATTCTATTAGTTTATTGAGGTGGTATCCATGAAGCCAATCCATCGCCATTAATCGTTATCAAGCTTACCATAACTTGTTTATACAAGTGTTCTTGATAGTGTTCAAAAGCGTCTCTGAGTCCTTCGTAGAGAAGAATTATTTTCCACCCTCCCACCTCTCTCTCACAGGCAGGTAATTTTATGTCGAATTAACGAAATACCCAACAACAACAACAATAATAAAAAATAAAAACAGAAAAAAAATAATGCAACAAATGGACAATGTAATACCCGACTCCTCATGTTATCCTCTACCTATCTAAGAGCCGAATCAGGTCGAAAATGGAGTACTGTTGCTATATTTGGGCGGGAGCTGCACAGGCCTCACTTTCCCGTCTTGATAGTGTTCAAAGGCTTCTCTGAGCCCGTGTTAGAGATTAATTATTCCCCACCCTCCAACCTCTCCCTCGCAGGCAGGATATGGCTCTGTTGCTACTACCATGGAAAGTGATCGTTATCTTCCCCTCTGTTGTGGCAGAAATAAAGACACAAGAGAGGTATTGAGTTAAGCAAATATATTAACAGAAACAACAATACAAACAGACTGCTGAAAAACCTCTCTCTCCAAAAGGCAGTACCTGCTCCTATTTATAACTAGGAGAGTCCATGCGTGCGTGGGTAAATTGCCATAACACCCTCCTATCCATATAAACTACCCCTTAACGTAACCCTCCACCTCGAGTGACCCCCGGATCTTGTACAGGGTGGACCTTACGGTAAAAAAAATACAAGGTAAGGCAACTGTAAGACAAGAGCAAAGTAAACCGATTATTATAAAAAAGAAACAGTTTTCATATGCAAACGAGATACTCTCAAGTGATTATAACCTTCTAACTTCAAGGCAAGAAAAAATATTTGGGTAAAATTAAGAAATGTACATTTTTATTGACTAAGAAGAAATCCCAGTATGCATCTGAAGGATTTGTTTATCTATTTCGGGAGGGTGTATTTTTAACAGTCGTTCCTGAATTTGGACTTTTATTAATTTTTATGTCATGGAGTGTTTTGTAGCCGTCCTGTGGTATTGTGGTATATATAAGTCCTTGTGGTGATTGGGTATTTTGTAAGAATGAATGGGTCGTGATTTTGATTAACTAGCACTAGGATAGTTACTGATGAACAGCCTTTTTCCCACTTTCCCTTCGGCCTTGTGCCAGAATTTCTGCATAAAACCAGAAATACCCTGGGCTTGGAATTGAACATTTTATGGTTTAGTCTAAGATAAAATATGAACAAAGATTTTTTTTTTTACTAATGTTCACCCAATACAAGCCCCAAGAGCCACTAAAGGTAGAGGGATACTGGATGATTTCATTTCACTTATTATACGATTATTGATATATTTTATGTTGAATAAGTGGAATTGACAAATTCTCAAGAATAACAGTAATAAAAATAAGAACAGAGGAGCAAATAATACAAGAGATGAACAAATGTCATCCAAGACAACAATAAGACAGAAACAAAGTAAAGTAATTATAGGACAGTAAAAAAAAATAAACAGTGTTTATATGCAAACGCGATACTACCATGGAAAGTGATCGTTATCTTCCTCTTCTATCCATATAAACTAACCCTTAACGTAACAGAAAAAATAATACAACAAATGGACAATGTAATACCTGACTCCTCATGTTATCCTCTACTTATGTAAGAGCCAAATCAGGTCGCAAATGGAGTACTGTTGCTATATTTGGGCGGGAGATGCCCAGTTCTCACTTTCCAGTCTTGATAGTGTTCAAAAGCGTCTACGAGTCCTTCTTCTTCTTCTTCTTTCTATCTATCTATCTATCTATCTATCTATCTATTTAAACCTGTTCATTATCTATCTATCTATCTATCTATCTATCTATCTATCTATCATAGCCTTTTCATTATTTATCTAGCATTAAATAATAAACATTATCTATATTTATGGTAACGTTTTTGAAGCTTAATTTTCTATCTGGTAATAATAATAATAATAATAATAATAATAATAAGAAGAAGAATAAGAATAAGAATAAGAATAATCAAATTGTCTATGTCAGCCTGATGATATCTCTCTCTCTCTCTCTCTCTCTCTCTCTCTCTCTCTCTATATATATATATATATATATATATATATATATATATATAAAATTCTGTCACTTCCGTCAGTCAATAACGACCTCGAAAATAGCCATACATTGACCGATCGAAACCAAATTTTTGGGTGAAGTGCAAACAGTTAAGGGGCGCAAAGTACAATTGGTTTTAATAGGGTGCGTATCTTAGTACAATAAATTTTCATTCGTATTTTAGGGAAAAATTACTCCCACTATTTTAAAAACAATTTAATAATTAAAATATCAAATACTTATTTAATAAAAATGCAATATTGTTTTTTGCATATCTTTTCTTTAAGGTTTTCTATACAAGAATCCAGTTTCCAGTTCGCCCTGCGTTTGCGAGAACTATGAACAAATCGCAAGGCCAAACGCTTAAAAAGTTGAAATTTGGCTCCATAAAGAAATATTTTCATTTAACCTGTTGTATGTTGCATTCTCAAGGGTAAGAATTCTTAAGAATTTATACTTCGCTGTTAAAAAGAAAAAAAAATTTCTTAAAATATATTGTTTGCCATAAAGTCGTATAAAATTAAATTAAAGTAATTATTAAAGCGTGAAGTAAGATTTTGTCAAAATATTTTTCCGAACAAATCAGCTTATTGAAATTTCATCGATTGGTTTGCGAAATTGAACGAAACGTAGAGTTTGTAAATCTCGACAAAATATGTTAGTCATAACTTCAACATTAGTAAATAGTATGAGGATTTCAACAAGCTAACGCGCGTTGTAAAAAATTCTTGTACTGTAAAAACAAACAAATTATAATATTGTAAAAAACAAATTCTAGCAATGTAAAAACAAACAAATTATAGCACTTTAAAAACAAACAAATTATATTACTGCAAAAAGTAAACAAATTCTAACACTGTAAAAACAAACAAATTCTATTACTGTAAAACAAACAAATTCTAATACTGTAAAAAACAAACAAATTCTAGCACTGTAAAAACAAAGAAATTCTAATACTGTAAAACAAACAAATTCTAATATTGTAAAAACAAATTCTATTACTGTAAAAAACAAACAAATTCTAGCACTGTAAAAACAAAGAAATTCTAATATTGTAAAACAAACAAATTCTAACATTGTAAAAACAAACAAATTCTATTACTGTAAAACAAACAAATTCTAATACTGTAAAAAACAAACAAATTCTAGCACTGTAAAAAAACAAATTCTAAGACTTTAAAAAACAAACAAATTCTAGCACTGTAAAAACAAACAAATTCTAATACTGTAAAACAAACAAATTCTAACATTGTAAAAACAAACAAATTCTAACATTGTAAAAACAAACAAATTCTATTACTGTAAAACAAACATATTCTAATACTGTAAAAAACAAACAAATTCTAGCACTGTAAAAAAACAAATTCTAAGACTGTAAAAAACAAACAAATTCTAGCACTGTAAAAACAAACAAATTCTAATACTGTAAAAAACAAACAAATTCTAACATTGTAAAAACAAACAAATTCTAACATTGTAAAAACAAACAAATTATATTACTGTAAAACAAACAAATTCTAATACTGTAAAAAAGAAACAAATTCTAGCACTGTAAAAAAACAAATTCTAACATTGTAAAAACAAACAAATTCTAACATTGTAAAAACAAACGAATTCTATTACTGTAAAACAAACAAATTCTAACATTGTAAAAAACAAACAAATTCTAATACTGTAAAAACAGACAAATTCTAGCAATGTTAAAACAAACTCTAATACTGTAAAACAAACAAATTCTAATACTGTAAAAACAAACAAATTCTAGCACTATAAAAAAACAATTTCTAATACTGTAAAAAAACAAACACATTCTAGCAATGTAAAAACAAATAAATTCTAATACTGTAAAACAAACAGATCTAGTACTGTAAAACAAACAGATCTAGTACTGTAAAAACAAATAACATATGAAGTAGTAGAAGAAAAGAACTGAAATTTTGGATAACTGCAGTAATACTCTGGTGTGTCCACATAACTTGATAACCTCATTTGTGTGCCATGTTAGTTCCATTATCATATTGCAACGTGAGGCATTCTGCAATCAAATTTGGATCCGTCACCTTGTCTACATTAGTAATGACAGGATCAAAGATCCATTTGGTCACGTCGATGGGAATAATATCCACAAATCATGATTCCAAGTCATCAGAAACCAATTTGAAATGTTCGCCAAAATATACATTATCACTGTTTGAAATTTCTCTGACAATAACTGCTAGCTGTGGGAAATAATGCAAATCCTTGCGTAGAACATGGCAATGGTAAAGTTGTATTTTCTCAATAAAGCAACAACAAAAAATGTTTAGTGTCAGTATACGTAGCATTTTTTTTCAAGTTTCAAATTTATGCCGTTATAAATTTTGAAACAAAAACTGCCATATTGAAAAATTCTTTTAATTTTTCAAATCCTTTGCCATTGATTCTAAATTTTCATTCTGAAGAAATTTTTTCAAACTGTCAAATGATTCCACAACTGTTGCTTTTCGAAAGCCACTGAATAGGCATTGAACCTGAACGCTAGTGCGAACCAGTGGGCTTTTGCTTTGCTGCGGTGGGCATTCGGTCTTATTTTAGGCGCTGAGTGGACGTCTAGCATCGCAGATCGGTTGATTGATTTGATTTGTCTAACGGCATATCAACACCTTATGGGTCATTTAATAGGGGAATTTAATTTTCTTGGCAGCTTATGGCATATGTTATTCTGCTTTCACAAGTCAATACATGGTAGATGATACTCAGCTTTTATGCATATACATGTATGTATAGATATAATTACTAGAGGCAGTGATGTATGTTTTATGTTGTAGTGTTGTTTAAGTTATATTTTGGAATACAGTTTGATTTAAGAAATTGTCGGATATTATATAAATTAATGTCAGATGAAATAGTGTTGTAGAAATAGTCAATGTTGAAGATTTCATGGCTAGTCCCGTCACTACAAAACTTTTACGGATGTCAAGTCTAATGTTGACCAGCTATTGTCCTGTGTATTACGATAAACTAAATCCGGCAGCAAGGCCTTTGATCAGAAGATTGGAGGTTTTGAGGAGCGTAGAACCATGTCTTAATTGATTTTCTTCCTAGGTTCACCTTTACCCGGGGTGGTAGCACCTGCCAGGGTCCCAGATATGGGCAAATAGTAACCCCCCAAACAAAAGCAAAACACTATGAAAGTATAAAAATACATTTTTATAGTAAAAGTACCAGCAATATATTTTTATATAAAAATTACCAAAAATACGTACATACTAACAAATTGCAGCGACTCCAGGCGAATCCGTTTAAAATACAACATAAAAAGAACTTTCATGACATTAATTTATATAATATCCGATAATTTCTTAAATCAAACTCTATTCCAAAATATAACTTCAACGAAACCACAACATCAAAAAGATATCACCATCCCGAGTCCGCACAAACATGTATATACGAAAAAGCTGTGAATTATCTACCATATATTCAATTGTGAAAGCAGAATAATATATGCCACAAGCTGCCAAGAAAATTAAATTTCGGCATTAAATGAACCATAAGGTGTTGATATGCGATTAGACAAATCAAAGCAATCAACGGACTTGCGTATCTCGACGTCCACTTAACGCCTGACTTAATCATAACCCAATATTCCTTACACCAGAACAACATATTCTTACTTACCATTCTAACAACATTCACCGTAATACCTCTTGTCTCGACGAAGTTCTACCTAGTCCCTATATGTACAATTCATATCTGTGGGGTAGGAGTTTGGGAATATAACAACAAGAGCAATATTTATTCTGTTAAGTACACAGAAATGTGGCACAACGCCGAAGGGAGGATTGGGGAAAGGACGGTCTTAATGATAACTTAGCTAGCCACAAACACTGACCCAATCGTACGAACAATATTCCTTACACCAAAACAACACATTCATACGTACCTTTCTTACTACATCCATCATAATACCTCACTGTCTCTATGAAAATACTAACTAGTCCCCATATATACCATTCATTGACTGTGGGGGGGGGAGGGGAATAAAATAACAATTTTTAAAACTATCCCCAATGTGTATTTACAATATGAAAGCAAAAATATATTTACAAGAAACTATAGAAAATAATATTAGTAATAAAACCGCTACAATCACTAAACGTGGCAGGAATATCAGTTCACTGGCCGAAAATCAATGCGGGACTATAATAATATTAACATTCATTCATCCTAAGAAATCACACTGACACGCACTCATTCAAACACAACAACAAATACGCAAACATTCACGCGAAACGAAAGGCGCCTCGCATCCACCAGTGAACTGACATCACTGACCACCTACCGAGGGAGGGGATGGGAAATTAAATTGAAAGGAAAATAGGGACAGAAATAAAAAGGGGCCAATGAGCATGCATACCCTAGCTAAGGTAACTGAAAGAAAAAGAAACTAAAGCATCAAAAACTGAACCTAACCCTAGCCTAATTTCGGGATGGGTTGCACTAGTTCAACCCAGGAAGAGTAATATCCTGATACCTAACCGGCATCAAAATCAAGAGCTCATCCGAACAATTACCATGAAAGTACTTATAGAAAAGGGACAGGGGGGCAACCTTACGACGGTGTGTAAGTGACTGAAGCCGAGAGGCCAGAACAAGGCGGATAATATTGCTGATTCTTCTTTCGATTTTATCAAGGATATCTAAATATATAAATAGCAGGAAACAGGACCATATGCGGCAGCAATATTCTAAGCATGGACGAATGGTTGACATAGATATGTTGGATTTTACGTGCTGCCATTGACTCAGATAAATAATGGACCATTCTGTTTTGATTGCGGAGAAAAACGGAAGAAAAGGCGCTGAATGATTTTAGTGAAAGAAAGAAAGAAAGGAACGAGAAGGCGATAATTCTTTCATAAGTTGGTTTCAGTGAAATTGAAAACCTTGAAAGTTTATATATTTTTTGATTTGTACCCTCTTACTTCTTTAAATAATGACCTGCGTTCATTATTTACGATTGTTAGTGCAATATTTTAATAAAGTTGTTGAGATCAAATATTCAACGCCTTACGGCCACATCACGTTGAAACACCGGTTCCCGTACGATAATCGAAGTTAAGCAAAGTCGAGCACGGTCAGTACTTGGATGGGCACACCGATTGGGAATATCAGGCTATGTAAGCTTGGATGTGCGGATGGGTAACGACTCAAAATTATTAAATCGGAAAGCCGAGTTTCAATTCCAGTCGGTTTCGTTATATTCACTTACGCGCAAAAACCCTTGGGAAAAGTATGGATTAACACCTTCTCCCCTCATCTATGGGTTAATTAGTAAGACTTGTATTGGTAAATCATTATATCTCTAACAAAATTTTTACAATCCCAACATAGGTCGAATTTTTGACCTAATACAATCATTCCTGTCAAAACGGGAATTGAAGGTCGTTCTCAGTGGATTCATCTCCAGCTCCTATCCCACTAACGCAGGTGTTCCTCAAGGCTCCATCCTAGGTCCTACTCTGTTCCTCATATTTATAAACAACCTTCCTGACGCCATAGACTCCCAAGTCGGCATCTACGCTGACGACACCACAACTTACTCCTGCCTCAAACACAAATCTAGTGATGCTGACAAAGTTAACCTGGCAGCTCAAATTGAAAAGGACCTCAAATCGGTTGTGAACTGGGGCGAGAAATGGATGGTTAACTTTAACGCTTCTAAAACAAAACTGCTCTCTATTAACCACCACAAGGATCCATCCCTGCATCCCATTAGAATGTCTGAAGACCAACTTATCGAGAGCTCCTCTCTGCGGCTGCTCGGTCTCACGCTGTCCGCTGATCTGAGATGGAACAAATACATCGAGTCAGTTGCATCATCCACCGCAAGGAAAGTTGGTTCCCTGTGCCGAGCCAGGAAACTTTTCTCCCCGGAATCGATCCTGGAAGTCTATAAATCGATCATTCGCCCTTGCATGGAGTATTGCTGCTATATATGGTCTGGGGCCCCTGCTGTTTGCCTCAGGGTTCTTGATAAAATCCAGAAACGGATATGCAATGTAATTGGCCCTGATCTGACATCTCGTCTGCAGTCGCTCTCTCACAGACGCGATGTTGCCTCGCTCTGTCTTTTTTACAAATACTTTCACGGTAATTGCTCCGAGGAGCTGCTTTCGCTTGTCCCGAGGCCTCATGAATTTAAACGTCCTACAAGGCTGGCATCCCGTTCCCACCCCTACACCGTTGAAATTGTTAGATGTAGACGTCTCTTCTACTCCAATAGCTTCATGTCTCGCACATCACCCCTATGGAACTCCCTTCCCTATTACTGTTTCCCTGACAAATACAATCTCCAACGGTTTAAGTGTAGCGTCAATCGACATCTCCAGTTGCCTTGATCTATCCACTTCCCTTCTCCACATCCTTTCACCTTTCATTCCTATCTGCTCTCGCTCCAAATCTTCTGTAACCCCCTTGCCTTGATCGACCCACTGCCTTTCTCTTTCTCCACATCCTCTCCTTTACCACTCCTATCTGCTCTTCCTCCAACCCTTCTATAACCCCTTGCGTGATAGTGGCCTCCAGCCTTGCTTGGGGTGATACGCTTAAAAAAAAAGAAGAAGTTTCTGGTTTTAAATAACCCACAAAGAGTTGCTAATCCGTAAAAAAATAAAATCAATCGAAGCAAATATTTAACGAGACATGAGAAGAATGCCCATGGGGATTTTATAGTCTTGGAATTCGTAAAGAACTTATTCAATCATTGACTTAAGAATTATGATTCATAAGAAAATTCTAATAGGAAAAATGTGAAAGTTTCATGAGTAATTAGAAGAATTATTAGTGATGGGCGCAGTGGCAGAGATGGTGGGGTTTATTATTAATATTATCTTACAAAGTTATGAAGAACCCTCTTCTTATTCAACAATTGAGAGCTGGGGACAAAATGATGTCTCCCTTCTCCATATCACCCGACATCGCCTCTTTTCTTTAGATTTCCTTGATATTGCAACCCGAAGGACGTCTCCGTTAAATTAGAGACAGAAAGAGCATAAAACAGAGAGAGGGGGTGATTGAGACGGAGAGAGTGATTAAGAGAGGAAGAAGAGACAAGAATAAGAAGGGGGAAATTGTAGAGATTAAGAGGAAAAGAGAGAGGAGGAGAGAAAAAGAAAAAAAGACAAAGCGAGAATGAAAATCGGTGAAGCGAGATAAGAGAGAAGGTGGGGGGCAGAAAGAACATAAAATAGAAAGAGTAGAGTGAAAGAGAGCAGAGAGAGAGAGAGAGAGAGACAAAGAGAGTGACTAAGAGAGAAAGGAAAGAGTAGGACAGAAAAACGAAAGAGGGGAAGAGACAGAGGGAAAGTAAGGAAAGCTGTAAAGGAAGTAAAAGAGAAAGGTGGAGAGTAAAAAGAAGAGAGAGAGAGAGAGAGAGAGAGGAAGAGAGACGGGAAAGGAGAAGGAGCGTAAAAGAGAAGAAAGAGACAGAAAGAGCGTATAATAAATATAGAGACGAAGAGAGATTGAGAAAAGAAAGAAAAAGGAAAAGAATGAAAGAGGGTAGGCGATAAGAGAGAGTAGAGAATTAGATAGAATAAGGAGAAAGTGAGAAATAGAGAGAGTAAGGGAAGCGATAGTAAGTGGTAGAGAAAAATGGAAGAAAGAGAGAGCGGGGAGGGTGATAGAAAGCGGAAGATAGTGAGAGAGAAGAAAACTAAGAGAAGAATGAAAGGGTAGGAAAAAGAATGAAAAAGAGAGGGAGAGAAATAGAGATAGAGTGAGATAGAGAAAAAGGGCACCACAAGGAGAAGAGAGAGAGAGAGAGAGAGAGAAAAGAATAAAAAGAGAAACAAGAGGTAGCTGAAAGAGAGGGCGAAGAGGGAGATAGAAAGCTGAAAATAGGAAGAAAAGAAGAGTATGAGAGAAAAAAGAAAGGAAGAGTATGAGAGAAAAAGAGAAAGAGGAGAAGAGAGAGAGAAAGAATGTGGGACAACAAAGAAATAAAAAAGATACGTAGATAGAGTGAGAGGAGGAAAAGGAGAAAAAAGAGAAAGGCAGCAGAAAGCGATAGAGAGGTAAAGAGAGAAGAGAATGGGAGAGAGAAGAAGAGAGAGCGAGAAAGGGAGGGAGAGAAAATGATGGAAGATTGAGGATCAAGGGAACGTAGAAGCAGCGATGACTGCTTCCGAGGATAACATCAGCAGTTATCTCCCCTTACTGCATTTCCATTAACCCTTGCCCGTTTCATCATCTGTAATCCCGTGATCTGCTATCGGCTCGCACAGCGATCCCAGAATGCAATGCAACGTAACATTTATATAAAACGCTCTGATATTTCCCGCCCGTTATGGCCCTTTTCACAGTTCCGGGTGATCTCAAGGTTCGTTTAACGAACAATTTGGCTCTCAGGCACAGAAATTAAATATTGATTTAGTGATTACGTACAAATACCTCGACCTGCCTCACTTTATTCATTCATATATATATATATATATATATATATATATATATATATATATATATATATATATATATATATATATATATATATATATATATACCCCTATCTATCGATGCCTGTATATCTGGATATTGATATTAAATAGCCACGTCTGCTCTTTATATTATACAAAACGTGGATGAAAAATATTTCAAAAAATATTTTTGGGGCGACTTTTTATTTAGTTGACGTGTGAAAGGACAATAAAGTTGATACGTGTTTCGACAATTCAACTCGATAAAAACAAACAAACATGTATACAACAAAATATTTCTCTCATCCACTTTTTGTATCTATCTATCTATCTATCTATCTATCTATCTATCTATCTATCTATCTATCTATCTATCTATCTGCATATGGTTTCTTTGTTTCTATCTATCTATCTATCTATCTATCTATCTATCTATCTGCATATGGTTTCTTTGTTTCTATCTATCTATCTATCTATCTATCTATCTATCTGCATATGGTTTCTTTGTTTCTATCTATCTATCTATCTATCTATCTATCTATCTATCTATCTATCTATCTATCTGCATATGGTTTCTTTGTTTCTATCTATCTATCTATCTATCTATCTGCATATGGTATCTTTGTTTCTATCTATCTATCTATCTATCTATCTGCATATGGTTTCTTTGTTTCTATCTATCTATCTATCTATCTATCTGCATATGGTTTCTTTGTTTCTATCTATCTATCTATCTATCTATCTATCTATCTATCTGCATATGGTTTCTTTGATTCTATCTATCTATCTATCTATCTATCTATCTATCTATCTATCTGCATATGGTTTCTTTGATTCTATCTATCTATCTATGGGTTTTTTTCTATCTATCTATCTATCTATCTATCTATCTATCTATCTATCTATCTATCTATCTATCTATCTATCTGCATATGGTTTCGTTGTTTCTATCTATCTATCTATCTATCTATCTATCTATCTGCATATGGTTTCTTTGTTTCTATCTATCTATCTATATATCTATCTATCTATCTATCTATCTATCTATCTATCTGCATATGGTTTCTTTGTTTCTATCTATCTATCTATCTATCTATCTATCTATCTATCTATCTATCTGCATATGGTTTGTTTCTGCCTATTTCAGTCTAGTGACATCTATCTATCTATCTATCTATCTATCTATCTATCTGTCTATCTATGTTTATATTTGTTTATATCTTTGTTTATATCTCTGAAAGATATTTATATCTATCAGTATTTGTTTCATTCATCTTTCTTTCTTTCTTTCTTTGTCACTGGCTATTCGTATTTGTCTTATTACTGTTCCTATCCCCGTCTCTTTCTGTTTATCAACCACCGTAATCCTTCATACCACAATCAGTAGATATCCATATGATTAACCATCGATCCCTTTATGGGACCCACTATTGATTCCGTTACCAAACGATCGATAACAGAATCCTAGTCAATCTCTGAAATCGAAACGCATCAATAGCGATGGTAAACCTCCATATTAGAAAGATTAGACGGAAAATATAATGTCTATGGCAATGTAAAATTGGTCCTGTTCAAATCTTCATACAACAGTTGGGTGATTTTAACAGTTAGGCTCAATGTCGTCATTTGAAGAGGTTTGACACTTTGGTAACTTTTTGAAAGTAAAAGGCTATTAAAGTTTGAATCTGTCTACTTGGAGCTTTTAGGATCTACGTTAAAAGCAGACCTGTGGACACCAAGAAAAATGTTGAAAAATAGCGATACGTATAGAAGAATACATGAAACTGTTCGTACACCCATGTGCTAATTATTTGAAACATTCTGCCAGTTTCAAACCCACTGGAGTGACAGGGTGTGATCGATTTCTATTTTTCCTCGGATTAGGCCACTTGCAGTGGTGTTCAGTAATATGAATCTATTTTCGGGGTGTATGATGAAATTTGTTTGGCCTTGAAAAATATTGCGTCATCCGCGATTGCATCAGATTTTTATCACGCCCAGACACTATTGTCTCGACTATCGATTAGTTGTCCTACAGCCATTATCTGCAATGGACGTTACTCCAAGGAAGCGTACGAAAATTGTAACGCTGCATGAACACACTGGTAAGCCATACCAGTGAGCAAATGAAAGTACTATAGATTGGCCTGGAAACTCTCCTGATTTAAATCCAATTGAGAATCTGTGGTCAATCAGCAATGAACGACTTCGTGGAATGGACATATGAAGTACTAACATGTGCATTGAGTCATGTTTCATTGGAAAAATACGAAAAAAGTGATTAATAACGGAATTATTATACAACACCTTGTCACACCAGTGGGTCTAAAAGTGACCGAATGGTGAAAGAAAGGAAACTAAATCGGTTGTTTCAATTTGCACAAGGGAGCAACTACCGAATATTTGGCAGTGACATTTTTGTTTTTTTCATGTTGAGCTGCCTCCCAATTAAGAGAAAGTCAATTCAGATTTTAGCAGCACTGGATTCTCAAATGTATACCAATTCTCTACATTTGTAATCATTTCACCCCAAGCAAGGTAACAAAGCCACTAAGACGCAAAGGGTTACTGAATGTTAGAGAATATCAGAAAATTCTAATATTAAGGAGAGCGGACAATAAAATAACAATAATTTAGAAGACATAAGATGACAATTGACATTGCATTTAATTTTTAGAAGATCAAAGTTGACAGGGAAGCAAAAATCCGGGAGAGAGTTCCACAAGCGAGAAGTGCGATAGAAAAAACAGCATAGAACTTACGGTCGCGTCTAAACATTTCAACTGTAAAATAATGATACCCTGCCGCTAATCGAGTACTGCGCCTGAATTCGTAAGTCTACGTAACAAAGGGGAAAGTTCATCATACTTTTGGAGGGGACTGCATATATTTTCATGTTCACATTCCTCGTCATAGTAGAAGGCTTACATTTCCCAGTAATCCCAAGAGCGAAGCAAATCTGGAGTTCCAATTCCTGTAGAGAAAAATGTTAATTTCAAATTCACTTGCTTTGGAATGTAGCCAAATTCGCCGCCTTTAGTCCAATTTGGGAACTCTGTGTGGACCTGGTTCGAGTGTTCCAATAACTATCGGCACTACTATCAGTTTCCTCTTGTCCAATTTTTCTTTCATTTCTCTTGTGTGATCAAGATATTTTAGTAATGTAATTTTGTGTATGATTCCCATTCTTACTCTGATGTCCACATCTTCTATCCACGTTAAAAATTCTTCGAAATCTGGGTAACCAGATTGAGTTTCTTTTGAAAAATCCGCGCTATTAAATTTTGGAATTTTCTAATTAACGACATTTAAAAAAACTGGGTTAACTTTGGCTACTAATAAGGAAAAAGTTAATTTATTATTCAATTTGGCAATGTTTTTATAGTGTGTGCTCAATCTGGCAATGCTTTTATAGAGTGTGTTCAATATGGCAACGCTTTTATAGAGTGTGTTCAATCTGGCAATGCTTTTATAATGTGTGTTCTCAATCTGGCAATGCTTTTATAGAGTGTGTTCAATCTGGCAATGTTTATATAGTTTGTATTCAATCTGGCAATGATTTTATAGTGAGTTTTCAATCTGGCAATGTTTTTATAGTGTGTGCTCAATCTGGAAATGCTTTTATAGAGTGTGTTCAATCTGGCAATGCTTTTATAGCGTGTGTTCAATCTGGCAATGCTTTTATAGCGTGTGTTCAATCTGGCAATGCTGTAACTCACCATTCCTGGTTTAACTAATAGATATAAACATGGCGACCACCTTACTCTGTTTCTACCTTTATACCTCTCCCAATTTGTATACTTCTCTCTCTCTCTCTCTCTCTCACACACACACACACACACACTTTATATGCTAGTGCCTCGCCCTTTCTCTCTCTGCAATGCCTGTCTAGACCAAAGCCACGGATTTCGAATAGCACGAGAATCGGTTGTGAGGCTTTGAAATAATTGCTCATTCAATCAGAGAGGACCCGACTGCGCATGCGGGAACACACACT
>OZ038518.1:42210079-42217579 GCA_964036315.1 Acanthosepion esculentum
TATCTTTCTTTCTTTCTTTCTTTCTTTCTTTCTTTCTATCTTTCTTCCTTTCTTTCTTTCTTTCTTTCTATCTTTCTTCCTTTCTTTCTTTCTTTCTTTCTTTCTTTCTTTCTTTCTATCTTTCTTCCTTTCTTTCTTTCTTTCTTTCTTTCTTTCTTTCTATCTTTCTTCCTTTCTTTCTTTCTTTCTTTCTTTCTATCTTTCTTTCTTTCTTTCTTTCTTTCTTTCTATCTTTCTTCCTTTCTTTCTTTCTTTCTTTCTTTCTTTCTTTCTTCCTTACTTTCTTTCTTTCTTTCTTTCTTTCTTTCTATCTTTCTTCCTTTCTTTCTTTCTTTCTTTCTTTCTATCTTTCTTCCTTTCTTTCTTTCTTTCTTTCTTTCTTTCTTTCTATCTTTCTTCCTTTCTTTCTTTCTTTCTTTCTTTCTATCTTTCTTTCTTTCTTTCTTTCTTTCTTTCTATCTTTCTTCCTTTCTTTCTTTCTTTCTTTCTTTCTTTCTTCCTTACTTTCTTTCTTTCTTTCTTTCTTTCTTTCTATCTTTCTTCCTTTCTTTCTTTCTTTCTTTCTTTCTATCTTTCTTCCTTTCTTTCTTTCTTTCTTTCTTTCTTTCTTTCTTTCTATCTTTCTTCCTTTCTTTCTTTCTTTCTTTCTTTCTATCTTTCTTTCTTTCTTTCTTTCTATCTTTCTTTCTTCCTTTCTTTCTTTCTTTCTTTCTTTCTTTCTTCCTTACTTTCTTTCTTTCTTTCTTGCAGTCGGATTCTTTCTTCCAGTCAGTGTCTTTCTTTCTTTTTTCTTTCTTTCTTAAAGTCATGTTCTTTCTTTCTCTTTTAACAGCCACAATATATCAATCTTATTGTCAAATTTCTTTCCTCTTTCCTCTTTCTTTCTTTCTTTCTTTCTTTCTTTCTTTCTTTCTTTCTTTCTTTCTTGCAGTCGGATTCTTTCTTTCATTCTGTCACATTCTTTTTTCTAACCAACGTTTTATTTCATTCTTTCTATCATTTTCTTTCTTTCTTTCTTTCTTTCTTTCTTTCTTTCTTTCTTTCTTTCTTTCTTTCTATCTTTCTTCCTTTCTTTCTTTCTTTCTTTCTTTCTATCTTTCTTTCTTTCTTTCTTTCTTTCTATCTTTCTTCCTTTCTTTCTTTCTTTCTTTCTTTCTTTCTATCTTTCTTTCTTTCTTTCTTTCTTTCTATCTTTCTTCCTTTCTTTCTTTCTTTCTTTCTTTCTTTCTTTCTATCTTTCTTCCTTTCTTTCTTTCTTTCTTTCTTTCTATCTTTCTTTCTTTCTTTCTATCTTTCTTCCTTTCTTTCTTTCTTTCTTTCTTTCTTTCTTTCTATCTTTCTTCCTTTCTTTCTTTCTTTCTTTCTTTCTATCTTTCTTTCTTTCTTTCTTTCTTTCTTTCTATCTTTCTTCCTTTCTTTCTTTCTTTCTTTCTATCTTTCTTCCTTTCTTTCTTTCTTTCTTTCTTTCTTTCTTTCTATCTTTCTTCCTTTCTTTCTTTCTTTCTTTCTTTCTTTCTATCTTTCTTCCTTTCTTTCTTTCTTTCTTTCTTTCTATCTTTCTTTCTTTCTTTCTTTCTTTCTTTCTATCTTTCTTCCTTTCTTTCTTTCTTTCTTTCTTTCTTTCTTCCTTACTTTCTTTCTTTCTTTCTTTCTTTCTTTCTATCTTTCTTCCTTTCTTTCTTTCTTTCTTTCTTTCTATCTTTCTTCCTTTCTTTCTTTCTTTCTTTCTTTCTTTCTTTCTATCTTTCTTCCTTTCTTTCTTTCTTTCTTTCTATCTTTCTTTCTTTCTTTCTTTCTATCTTTCTTTCTTCCTTTCTTTCTTTCTTTCTTTCTTTCTTTCTTCCTTACTTTCTTTCTTTCTTTCTTGCAGTCGGATTCTTTCTTCCAGTCAGTGTCTTTCTTTCTTTTTTTCTTTCTTTCTTAAAGTCATGTTCTTTCTTTCTCTTTTAACAGCCACAATATATCAATCTTATTGTCAAATTTCTTTCCTCTTTCCTCTTTCTTTCTTTCTTTCTTTCTTTCTTTCTTTCTTTCTTTCTTGCAGTCGGATTCTTTCTTTCATTCTGTCACATTCTTTTTTCTAACCAACGTTTTATTTCATTCTTTCTATCATTTTCTTCCTTTCTTTCTTTCTTTCTTTCTTTCTTTCTTTCTTTCTATCTTTCTTCCTTTCTTTCTTTCTTTCTTTCTATCTTTCTTTCTTTCTTTCTTTCTTTCTATCTTTCTTCCTTTCTTTCTTTCTTTCTTTCTTTCTTTCTATCTTTCTTTCTTTCTTTGTTTCTTTCTTTCTATCTTTCTTCCTTTCTTTCTTTCTTTCTTTCTTTCTTTCTTTCTATCTTTCTCCCTTTCTTTCTTTCTTTCTTTCTTTCTTTCTTTCTTTCTATCTTTCTTTCTTTCTTTCTTTCTATCTTTCTTCCTTTCTTTCTTTCTTTCTTTCTTTCTTTCTATCTTTCTTCCTTTCTTTCTTTCTTTCTTTCTATCTTTCTTTCTTTCTTTCTTTCTATCTTTCTTCCTTTCTTTCTTTCTTTCTTTCTTTCTTTCTTTCTTTCTTTCTTTCTTTCTTTCTTTCTTTCTTGCAGTCGGATTCTTTCTTTCATTCTGTCACATTCTTTTTTCTAACCAACGTTTTATTTCATTCTTTCTATCATTTTCTTTCTTTCTTTCTTTCTTTCTTTCTTTCTTTCTTTCTTTCTTTCTTTCTTTCTTTCTTTCTATCTTTCTTCCTTTCTTTCTTTCTTTCTTTCTATCTTTCTTTCTTTCTTTCTTTCTTTCTTTCTTTCTTTCTTGCAGTCGGATTCTTTCTTCCAGTCAGTGTCTTTCTTTCTTTTTTCTTTCTTTCTTAAAGTCATATTCTTTCTTTCTCTTTTAACAGCCACAGTATATCAATCTTATTGTCAAATTTCTTTCCACTTTCTTTCTTTCTTTCTTTCTCACAGTCAGATTCTTTCTTTCTTTTTTAACCGCCACTTTCTTTCATTTTTATAGTCAATTACTTCCTTTCTTTTACAGTTTCATCCTTTCTCTCTAACCGTCTTTTTCTTCCTTTCTTGTTTTCTTTCGTTTCTTTCATTTTCAATCAGATACTTTCTTTCTTCCTGCAAGTTTCCTCCTTCCTTTCTTTCTTTCTTTCTTTCTTTCTTTCTAACTGTCACTTTCTTTCATTTATTCTTTCTTTCTTTCTTTTAACATTATAAACATTTTCATACTTTTTCTCAGTTTTCCTTTCTGTCGCCTCTCTTTTACTTCTTCATAAATGTTCTGCTTCTTCTCTACTTCTTCTTCTCTACATTCTGTAACACCTGAGAATCATTCTATTCTTAGTTCTGACCCCCTAAAAGAGCTTCTGGGTAGTGATACTCTGTGGGTAGGCCATCGCGGCGAGATTTTATGACATCCATCTTACGTGGATAGTCCTGCGTACCCCGCTACCCGATAAGACATACCGAGTGTAACAAGACCCCGACACTCCACAGAAGACTCTACCCTATGCTTGAAAGAGAAATGTCAGCGTTAGGGGTCCTAACGCTGACATTTCTCTTTCAAGCATACAAAGAGTTTCCATTCTAAATGAGTCTGGCTTTGACAATTGAGAAATTGAGAGGCCAAAATTGCACTTAGTGATTCCTGGAACGACCGTTCACGATCAGCCGGAAAGTGACCGACCGTTCGGTGAAAGCGACGACCCCCCAACATTTTGTGGCGGTAGACCTGTCCCAATTTACCGCCTTTTAGCGATTAGGTGTCAGGACTCTACTGATCGGGGGGGGGGATGTTTTGTTGTTGTTGCTACTGCTGCTGCTGTTGTTTGTTTCACGTGAGTAATCCATTTGTCATGCTGTGTCGACTTTCCAAACAGAATGCACCGATGGAGATTGTTGAAAGAAGGTTGCGTCGGAGGTTGCGCAAAATCCAAGTTACTTTATGAGTAGCAGACCGCTATAACCCCCCCCCCACACACACACACACACGCACACACTCACAGACAAGTGAGGACCGGAAAAATTAAATTGCAGCATTACTTACAAAACGAAAGACAGGTTTATTATTAGATTACCTGGCTGAATCTATATCATTTAAAAAAAAAAATGTAATCGGTCCGATGAGGCATGTATATATATATATATATACAGTGTAACCCGGATATAAGAGACCCGGATATAAGAGAAACTCGGATATAAGAGAGATTTTCTCTGGTCCCAAATTAGAGCCATACTTACCTAAACAAAATAGACCAAACCCGGATATAAGAGAAACCCGGATATAAGAGACTTCATCTCCGGTCCCGACACCTCTCTTATATCCGGGTTACACTGTATCAGTAGAAATAAATTTATAACCGATTATATGATGAATATTTGTCATTCCCTTATTTTATATATATATATATATATATATATATATATATATATATATATATATATATATATATATATACAGTGTAACCCGGATATAAGAGAAACCCTCATATAAGATAGATGTTATCTGGTCCCAAATTAGAGCCATACTTACCTAAACAAAATAGACCAAACCCGGATATAAGAGAAACCCTGATATAAGATACTTCTTTTCCGGTCCCGACAACTCTCTTATATCCGGGTTACACTGTATATATATATATATATATATATATTTTAGAATTGGACATAATCCGACAATATATATATATATAATTATTTATTCGAAAATGATAACATAAAAATGTTATAAAATCACTACAAAAATAGCCATTTTGTTTCCTCACTTCTGGTATCTTCTCAAGTGATGGTGTTGAATGTATAATAAAGGGTTTTAAAAGGTTCAGATCAATCAAATGCCCCTCGCTATGGGAAACACTGTTACATATGCTGGAATGACCAATCAAAATACAAGTATACGAGAATTCAAAGAACTTGACAACGAACTTATAATAATTATTTAATGCTTTAATGTTAGAGTTAGACTAAAATAGAATTCATTCTAACTAATAAATATTAAATTATACTATAAAATAAAAAATTACCAATTTTAAATTTTAAATTTAATCTATATTAAGTATAAAATTATATATATATATATATAGATATATATAGAGAGAGAGAGAGTGAGAGAGAGTGAGAGAGAGAGAGTGAGTAATTCAGCGAACCTAATCAGTCAAGCAAGGATATGCAAGTGAAGAATCACTTTTCCAGTACCGAAAATCAAAACGGGACCGTTTCCATGCAACGCAAACGTCATACCAACTGTACCACGGGCCACGGTAACGAAGAAACTAACCAGGATCGCCGCTACTCACTCAGTTCAGTAATTATACTCCTCCAAGTATGCGAATACCTACGGAACAGTGCGCCAAGTGCCACGTCTTCTTTTCACCCATAGCTGTTCCTCACGAGCATTAGCTGGGTGAAGCAAGGATATACAAGTGAAGAAATCTTGGGGATTTAGAACAATCATATATAGTAATTCATCGAGCCTAGAATAATCCTCGGCAGAATGCAGAAAGCACTAGACGGCCGTTTCGTACTATTTGGGCCTCATCAGCCGTGCGCGTCCACTACCGAGAATCGAACCCGGACCGTTTCGATACTGTTCCGTGGGTATTCGCATACTTGGAGGAGTATCATTACTGAAACGAGTGAATAGCTGTGCTATATCGAGTCTAGTCAGCTTCTTCATCGTCACCGAGGTCCGTGGTATAGTTGTATCGAAAAGGTCCGGGTTCGATTCTCGGTAGTGGAAAAGGACCGCAGCACAAGCCCCAAACTTCGTTACAAAGATTGCCTTAAAGAGTCACTATACAAGTGAAAAACTCTAGCTGAAGAAGAGGATTTTTGGAGAGCTGGTATTGCTGATGGCGTCAAGATCTTCCATGAGGCATCACAAAAATATCCAGAACTGAAGGGATCCCTGAATTGCCATGAGGTGTCAACCTGGCCATATGCCCAATGCAATTGGCTATGTCTGTCCAGGGCGGGTCTGCTCAGTCACCAGAAATAGCACCAACACCGACAGTCGATTGTATGTGACGATTTCGTAAGGGCATGCTTTCAATGGCCCACCTGCACCAGAGTGTGCAAGTCCAGGTCGGGACCGACAAGGCATATGAAAAGGCCCATTGGAAGTGATGATGATCAAAGTCAACTTCCAGATGAAGTGATGATGATCAAAGTCAACTTCCAGATGAAGTGATGATGATCAATGTCAACTTCCAGATGAAGTGATGATGATCAAAGTCAACTTCCAGATGAAGTGATGATGATCAAAGTCAACTTCCAGATGAAGTGATGATGATCAAAGTCAACTTCCAGATGAAGTGATGATGATCAAAGTCAACTTCCAGATGAAGTGATGATGATCAAAGTCAACTTCCAGATGAAGTGATGATGATCAAAGTCAACTTCCAGATGAAGTGATGATGATCAAAGTCAACTTCCAGATGAAGTGATGATGATCAAAGTCAACTTCCAGATGAAGTGATGATGATCAAAGTCAACTTCGGAGATGATTTGATATGCTACATATGTGACAAGAAATGCAGATGGATGGCTGTCTATGAGCCAATGTCGTTTACACAACCGATGAATGCAGTATTGTGACGGGGGGGGGGTTAACTGAAAGGATGGACATGTCAGTGATGGTCATATTCGCTTTGTAAGTCGACAACCACCATATATATATATATATATATATATATATATATATATATATATATATATATATATATATGTCTGTGTGTGTGTGTTTCATTGAATAATATAGACATATTATGTCTATTTATTTTTATAATAATCCTTTCTAGTTCTCTAATCAGTTTCTAGATGTTGAGATGAAATTCACCAAGGAAGGCACCGTAGTTTTTATTAACCCAAGTGCTTTCGATCTCTTTCAAGATCATCCTCAGGGATGAACTGCGAACAGAAACTCATTGTAACCGTGAAAAAAGAATGCATCTTTGTAGTGAGTAAGTTGTTTTTGTTTGTATATAAAAATTACAATAAATAATTATTGCTCTACTATCGGTATTGAGCACTCTTTTGCATTAATGCTGTGAACGTTAGTATTTATATGTTATTTTCGTTCTCATCAGATTCGTGTATATATATATATATATATGTATATATATATATATATATATAT
Organism: Acanthosepion esculentum; assembly: GCA_964036315.1. Classification (NCBI taxonomy): domain Eukaryota; kingdom Metazoa; phylum Mollusca; class Cephalopoda; order Sepiida; family Sepiidae; genus Acanthosepion; species Acanthosepion esculentum. The sequence continues at coordinate 42,217,193 of OZ038518.1, forward strand.
ATATGCGCAGTACTTATATATATATATATATATATATATATATATATATATATATATATATATTTTGAACGATAAAAATTATTAGAAAAATCAATTAAAATCTTCAGACACACTGGGTTGTAGATTAATATTCTTATGCTTTTATTATTATTATTTCATTTATATTCCTCGACTAGTTTCGACCAACATGGCCATCATCGGGAGAGAAAAAAATGTCTCTGCTTGCTATAGCAGTAAACTACAGAATATAATATATATTATATGCACAGTACTTATTGGTAAGCCCTCAATATCGGTGATAGAGCTAACATACTTAGTTGCATTGATGTGAAAGATTGTGACACTGGGTTTCACTGTCTTGCGATCGTCAGACAAACTCTGGAACGA
>OZ038518.1:42220079-42295079 GCA_964036315.1 Acanthosepion esculentum
GAATTCTAATTATATATCACCCTTCCGGAATGTGAAAATTCTACCTACCATTCTAGCATTGCTCATTGATCACGAGACTATCTATCTATGTCAGTCTGCCATATCTATCTATCTATCTATCTATCTATCTATCTATCTATCTATCTATCTATCTCAGTCTCGCCATATCTATCTATCTATCTATCTATCTATCTCAGTCTCGCCATATCTATCTATCTATCTATCTATCTATCTCAGTCTCGCCATATCTATCTATCTATCTATCTATCTATCTATCTATCTATCTATCTATCTATCTCAGTCTCGCCATATCTATCTATCTATCTATCTCAGTCTCGCCATATCTATCTATCTATCTATCTATCTATCTATCTATTTCAGTCTAGTCACATATATCTATCTATCTATCTATCTCAGTCTAGTCATATATATCTATATATCTACCTATCTCAGTCTAGTCACATATATCTATCTATCTATCTATTTATCTCAGTCTAGTCACATATATCTATCTATCTATCTATCTATCTCAGTCTAGTCACATATATCTATCTATCTATCTATCTATCTATCTATCTATCTATCTCAGTCTAGTCACATATATCTATCTATCTCAGTCTAGTCACATATATCTATCTATCTATCTATCTATCTATCTATCTATCTATCTATCTATCTCAGTCTAGTCACATATATCTATCTATCTATCTATCTATCTATCTATCTATCTATCTATCTATCTATCTATATATATATATATATATATATATATATATATATAAGTATTACTCGGACTATACAAAATGATATCAATACTTGAGTAATGTCGCAATTGCATTTGTTATAATTTCTTGATGAGTAATTTACGTTATTTATCCACTCAATTAAATATTTTTCTCCTGTAAGAAAGAATTCTATTCTATCAATCCTTAAAACTATATATATATATATATATATATATATATATATATATATATATATATATATATATATATATATATATATATAATATCTGGATAAAATAAATGAAACAAAATTGGGTATTTTTATGAAAGTATTTATTTCTGTGTTTTTGTATATATTTATTTATTTAATATTTCAGACCACCTAGGTCTTTCCTCAGAAATCAAAAGTATACGTGGCCTCCCATTATGCTATATATATATATATATATATATGTGTGTGTGTGTGTGTGTGTGTGTGTATGTGTGTGTGTGTTACACATAACCTCAATAAATTATGCGAAAAAACGATGTAAATGCCAACCAAACTAACTGTACGTGTTTTGTCGAATGTATATTTGTGTTCAATGATTGTTATGGATCTACAGCAAGTCTGAGGAGTAGGAAAACGAGAAAACACTTACAGTTAGTTTGGTTGCATTTACATGGTTTTTCGCATAATTTATTGAGGTTATGTGTAACACACACACACACACACACACACACACACACACACACACACACACACACACACACACACACACACACACACATATATATATATATAATTGTTTATTTAAAAATTATAACATAAATATGTTATAAAATCAATACAAAAATAGCCATTTTGTTTCAACACCTCCGGTGTCTTATCAAGTGATGATGTTGAATGTAGAATAAAGGGGTTTTAAAGTTTCAAATTAATTAACGATCCTTCGTAAGGGGAAAACGCTGTTACATAAGCAGGGATGACCAATCAAAATATAAGTATACGAGAATTCAAAAAACTTGACAACAAAGTAAGGTTATAACAGCTATTAAAAGCTTTAAAGTTGGAGTTTTACTAAAATAGAATTTATTCTAACCAATAAGTATGATAAAACTTGATATTAAAATTAAAGGTAAAAAATCACCAATTTTAAAATCTAAATTTAATCTTTATTAAGTTTAAAATTATAAAACTACTGATGAGAAAAGAAAAAATACATATGTTATTCAATAAATTGTATAACATACGTATTTTTTCTTTTCTCATCAGTAGTTTTATAATCTTAAATATATTATTTATTATAACCATACTTATTTGAATTCTCGTATGCTTGTATTTTGATTGGTCATTCCTGCTTATGTAACAGCGTTTTCCCCTGACGAAGGATCGTTAATTAATTTGAAACTTTTAAAAGCCTTTATTCTACATTCAACATCATCACTTGATAAGATACCGGAGGTGTTGAAACAAAATGGCTATTTTTGTAGTGATTTTATAACATATTTATGTTATAATTTTTAAATAAGCAATTATATCTGCTCTACTCTGTATTGAGCACTCTTTTACTTTACACATGTCTGATCATTCGTCCATTGCGAGACAGCTACACCAACATCCCTATCCACATTCACAGTATAGAAAAATACTGAGAGATAACAGAAATATCCTACACCAAGAAAATAAATTAAATCTACAGATCCTCGAAGCAATCTACATTAAAAAAAATTAAAGCTGACATTGAATAAAATCAGCTGCGAATACTGTAGTAATCATTTGAAATGGATATAAAAAGAACAGTTTTTACGCTTTACAACATAGAAGAAAAACTTTCATTAATAGATAATTTTTTTCACGTTCTAATGAACGCTAAGCATGACAGTTGACCGTTGCATTTTAAAGCAAAAAGGAAAAATGAAAGTGATGTATAGTCATTACTACTTGCAGCCCTCAGCAAGAGACAGTTTTGTATAACTACTTGTATCCCTGAAGATGATCTCGAAAGAAGATTGAAAGTACTTGGAAAAAAAAAATGAATTTTACAGTTATAGCACATTTCTTACAACAGTAAATTACAATAAACGGAAGGTTATTTGTGAGTATGAACAAATTTTGTTAAAAATAAGCAGACATAATGCCTGTAATTTATTTAATCATATATATATATATATTTATATATAATTTATTTGAAAATTATAAATATATATGTCATAAAATCACTACAAAAATAGCCATTTTGTTTCAACACTTTTGGTGTCTTATCATTAATGGTGTTGAATGTAGAATAAAGGGTTTTAAAAGGTTCAAATCAAACACTCCTCGATAGGAGAAACGCTGTTACATAAACTGCAATGACCAATCAAAATACAAGTATATGAGAATTTAAAAAAATTGACAACATTATGATTAAGGCATTAATTATTATGTAAATTATTAATTATTATAACCAAGGTTCGTTATCAAGTTTTTTGCATTCTCATATGCTTGTATTTTGATTAGCAGCTTATGTAACAGCGTTTCCCCTATCGAACGGTGTTTGATTGATTTGAAGTTGTTAGTTTCTGTTTTTGAAACATGGTAATTCCTGTGTAGTAAAGGAACCACATCTTTAAATCAGTTAATATATATATATATATCAATTATGTAGTGCGTGTTCCATTTATATAACGTAAATCATTCATACGAAAAACAAATAATGAAGTTAATTATATGGCAAGAATCACTCTTGCAAACAATATTTAATAATAAAATACAATCAACCTCGAATCCGTTAATGAATGGTATGATCCTTGTTTATAAATTCCGGTTTTATCAGGTCTTATTTTTGCTACTAGCTCGGCTTTCAGTCGTTTCATACGACCATCATTAGGTATAAAATTATGTAAGTTTTTTAAATCCAGGTAATAATGAGACATCATTATTACCTGGATTTAAAAAAACTGATGATGGTCGTATGAAACTGAACGACTGAAAGCCGAGCTAGTAGCAAAAATAAGACCTGATAAAACCGGAATTTATAAACAAGGATCATACCATTCATTAACGGATTCGAGGTTGATTGTATTTTATTATTAAATATTGTTTGCAAGAGTGATTCTTGCCATATAATTAACTTCATTATTTGTTTTTCGTATGAATGATTTACGTTATATATATATATATATATATATATATATATATATATATATATATATATATATATATATATATATATTAAGTATTTCATCCCAAGTAATGCGGGAGTGCCACTAGCACGCAAGGGGTTACAGAGAGTGAAAGTAAGAAAAAAGAGGGGTGTTTGAGGAAAGTATAAAGAGAAGATGTCGATTGATATTACATTTGGATTTTTGAAGAATGGAGTTCCACTGTAGGAAAATGCGAGAGAAGCTGTTGGAGTAGAAAAGGCGGTTACATTTTACTGTTTCGACAGTAAAATGGTGGTACCGAAATGCCAACCTAGTAGCATGCTTAAATTCATGCATCATTGGGGCATCAGTGTAAATAGCTCATAGTAAATAGCTAATTGGGGCATCAGTGTAAGTAGCTCATAGTAAATAGCTCATTGGGGCATCAGTGTAAATAGCTCATAGTAAATAGCTCATTGGGGCATCAGGGTAAATAGCCCATAGTAAATAGCTCATTGGGCATCAGTGTAAGTAGCTCATAGTAAATAGCTCATTGGGGCATCAGTGTAAATAGCTCATAGTAAATAGCTCATTGGGGCAACCGTGTAAATAGCTCATTGGGGCATCAGTGTAAATAGCTCATAGTAAATAGCTCATTGGGGCAACAGTGTAAATACCTCGTCAGAGCAGTTGCCATGAAAATATTTGTAGAAAAGACAGAGGGAAGCCACATCACGTCTGTAAGAAAGTGACTGGAGTCGAGATGCCTATTACATTGCACATCCGTCTTTAGATATATATAGATCGGCAGAAGTCTAGCGAGAGTGAATCAGAAAGAGCGTGCGAGAAAGTGTTACTATTTATATTTAACTAAACTGGTACGCCTTTGTCAAGATAGTACACAAGGTAAATTATAGTAAGCCAGGGAGGGCTAAACTCATGCCTTTCACTAAACTTTTATCACGAAATCGACGCCAACTCTTCTGAAACTAAAATTTGAACCCGTGGCGCTGACTTTATTTTCCGGGTCATTTGCGATCGCAACAATTCGTGCCTCGGACATTTTTATTTGACAGTCTTTTGCCAGAGTTATATCGGGCAAGGTGACCCCCCAGTTCAGTGTTATCGTCCGTTTTCGCCCGAGTGGCGTTTGCAATCACAAGCTGCAGAGATCTATCATTCAGCAGAGTTATTAAAACCTGAATCTTTATCAATCAATCAATCGATCGATCGTGGATCTCAGTGGACATTGCTTGATTTGGCCGGGCTGATCTGGTCGCCCGAGGCAAGATGAAACGTTCGCGAGAAATTCTTATTTAATCCGGGTAAACTAGTGAATTCCCGGAGTGATTTCACTTTGTCCGGTACAGAGTTATCTCCCCTATTGCTAACATGGCGGTAGATTAAACCTGGTCACCGGAGGTTTTACAAATATCAAAATAAATAAATATCGGTTTGCAACTAATCAGAGACATGGATACGTCGTTTCGATTGAGGTTCTTCAAACGTGTTCAGAGGATTACTGCCACATTGCATTAGCCAACATGACCATAACTCCGAAATCTGTAATTTTAAGAGATCAGATCTTATGCTCCACGGAAAAGTGATGGGTGTTCCTCGGAATTTATTTCGGAACAGATTGAGGTAGGGGGTGATAAGAAAATTATGCCTACTTTGATAATCCTTATTAGAAATCTTGACCTTTTCTGGGTTTCTTCTCCAAGCACTGGTGCGAGTACAAATAATGCAACGCAGTCATCGAATAAACGCCTTCATCTGCTGTGTCCCTTTCTGGAGGTTGGCGATCATGGCTCTCCACAAATTCCCGTCTTTTGTAACGCTTGTAACATTTTTAACTTTTTAATAAACTTTTCTTCATATCTCTCCTAAACACCATTCATTTACTCAAGCTCATTCTGTTTCTTCTATGTGCCCTGTTCATTCTGGATGTTAGCGATCATGGCTCTCCACAATTTCCTCTCCTTTCTAGCTCTTAATGAATTTTGTTTTTTGTCATATTTCCTAAACACTGTCCTGCTATCCATTTACTCAAGCTCATTCTGCTTCTTCTATGTGCCCTGTTCATTCTGGATGTTAGCGATCATGGCTCTCCACAATTTCCTCTCCTTTCTAGCTCTTAATGAATTTTGTTTTTTGTCATATTTCCTAAACACTGTCCGGCTATCCATTTACTCAAGCTCATTCTGCTTCTTCTATATGCCCTGTTCATTCTGGATGTTAGCGATCATGGCTCTCCACAATTTCCTCTCCTTTCTAGCTCTTAATGAATTTTGTTTTTTGTCATATTTCCTAAACACTGTCCGGCTATCCATTTACTCAAGCTCATTCTGCTTCTTCTATGTGCCCTGATCATTCTGGATGTTAGCGATCATGGCTCTCCACAATTTCCTCTCCTTTCTAATTCTTAATGAATTTTGTTTTTTGTCATATTTCCTAAACACTGTCCGGCTATCCATTTACTCAAGCTCATTCTGCTTCTTCTATGTGCCCTGTTCATTCTGGATGTTAGCGATCATGGCTCTCCACAATTTCCTCTCCTTTCTAGCTCTTAATGAATTTTGTTTTTTGTCATATTTCCTAAACACTGTCCGGCTATCCATTTACTCAAGCTCATTCTGCTTCTTCTAGGTGCCCTGTTCATTCTGGATGTTAGCGATCATGGCTCTCCACAATTTCCTCTCCTTTCTAGCTCTTAATGAATTTTGTTTTTTGTCGTATTTCCTAAACACTGTCCGGCTATCCATTTACTCAAGTTCATTCTGCTTCTTCTATGTGCCCTGTTCATTCTGGATGTTAGCGATCATGGCTCTCCACAATTTCCTCTCCTTTCTAGCTCTTAATGAATTTTGTTTTTTGTCATATTTCCTAAACACTGTCCGGCTATCCATTTACTCAAGCTCATTCTGCTTCTTCTATGTGCCCTGTTCATTCTGGATGTTAGCGATCATGGCTCTCCACAATTTCCTCTCCTTTCTAGCTCTTAATGAATTTTGTTTTTTGTCGTATTTCCTAAACACTGTCCGGCTATCCATTTACTCAAGCTCATTCTGCTTCTTCTATGTGCCCTGTTTATTCTGGATGTTAGCGATCATGGCTCTCCACAATTTCCTCTCCTTTCTAGCTCTTAATGAATTTTGTTTTTTGTCATATTTCCTAAACACTGTCCTGCTATCCATTTACTCAAGCTCATTCTGCTTCTTCTATGTGCCCTGTTCATTCTGGATGTTAGCGATCATGGCTCTCCACAATTTCCTCTCCTTTCTAGCTCTTAATGAATTTTGTTTTTTGTCATATTTCCTAAACACTGTCCGGCTATCCATTTACTCAAGCTCATTCTGCTTCTTCTATGTGCCCTGTTCATTCTGGATGTTAGCGATCATGGCTCTCCACAATTTCCTCTCCTTTCTAGCTCTTAATGAATTTTGTTTTTTGTCATATTTCCTAAACACTGTCCGGCTATCCATTTACTCAAGCTCATTCTGCTTCTTCTATGTGCCCTGTTCATTCTGGATGTTACCGATCATGGCTCTCCACAATTTCCTCTCCTTTCTAGCTCTTAATGAATTTTGTTTTTTGTCATATTTCCTAAACACTGTCCTGCTATCCATTTACTCAAGCTCATTCTGCTTCTTCTATGTGCCCTGTTCATTCTGGATGTTAGCGATCATGGCTCTCCACAATTTCCTCTCCTTTCTAGCTCTTAATGAATTTTGTTTTTTGTCATATTTCCTAAACACTGTCCGGCTATCCATTTACTCAAGCTCATTCTGTTTCTTCCATGTGCCCTGTTTATTCTGGATGTTAGCGATCATGGCTCTCCACAATTTCCTCTCCTTTCTAGCTCTTAATGAATTTTGTTTTTTGTCATATTTCCTAAACACTGTCCGGCTATCCATTTACTCAAGCTCATTCTGCTTCTTCTATGTGCCCTGTTCATTCTGGATGTTAGCGATCATGGCTCTCCACAATTTCCTCTCCTTTCTAGCTCTTAATGAATTTTGTTTTTTGTCATATTTCCTAAACACTGTCCGGCTATCCATTTACTCAAGCTCATTCTGCTTCTTCTATGTGCCCTGTTCATTCTGGATGTTAGCGATCATAGCTCTCCACAATTTCCTCTCCTTTCTAGCTCTTAATGAATTTTGTTTTTTGTCATATTTCCTAAACACTGTCCGGCTATCCATTTACTCAAGCTCATTCTGCTTCTTCTATGTGCCCTGTTCATTCTGGATGTTAGCGATCATGGCTCTCCACAATTTCCTCTCCTTTCTAGCTCTTAATGAATTTTGTTTTTTGTCATATTTCCTAAACACTGTCCTGCTATCCATTTACTCAAGCTCATTCTGTTTCTTCTATGTGCCCTGTTCATTCTGGATGTTAGCGATCATGGCTCTCCACAATTTCCTCTCCTTTCTAGCTCTTAATGAATTTTGTTTTTTGTCATATTTCCTAAACACTGTCCTGCTATCCATATACTCAAGCTCATTCTGTTTCTTCTATGTGCCCTGTTCATTCTGGATGTTAGCGATCATGGCTCTCCACAATTTCCTCTCCTTTCTAGCTCTTAATGAATTTTGTTTTTTGTCATATTTCCTAAACACTGTCCGGCTATCCATTTACTCAAGCTCATTCTGTTTCTTCTATGTGCCCTGTTTATTCTGGATGTTAGCGATCATGGCTCTCCACAATTTCCTCTCCTTTCTAGCTCTTAATGAATTTTGTTTTTTGTCATATTTCCTAAACACTGTCCTGCTATCCATTTACTCAAGCTCATTCTGTTTCTTCTATGTGCCCTGTTCATTCTGGATGTTAGCGATCATGGCTCTCCACAATTTCCTCTCCTTTCTAACTCTTAATGAATTTTGTTTTTGTCATATTTCCTAAACACTGTCCGGCTATCCATTTACTCAAGCTCATTCTGCTTCTTCTATGTGCCCTGTTCATTCTGGATGTTAGCGATCATGGCTCTCCACAATTTCCTCTCCTTTCTAACTCTTAATGAATTTTGTTTTTTGTCATATTTCCTAAACACTGTCCTGCTATCCATTTACTCAAGCTCATTCTGTTTCTTCTATGTGCCCTGTTCATTCTGGATGTTAGCGATCATGGCTCTCCACAATTTCCTCTCCTTTCTAGCTCTTAATGAATTTTGTTTTTTCTCATATTTCCTAAACACTGTCCTGCTATCCATTTACTCAAGCTCATTCTGCTTCTTCTATGTGCCCTGTTCATTCTGGATGTTAGCGATCATGGCTCTCCACAATTTCCTCTCCTTTCTAGCTCTTAATGAATTTTGTTTTTTGTCATATTTCCTAAACACTGTCCGGCTATCCATTTACTCAAGCTCATTCTGCTTCTTCTATATGCCCTGTTCATTCTGGATGTTAGCGATCATGGCTCTCCACAATTTCCTCTCCTTTCTAGCTCTTAATGAATTTTGTTTTTTGTCATATTTCCTAAACACTGTCCGGCTATCCATTTACTCAAGCTCATTCTGCTTCTTCTATGTGCCCTGATCATTCTGGATGTTAGCGATCATGGCTCTCCACAATTTCCTCTCCTTTCTAATTCTTAATGAATTTTGTTTTTTGTCATATTTCCTAAACACTGTCCGGCTATCCATTTACTCAAGCTCATTCTGCTTCTTCTATGTGCCCTGTTCATTCTGGATGTTAGCGATCATGGCTCTCCACAATTTCCTCTCCTTTCTAGCTCTTAATGAATTTTGTTTTTTGTCATATTTCCTAAACACTGTCCGGCTATCCATTTACTCAAGCTCATTCTGCTTCTTCTAGGTGCCCTGTTCATTCTGGATGTTAGCGATCATGGCTCTCCACAATTTCCTCTCCTTTCTAGCTCTTAATGAATTTTGTTTTTTGTCGTATTTCCTAAACACTGTCCGGCTATCCATTTACTCAAGTTCATTCTGCTTCTTCTATGTGCCCTGTTCATTCTGGATGTTAGCGATCATGGCTCTCCACAATTTCCTCTCCTTTCTAGCTCTTAATGAATTTTGTTTTTTTCATATTTCCTAAACACTGTCCGGCTATCCATTTACTCAAGCTCATTCTGCTTCTTCTATGTGCCCTGTTCATTCTGGATGTTAGCGATCATGGCTCTCCACAATTTCCTCTCCTTTCTAGCTCTTAATGAATTTTGTTTTTTGTCGTATTTCCTAAACACTGTCCGGCTATCCATTTACTCAAGCTCATTCTGCTTCTTCTATGTGCCCTGTTTATTCTGGATGTTAGCGATCATGGCTCTCCACAATTTCCTCTCCTTTCTAGCTCTTAATGAATTTTGTTTTTTGTCATATTTCCTAAACACTGTCCTGCTATCCATTTACTCAAGCTCATTCTGCTTCTTCTATGTGCCCTGTTCATTCTGGATGTTAGCGATCATGGCTCTCCACAATTTCCTCTCCTTTCTAGCTCTTAATGAATTTTGTTTTTTGTCATATTTCCTAAACACTGTCCGGCTATCCATTTACTCAAGCTCATTCTGCTTCTTCTATGTGCCCTGTTCATTCTGGATGTTAGCGATCATGGCTCTCCACAATTTCCTCTCCTTTCTAGCTCTTAATGAATTTTGTTTTTTGTCATATTTCCTAAACACTGTCCGGCTATCCATTTACTCAAGCTCATTCTGCTTCTTCTATGTGCCCTGTTCATTCTGGATGTTACCGATCATGGCTCTCCACAATTTCCTCTCCTTTCTAGCTCTTAATGAATTTTGTTTTTTGTCATATTTCCTAAACACTGTCCTGCTATCCATTTACTCAAGCTCATTCTGCTTCTTCTATGTGCCCTGTTCATTCTGGATGTTAGCGATCATGGCTCTCCACAATTTCCTCTCCTTTCTAGCTCTTAATGAATTTTGTTTTTTGTCATATTTCCTAAACACTGTCCGGCTATCCATTTACTCAAGCTCATTCTGTTTCTTCCATGTGCCCTGTTTATTCTGGATGTTAGCGATCATGGCTCTCCACAATTTCCTCTCCTTTCTAGCTCTTAATGAATTTTGTTTTTTGTCATATTTCCTAAACACTGTCCGGCTATCCATTTACTCAAGCTCATTCTGCTTCTTCTATGTGCCCTGTTCATTCTGGATGTTAGCGATCATGGCTCTCCACAATTTCCTCTCCTTTCTAGCTCTTAATGAATTTTGTTTTTTGTCATATTTCCTAAACACTGTCCGGCTATCCATTTACTCAAGCTCATTCTGCTTCTTCTATGTGCCCTGTTCATTCTGGATGTTAGCGATCATAGCTCTCCACAATTTCCTCTCCTTTCTAGCTCTTAATGAATTTTGTTTTTTGTCATATTTCCTAAACACTGTCCGGCTATCCATTTACTCAAGCTCATTCTGCTTCTTCTATGTGCCCTGTTCATTCTGGATGTTAGCGATCATGGCTCTCCACAATTTCCTCTCCTTTCTAGCTCTTAATGAATTTTGTTTTTTGTCATATTTCCTAAACACTGTCCTGCTATCCATTTACTCAAGCTCATTCTTTTTCTTCTATGTGCCCTGTTCATTCTGGATGTTAGCGATCATGGCTCTCCACAATTTCCTCTCCTTTCTAGCTCTTAATGAATTTTGTTTTTTGTCATATTTCCTAAACACTGTCCTGCTATCCATATACTCAAGCTCATTCTGTTTCTTCTATGTGCCCTGTTCATTCTGGATGTTAGCGATCATGGCTCTCCACAATTTCCTCTCCTTTCTAGCTCTTAATGAATTTTGTTTTTTGTCATATTTCCTAAACACTGTCCGGCTATCCATTTACTCAAGCTCATTCTGTTTCTTCTATGTGCCCTGTTTATTCTGGATGTTAGCGATCATGGCTCTCCACAATTTCCTCTCCTTTCTAGCTCTTAATGAATTTTGTTTTTTGTCATATTTCCTAAACACTGTCCTGCTATCCATTTACTCAAGCTCATTCTGTTTCTTCTATGTGCCCTGTTCATTCTGGATGTTAGCGATCATGGCTCTCCACAATTTCCTCTCCTTTCTAACTCTTAATGAATTTTGTTTTTGTCATATTTCCTAAACACTGTCCGGCTATCCATTTACTCAAGCTCATTCTGCTTCTTCTATGTGCCCTGTTCATTCTGGATGTTAGCGATCATGGCTCTCCACAATTTCCTCTCCTTTCTAACTCTTAATGAATTTTGTTTTTTGTCATATTTCCTAAACACTGTCCTGCTATCCATTTACTCAAGCTCATTCTGTTTCTTCTATGTGCCCTGTTCATTCTGGATGTTAGCGATCATGGCTCTCCACAATTTCCTCTCCTTTCTAGCTCTTAATGAATTTTGTTTTTTCTCATATTTCCTAAACACTGTCCGGCTATCCATTTACTCAAGCTCATTCTGCTTCTTCTATATGCCCTGTTCATTCTGGATGTTAGCGATCATGGCTCTCCACAATTTCCTCTCCTTTCTAGCTCTTAATGAATTTTGTTTTTTGTCATATTTCCTAAACACTGTCCGGCTATCCATTTACTCAAGCTCATTCTGCTTCTTCTATATGCCCTGTTCATTCTGGATGTTAGCGATCATGGCTCTCCACAATTTCCTCTCCTTTCTAGCTCTTAATGAATTTTGTTTTTTGTCATATTTCCTAAACACTGTCCTGCTATCCATTTACTCAAACTCATTCTGCTTCTTCTATGTGCCCTGTTCATTCTGGATGTTAGTGATCATGGCTCTCCACAATTTCCTCTCCTTTCTAACTCTTAATGAATTTTGTTTTTGTCATATTTCCTAAACACTGTCCGGCTATCCATTTACTCAAGCTCATTCTGTTTCTTCTATGTGCCCTGTTCATTCTGGATGTTAGTGATCATGGCTCTCCACAATGTCCTCTCCTTTCTAGCTCTTAATGAATTTTGTTTTTTGTCATATTTCCTAAACACTGTCCTGCTATCCATTTACTCAAGCTCATTCTGCTTCTTCTATGTGCCCTGTTCATTCTGGATGTTAGTGATCATGGCTCTCCACAATTTCCTCTCCTTTCTAACTCTTAATGAATTTTGTTTTTGTCATATTTCCTAAACACTGTCCGGCTATCCATTTACTCAAGCTCATTCTGCTTCTTCTATGTGCCCTGTTTATTCTGGATGTTAGCGATCATGGCTCTCCACAATTTCCTCTCCTTTCTAGCTCTTAATGAATTTTGTTTTTTGTCATATTTCCTAAACACTGTCCTGCTATCCATTTACTCAAGCTCATTCTGTTTCTTCTATGTGCCCTGTTTATTCTGGATGTTAGCGATCATGGCTCTCCACAATTTCCTCTCCTTTCTAGCTCTTAATGAATTTTGTTTTTTGTCATATTTCCTAAACACTGTCCTGCTATCCATTTACTCAAGCTCATTCTGTTTCTTCTATGTGCCCTGTTCATTCTGGATGTTAGCGATCATGGCTCTCCACAATTTCCTCTCCTTTCTAGCTCTTAATGAATTTTGTTTTTTGTCATATTTCCTAAACACTGTCCGGCTATCCATTTACTCAAGCTCATTCTGCTTCTTCTATGTGCCCTGTTCATTCTGGATGTTAGCGATCATGGCTCTCCACAATTTTCTCTCCTTTCTAACTCTTAATGAATTTTGTTTTTTGTCATATTTCCTAAACACTGTCCTGCTATCCATTTACTCAAGCTCATTCTGTTTCTTCTATGTGCCCTGTTCATTCTGGATGTTAGCGATCATGGCTCTCCACAATTTCCTCTCCTTTCTAGCTCTTAATGAATTTTGTTTTTTGTCATATTTCCTAAACACTGTCCTGCTATCCATTTACTCAAGCTCATTCTGCTTCTTCTATGTGCCCTGTTCATTCTGGATGTTAGCGATCATGGCTCTCCACAATTTCCTCTCCTTTCTAGCTCTTAATGAATTTTGTTTTTTGTCATATTTCCTAAACACTGTCCGGCTATCCATTTACTCAAGCTCATTCTGTTTCTTCCATGTGCCCTGTTTATTCTGGATGTTAGCGATCATGGCTCTCCACAATTTCCTCTCCTTTCTAGCTCTTAATGAATTTTGTTTTTTGTCATATTTCCTAAACACTGTCCTGCTATCCATTTACTCAAGCTCATTCTGTTTCTTCTATGTGCCCTGTTCATTCTGGATGTTAGCGATCATGGCTCTCCACAATTTCCTCTCCTTTCTAGCTCTTAATGAATTTTGTTTTTTGTCATATTTCCTAAACACTGTCCTGCTATCCATATACTCAAGCTCATTCTGTTTCTTCTATGTGCCCTGTTCATTCTGGATGTTAGCGATCATGGCTCTCCACAATTTCCTCTCCTTTCTAGCTCTTAATGAATTTTGTTTTTTGTCATATTTCCTAAACACTGTCCGGCTATCCATTTACTCAAGCTCATTCTGTTTCTTCTATGTGCCCTGTTTATTCTGGATGTTAGCGATCATGGCTCTCCACAATTTCCTCTCCTTTCTAGCTCTTAATGAATTTTGTTTTTTGTCATATTTCCTAAACACTGTCCTGCTATCCATTTACTCAAGCTCATTCTGTTTCTTCTATGTGCCCTGTTCATTCTGGATGTTAGCGATCATGGCTCTCCACAATTTCCTCTCCTTTCTAACTCTTAATGAATTTTGTTTTTGTCATATTTCCTAAACACTGTCCGGCTATCCATTTACTCAAGCTCATTCTGCTTCTTCTATGTGCCCTGTTCATTCTGGATGTTAGCGATCATGGCTCTCCACAATTTCCTCTCCTTTCTAACTCTTAATGAATTTTGTTTTTTGTCATATTTCCTAAACACTGTCCTGCTATCCATTTACTCAAGCTCATTCTGTTTCTTCTATGTGCCCTGTTCATTCTGGATGTTAGCGATCATGGCTCTCCACAATTTCCTCTCCTTTCTAGCTCTTAATGAATTTTGTTTTTTCTCATATTTCCTAAACACTGTCCGGCTATCCATTTACTCAAGCTCATTCTGCTTCTTCTATATGCCCTGTTCATTCTGGATGTTAGCGATCATGGCTCTCCACAATTTCCTCTCCTTTCTAGCTCTTAATGAATTTTGTTTTTTGTCATATTTCCTAAACACTGTCCGGCTATCCATTTACTCAAGCTCATTCTGCTTCTTCTATATGCCCTGTTCATTCTGGATGTTAGCGATCATGGCTCTCCACAATTTCCTCTCCTTTCTAGCTCTTAATGAATTTTGTTTTTTGTCATATTTCCTAAACACTGTCCTGCTATCCATTTACTCAAACTCATTCTGCTTCTTCTATGTGCCCTGTTCATTCTGGATGTTAGTGATCATGGCTCTCCACAATTTCCTCTCCTTTCTAACTCTTAATGAATTTTGTTTTTGTCATATTTCCTAAACACTGTCCGGCTATCCATTTACTCAAGCTCATTCTGTTTCTTCTATGTGCCCTGTTCATTCTGGATGTTAGTGATCATGGCTCTCCACAATGTCCTCTCCTTTCTAGCTCTTAATGAATTTTGTTTTTTGTCATATTTCCTAAACACTGTCCTGCTATCCATTTACTCAAGCTCATTCTGCTTCTTCTATGTGCCCTGTTCATTCTGGATGTTAGTGATCATGGCTCTCCACAATTTCCTCTCCTTTCTAACTCTTAATGAATTTTGTTTTTGTCATATTTCCTAAACACTGTCCGGCTATCCATTTACTCAAGCTCATTCTGCTTCTTCTATGTGCCCTGTTCATTCTGGATGTTAGTGATCATGGCTCTCCACAATTTCCTCTCCTTTCTAACTCTTAATGAATTTTGTTTTTTGTCATATTTCCTAAACACTGTCCGGCTATCCATTTACTCAAGCTCATTCTGTTTCTTCTATGTGCCCTGTTTATTCTGGATGTTAGCGATCATGGCTCTCCAGAATTTCCTCTCCTTTCTAGCTCTTAATGAATTTTGTTTTTTGTCATATTTCCTAAACACTGTCCTGCTATCCATTTACTCAAGCTCATTCTGTTTCTTCTATGTGCCCTGTTCATTCTGGATGTTAGCGATCATGGCTCTCCACAATTTCCTCTCCTTTCTAACTCTTAATGAATTTTGTTTTTGTCATATTTCCTAAACACTGTCCGGCTATCCATTTACTCAAGCTCATTCTGCTTCTTCTATGTGCCCTGTTCATTCTGGATGTTAGCGATCATGGCTCTCCACAATTTCCTCTCCTTTCTAACTCTTAATGAATTTTGTTTTTTGTCATATTTCCTAAACACTGTCCTGCTATCCATTTACTCAAGCTCATTCTGTTTCTTCTATGTGCCCTGTTCATTCTGGATGTTAGCGATCATGGCTCTCCACAATTTCCTCTCCTTTCTAGCTCTTAATGAATTTTGTTTTTTCTCATATTTCCTAAACACTGTCCGGCTATCCATTTACTCAAGCTCATTCTGCTTCTTCTATATGCCCTGTTCATTCTGGATGTTAGCGATCATGGCTCTCCACAATTTCCTCTCCTTTCCAGCTCTTAATGAATTTTGTTTTTTGTCATATTTCCTAAACACTGTCCGGCTATCCATTTACTCAAGCTCATTCTGCTTCTTCTATGTGCCCTGTTCATTCTGGATGTTAGCGATCATGGCTCTCCACAATTTCCTCTCCTTTCTAGCTCTTAATGAATTTTGTTTTTTGTCATATTTCCTAAACACTGTCCTGCTATCCATTTACTCAAACTCATTCTGCTTCTTCTATGTGCCCTGTTCATTCTGGATGTTAGTGATCATGGCTCTCCACAATTTCCTCTCCTTTCTAACTCTTAATGAATTTTGTTTTTGTCATATTTCCTAAACACTGTCCGGCTATCCATTTACTCAAGCTCATTCTGTTTCTTCTATGTGCCCTGTTCATTCTGGATGTTAGTGATCATGGCTCTCCACAATGTCCTCTCCTTTCTAGCTCTTAATGAATTTTGTTTTTTGTCATATTTCCTAAACACTGTCCTGCTATCCATTTACTCAAGCTCATTCTGCTTCTTCTATGTGCCCTGTTCATTCTGGATGTTAGTGATCATGGCTCTCCACAATTTCCTCTCCTTTCTAACTCTTAATGAATTTTGTTTTTGTCATATTTCCTAAACACTGTCCGGCTATCCATTTACTCAAGCTCATTCTGCTTCTTCTATGTGCCCTGTTCATTCTGGATGTTAGTGATCATGGCTCTCCACAATTTCCTCTCCTTTCTAACTCTTAATGAATTTTGTTTTTTGTCATATTTCCTAAACACTGTCCTGCTATCCATTTACTCAAGCTCATTCTGCTTCTTCTATGTGCCCTGTTCATTCTGGATGTTAGTGATCATGGCTCTCCACAATTTCCTCTCCTTTCTAACTCTTAATGAATTTTGTTTTTGTCATATTTCCTAAACACTGTCCGGCTATCCATTTACTCAAGTTCATTCTGCTTCTTCTATGTGCCCTGTTCATTCTGGATGTTAGAGATCATGGCTCTCCACAATTTCCTCTCCTTTCTAACTCTTAATGAATTTTGTTTTTTGTCATATTTCCTAAACACTGTCCTGCTATCCATTTACTCAAGCTCATTCTGTTTCTTCTATGTGCCCTGTTCATTCTGGATGTTAGTGATCATGGCTCTCCACAATTTCCTCTCCTTTCTAGCTCTTAATGAATTTTGTTTTTTGTCATATTTCCTAAACACTGTCCTGCTATCCATTTACTCAAGCTCATTCTGCTTCTTCTATGTGCCCTGTTCATTCTGGATGTTAGTGATCATGGCTCTCCACAATTTCCTCTCCTTTCTAACTCTTAATGAATTTTGTTTTTTGTCATATTTCCTAAACACTGTCCTGCTATCCATTTACTCAAGCTCATTCTGCTTCTTCTATGTGCCCTGTTCATTCTGGATGTTAGTGATCATGGCTCTCCACAATTTCCTCTCCTTTCTAACTCTTAATGAATTTTGTTTTTGTCATATTTCCTAAACACTGTCCGGCTATCCATTTACTCAAGTTCATTCTGCTTCTTCTATGTGCCCTGTTCATTCTGGATGTTAGAGATCATGGCTCTCCACAATTTCCTCTCCTTTCTAACTCTTAATGAATTTTGTTTTTTGTCATATTTCCTAAACACTGTCCTGCTATCCATTTACTCCAGCTCATTCTGTTTCTTCTATGTGCCCTGTTCATTCTGGATGTTAGTGATCATGGCTCTCCACAATTTCCTCTCCTTTCTAGCTCTTAATGAATTTTGTTTTTTGTCATATTTCCTAAACACTGTCCTGCTATCCATTTACTCAAGCTCATTCTGCTTCTTCTATGTGCCCTGTTCATTCTGGATGTTAGTGATCATGGCTCTCCACAATTTCCTCTCCTTTCTAACTCTTAATGAATTTTGTTTTTTGTCATATTTCCTAAACACTGTCCTGCTATCCATTTACTCAAGCTCATTCTGCTTCTTCTATGTGCCCTGTTCATTCTGGATGTTAGTGATCATGGCTCTCCACAATTTCCTCTCCTTTCTAACTCTTAATGAATTTTGTTTTTGTCATATTTCCTAAACACTGTCCGGCTATCCATTTACTCAAGCTCATTCTGCTTCTTCTATGTGCCCTGTTCATTCTGGATGTTAGTGATCATGGCTCTCCACAATTTCCTCTCCTTTCTAACTCTTAATGAATTTTGTTTTTTGTCATATTTCCTAAACACTGTCCTGCTATCCATTTACTCAAGCTCATTCTGCTTCTTCTATGTGCCCTGTTCATTCTGGATGTTAGTGATCATGGCTCTCCACAATTTCCTCTCCTTTCTAACTCTTAATGAATTTTGTTTTTGTCATATTTCCTAAACACTGTCCGGCTATCCATTTACTCAAGTTCATTCTGCTTCTTCTATGTGCCCTGTTCATTCTGGATGTTAGAGATCATGGCTCTCCACAATTTCCTCTCCTTTCTAACTCTTAATGAATTTTGTTTTTTGTCATATTTCCTAAACACTGTCCTGCTATCCATTTACTCAAGCTCATTCTGTTTCTTCTATGTGCCCTGTTCATTCTGGATGTTAGTGATCATGGCTCTCCACAATTTCCTCTCCTTTCTAGCTCTTAATGAATTTTGTTTTTTGTCATATTTCCTAAACACTGTCCTGCTATCCATTTACTCAAGCTCATTCTGCTTCTTCTATGTGCCCTGTTCAATCTGGATGTTAGTGATCATGGCTCTCCACAATTTCCTCTCCTTTCTAACTCTTAATGAATTTTGTTTTTTGTCATATTTCCTAAACACTGTCCTGCTATCCATTTACTCAAGCTGATTCTGCTTCTTCTATGTGCCCTGTTCATTCTGGATGTTAGTGATCATGGCTCTCCACAATTTCCTCTCCTTTCTAACTCTTAATGAATTTTGTTTTTGTCATATTTCCTAAACACTGTCCGGCTATCCATTTACTCAAGTTCATTCTGCTTCTTCTATGTGCCCTGTTCATTCTGGATGTTAGAGATCATGGCTCTCCACAATTTCCTCTCCTTTCTAACTCTTAATGAATTTTGTTTTTTGTCATATTTCCTAAACACTGTCCTGCTATCCATTTACTCCAGCTCATTCTGTTTCTTCAATATGCCCTGTTCATTCTGGATGTTAGTGATCATGGCTCTCCACAATTTCCTCTCCTTTCTAGCTCTTAATGAATTTTGTTTTTTGTCATATTTCCTAAACACTGTCCTGCTATCCATTTACTCAAGCTCATTCTGCTTCTTCTATGTGCCCTGTTCATTCTGGATGTTAGTGATCATGGCTCTCCACAATTTCCTCTCCTTTCTAACTCTTAATGAATTTTGTTTTTTGTCATATTTCCTAAACACTGTCCTGCTATCCATTTACTCAAGCTCATTCTGCTTCTTCTATGTGCCCTGTTCATTCTGGATGTTAGTGATCATGGCTCTCCACAATTTCCTCTCCTTTCTAACTCTTAATGAATTTTGTTTTTGTCATATTTCCTAAACACTGTCCGGCTATCCATTTACTCAAGCTCATTCTGCTTCTTCTACGTGCCCTGTTCATTCTGGATGTTAGTGATCATGGCTCTCCACAATTTCCTCTCCTTTCTAACTCTTAATGAATTTTGTTTTTTGTCATATTTCCTAAACACTGTCCTGCTATCCATTTACTCAAGCTCATTCTGTTTCTTCTATGTGCCCTGTTCATTCTGGATGTTAGTGATCATGGCTCTCCACAATTTCCTCTCCTTTCTAGCTCTTAATGAATTTTGTTTTTTGTCATATTTCCTAAACACTGTCCGGCTATCCATTTACTCAAGCTCATTCTGCTTCTTCTATGTGCCCTGTTCATTCTGGATGTTAGTGATCATGGCTCTCCACAATTTCCTCTCCTTTCTAACTCTTAATGAATTTTGTTTTTGTCATATTTCCTAAACACTGTCCGGCTATCCATTTACTCAAGCTCATTCTGCTTCTTCTATGTGCCCTGTTCATTCTGGATGTTAGTGATCATGGCTCTCCACAATTTCCTCTCCTTTCTAACTCTTAATGAATTTTGTTTTTTGTCATATTTCCTAAACACTGCCCTGCTATCCATTTACTCAAGCTCATTCTGCTTCTTCTATGTGCCCTGGTCATTCTGGATGTTAGTGATCATGGCTCTCCACAATTTCCTCTCCTTTCTAGCTCTTAATGAATTTTGTTTTTTGTCATATTTCCTAAACACTGCCCTGCTATCCATTTACTTAAGCTCATTCTGCTTCTTCTATGTGCCCTGTTCATTCTGGATGTTAATGATCATGGCTCTCCACAATTTCCTCTCCTTTCTAGCTCTTAATGAATTTTGTTTTTTCTCATATTTCCTAAACACTGTTCTGCTATCAATTTTCTCAATCTCACTCTGCTTCTCCTATGTGCTATTTTCGTTCAGGATGTTAGCGATCATGGCTCTCCACAATTTCCTCTTTTTGTAGCTCTTAATGAAGTTTGTCTTTTTGTTATCTCCCCATAACACTGTTTTTCCATTCATTCACTCAAACTCGTTCGGTAACTCCCGTGTCGTTTTCTTTTGTCCCTCTTGCCTTCTAACATTTCCCGTGGGTATCACATTTTCAAAACCGTCTTTCCTCATATCTAGACATTCTTGACAAAATCTATCTATCTATCTATTATGTTGGGCAAATGAATCAGTTTTGGGAACGAAATTTATTGATGAATGTATCATCCTAACTAACCTTTTCTTAAATATATCATAATCGGTGACGAAAAATGATATTGTTCAAAGCAAATGTCAAATGTTTGATAAGGCTGAATCTCCAAAACCAACTTCAAAAAGCGTATCTCCATAATATAAAATTTATTATCATGGTGGGATCGTCAAAGTATTATTCATTTAGAATTCTTTAAACGCAATGAAAAAACCAAATGCACATTTATATGTCCAGCAGCTGCAACGTGTCCATTAAAATTTGGTCGAAAGGCGTCTTACATGGTCAATATTTTAAAAAATGTCAACGCAAGGTCACAGGAAGCCAGAAGTGAGTTCCACAAACGAGAAGGGCGAGAGAAGAAACTATCAGCATAGAACTTACGGTTATTAGCAATTTCAACAGTAAAATTATGAGACGTAGCTGATGACCACACATTCTGTCGCCTTACGATTGATACTGAGTCCTTTTTTCTTCTTCCTGTACTAACTTATATATTGGATTTCTTAAAATCTGTTCATGTTAAAGAATTTTTCTTTTATTCAGATAGTGAAGATTTCAGCTGGTTTATTACCATATTGGATATTAACTTAATCAAATATAATTGCACTTATAAACAGAGTATTGTAAACTGAAATGACTTATAAAGCCATATTTCTTACCTGTAAACTTATCACGTGTAATTTCCATTTGGGGGTAACCATTTGTCATGATGAATGTACCGGGTGTCACAGCAAAATTGTCCAAATCGTGCAAAACAAATTGGATTCTACTTTGAGCAATAAGAATGTATAATTACTCTCCAAGTTAATTGAAGAATTGATCATAAACGAAAAAGACATGTTCATCATTAATTAATCACAGCTAAGCATTGGCAGCTCATGAAGGATTGAAATAAAATTCAATATATACATGGTGTCCATAAAGTTCGTGTCCACTTTAAAAAAATCATAACTTTATTTGTATTTACGATAGAAGTAATCTGTATAAATTGTTATAAAGTTTAATGTACCTAGTTTTAAGTATAGCTAAAATAATTAATGTGATTTCAGGCATTACTGTAAATCAGTTGGCAAATGTTTTCCGTGAACTGCAAAATCGTATTAGCCTTTGTATTGCTAATGATGGAGGACATGTGGAAACTTAAATAAAATTTCAATAAAACCTTTAAAAATATAGATTTACTTCTTTCCAATCCTTTTTACAGATTATTTCTATCGCAAATACAAATAAAGTTATAATCTTTTTAATGTGCACACGAACTTTATGGACACCCTGTAAATATATATTATTGTAAACATTTCTCAGAATTAACCTGTAGAAAAAGACAATATGACTTAAGGAAAAAGACAATTGGAAAACCTTAGATGTAGCCGACGTGTTTCGTCCAATGTGGACTTTTTCGTTTTTTGCTTTGAAAGAGTCCACATTGGACGAATCACTTCGGCTAAATCTACAGTTTTCCTATTGTCTTTTCTCTTAACACATATATATTATTCCAGGATCATTTTCCGACTTGTTCAAGATGATCTTCGCCCTCTGTGACCTTCTATCCTAGAATAACAAGGTGCCTCACAGGTTTGATGGACGATTTCATTTTCAATTTTTCTTTTGAATGCTCTTTGGAATGTCATAGCTGAAACTCTTCTCTCGCGTGCCAAACGTCTTATGGATTGAGTTGGATCTTTTCTTATTGATCTCTTTAGCTCTAAGATGAAATGATGATCCCTCTTCCTGTTGTGACCGTCTGATCTAGTTTTCGTCTCTACTGTTCCCTCGTTTTGAAACTTATTCACCGTTCTCTTCATGGTTTTTGAATGGACTTTGAAGATTGAAGCCAGAGTATGAAGGTTGATACCATTACTGAACGCTTGAATGAGATTTTTTCCTCTCACCATTGCTCATTTCAGAAGACAGTGAGTCAGACACAAAACGATTTTAACCTGTTCTCTTTCTAGCTGAATAACTCAAAGGGTTTTTCAATGATTCTTACGACAAATGGTGACAAGATGGCTAACCGTCTTTTCTAAAAACCTGGAAAAAAGAAATTCAGTTAGTTTAGTTTTTTTTTTTTTAGATATTAAACATTTTGTGGGATGGACAATTATGCGATTTGGTTTGTTTTGTTTTACGGTATATCAACCTCAATGGGTTATTTAATATCGTCAAGATTTTTATTGCTGGTAATATTTTTTTCCAAAAATTTATTGCGAGTAATATTTTATTTTCAAAAATGTATTGCAGGTAATAATATTTTTTTCTTCAAAAATTAATTGCTGACAATATTTTTACAACAATGTATTGCTGGTATTAAAACCTATTTTTGCACTTTCATAGTGTTTTGATCCCAGTTTGGAGGTTAACTATTTCTCTATAGCTGGGACCCTAACAGGTGCTACCATCCCGGATCAGGGTGGACCTGGGAACAACAGCAATTAGAAAGTGGTTCTACGCTTCTCAAAACATCCTGATCAGAGGCCTTGCTGCCGGATGTAGTTTATCGTCATACCCAGGACGGCAATTATGCAGTTTAAGACGTTTTAGACAATTTTGCTGTTACAACCGATATGGTGCTAAATAATCGTTCCTGAAATGTCCCTGAAAGTGTAATAGGTGATGAAAAATTGGTTACATATGACAATGCTCACCTCAAAAGACATTAGAATGACAAGACTGAATCTCCACAACCGACCCCCAAAACTGAGCTACGTGGAAGAAAACTAGTGTGCGTGTGTTGGAATTGTCTGTGAATTATTCACTTAATATTGTCCCTGTGGTTCGATCGTCGTGGTATTATTCATTTCGAATTCATAAAACGTAATGAAATGCTAAATGCACATTTATATGTCCAGCAGCTGGAACGTGGCCATAAAAGCTTAGTGGAAAAGCGCCCTGCATTCGTCTATAGGAAAAAATGTTATTTCTGCTCCATGACAATACAAGGCCGCCTACAGCAAGAAAAAAACATCGTAAACAAAATTGGAACGCTCTGCTAGTCTGCTCTTCTTCAAACGCCATATTCGTCAGATGTTGCCACCAATATCGACCGCTGCCAAACACTTTCATAAGGCAAACCCTCTTTGCAATATTTGCATTATTCGGACCGTCATCCTCATCTTCATTGCCATATTCACAAGGACACCTGGCCCAGTGGATAAAGACGTCGACTAGACTCAAAGAGTTGTGAGTTCAATGCCAGGCCACAGCAGTGGTTAACCAAAAAACTTGGAGGGTTGAGTTAGAGGGAAATAACTGAGACATCCGGAAGAGGCATGGCACGTGGAACTAGAACGATCTACCCCCCCCCCCAGTGGACGAAATATAGGGTTCGGTTCGAAATTCCAATCACCCGAAGAAGGACGGAGCATACAACGGCCGCAACGTTGTGAGTATGGCAATGAAGATGAGGATAACAGTCCAAATAATGTAAATAATGCAAATGACTATAATACCTCATCTCAGAGATATAGGTCAACCTTTTTTTTTATGTAAACCGGATTCAAGTGTTTGCGAAATTTTATTCAAACGGTATTGAGGAGGCGCCTGATAATTGATAACAAGTCCGTGAAAACAATGGCGAATATGGAATTGAGCAAAATGTAATGGCATTTTATTTTGAAGAATAAATGCCGACAAATAAAAGCAGGAATTAATTATGACTCAAGCTTATAATGTTTACAGTCGGACTATTGTCCTAATCTTTGTTGTTGTTATCACGGCGTTTCGGTTGTTGTGTCCCCCGGCCTTCATCTGGGTAACCTACAGGGTACTCTGAAATAAACCCATTATTTAATCAGCGAGGTTAGACTGTTCTCATTCCACTGCTCATGTCTGGGGATACCGTCTAGTTCTTATTTTTAGTACTGCTCAGTTATTGATTCTATTGAGTTCAAGTACACACTACCCGACCCAGGGATTGAACTCGGTAGTTACTCAAGTTCTTCTCTCCAGAAAAGGCTCTGCCTGGAGGCGTAGCGTCGTCTGAGATCTTCTCCGCCCGAAGTCGACAAGCAGAGCTAACAATAACTATGTCACCGAATTAAAAAAAACTAGGCTATTTCCCCGTAGGACAATCCTCAGTAGTGAATTTGGAGTCCTAAACCTAATCTGGATTAAACTGTAGGTTCGTGAATTTGATGACATACTATTTGTGAGTTCAATCCCTAGGCCAGGCAGTGTGTACTTGGACTCAGTGGAAACAGGGCGAGCAATAACCGATCAGTCCTAACAATAAGAACTAAACAAGATATCCCTAGACATAGTAATTGTGAGTTCAATCCCTGGGCCAGGCAGTGTGTACTTGGACTCAGTGGAAACAGGGCGAGCAATAACTGAGCAGTCCTAAAATTAAGTACTAGATGAGATATCCCAAAACATGGTTAGTAGAACGTAGAATAGTCTACCTACGTAGATAAAATAAAGGGTTCATTCAGAATTCGCTGTAGGTTACCTGGATCGATATACAACTGATGAATGCCGGAGGGAACAACGGCCGAAACGTTGTAATAACAACAACCAAGATGAGGAGAATAATCTGCATATAAATAGCGTAAATTGTGATGATTCCTCATGCCAGAAATTTAGACAGAAATGACTCAACTAATCTACAATTCTGTTTCTCACTCTCTTCCCATCTCTCATTCTTTCTTTGTCATATTTTTCTGTTTCTCCCTCTCCCCCCTCTCTCGTTCTTTCTTTGTCATATTTTCTATGTTTCTCTCTCTCCCGTCTCTCTCGTTCTCTCTTTGTCATATTTTCTATGTTTCTCTCTCTCCCCTCTCTCTCGTTCTCTCTTTGTCATATTTTCTATGTTTCTCTCTCTCCCCTCTCTCTCGTTCTCTCTTTGTCATATTTTCTATGTTTCTCTCTCTCCCCCCTCTCTCGTTCTCTCTTTGTCATATTTTCTATGTTTCTCTCTCTCCCCCCTCTCTCGTTCCCTCTTTGTCATATTTTTCTATGTTTCTCTCTCTCCCCCCTCTCTCGTTCTCTCTTTGTCATATTTTCTATGTTTCTCTCTCTCCCCTCTCTCTCGTTCTCTCTTTGTCATATTTTCTATGTTTCTCTCTCTCCCCTCTCTCTCGTTCTCTCTTTGTCATATTTTTCTATGTTTCTCTCTCTCCCCCCTCTCTCGTTCTCTCTTTGTCATATTTTCTATGTTTCTCTCTCTCCCCCCTCTCTCGTTCTATCTTTGTCATATTTTTCTATGTTTCTCTCTCTCCCCCCTCTCTCGTTCTCTCTTTGTCATATTTTTCTATGTTTCTCTCTCTCCCCCCTCTCTCGTTCTCTCTTTGTCATATTTTCTATGTTTCTCTCTCTCCCCTCTCTCTCGTTCTCTCTTTGTCATATTTTCTATGTTTCTCTCTCTCCCCCCTCTCTCGTTCTCTCTTTGTCATATTTTCTATGTTTCTCTCTCTCCCCCTCTCTCGTTCTCTCTTTGTCATATTTTTCTATGTTTCTCTCTCTCCCCCGTCTCTCGTTCTCTCTTTGTCATATTTTCTATGTTTCTCTCTCTCCCCTCTCTCTCGTTCTCTCTTTGTCATATTTTTCTATGTTTCTCTCTCTCCCCCCTCTCTCGTTCTCTCTTTGTCATATTTTCTATGTTTCTCTCTCTCCCCCTCTCTCGTTCTCTCTTTGTCATATTTTTCTATGTTTCTCTCTCTCCCCGTTCTCTCGTTCTCTCTTTGTCATATTTTCTATGTTTCTCTCTCTCCCCCTCTCTCGTTCTCTCTTTGTCATATTTTCTATGTTTCTCTCTCTCCCCTCTCTCTCGTTCTCTCTTTGTCATATTTTCTATGTTTCTCTCTCTCCCCCCTCTCTCGTTCTCTCTTTGTCATATTTTTCTATGTTTCTCTCTCTCCCCTCTCTCTCGTTCTCTCTTTGTCATATTTTCTATGTTTCTCTCTCTCCCCTCTCTCTCGTTCTCTCTTTGTCATATTTTCTATGTTTCTCTCTCTCCCCCTCTCTCTCGTTTTCTCTTTGTCATATTTTCTATGTTTCTCTCTCTCCCCCCTCTCTCGTTCTCTCTTTGTCATATTTTTTATGTTTCTCTCTCTCCCCCCTCTCTCGTTCTCTCTTTGTCATATTTTTCTATGTTTCTCTCTCTCCCCCTCTCTCGTTCTCTCTTTGTCATATTTTCTCTGTTTCTCTCTCTCCCCTCTCTCTCGTTCTCTCTTTGTCATATTTTTCTATGTTTCTCTCTCTTCCCCCTCTCTCGTTCTCTCTTTGTCTTATTTTCTATGTTTCTCTCTCTCCCCCCTCTCTCGTTCTCTCTTTGTCATATTTTTCTATGTTTCTCTCTCTCCCCCTCTCTCGTTCTCTCTTTGTCATATTTTCTATGTTTCTCTTTCTCCCCTCTCTCTCGTTCTCTCTTTGTCATATTTTCTATGTTTCTCTCTCTCCCCCCTCTCTCGTTCTCTCTTTGTCATATTTTTCTATGTTTCTCTCTCTCCCCCCTCTCTCGTTCTCTCTTTGTCATATTTTTCTATGTTTCTCTCTCTCCCCCCTCTCTCGTTCTCTCTTTGTCATGTTTTCTATGTTTCTCTCTCTCCCCTCTCTCTCGTTCTCTCTTTGTCATATTTTTCTATGTTTCTCTCTCCTCCCTCGTTCTCTCATTGTTATATTTTTCTACGTTTCTCTCTCTCTCCCCTCTCTCGTTCTCTCATTGTCATATTTTCTGTTTCTCTCTCTCTCCCCCTCTCTCATTCTCTCTGTCATATTTTTCTATATTTCTCTGCCTCTCCTTCTCTCTTCTTCTCTCTTTGTCATTTTTCTATTTCTCTCTCTCTCTCTCTTTCTCTCATTCTCCCTTTCTCATATTTTTCTATGTTTCTCTCTCCCCCCCTCTTTCGTTCTCTCTTCGTCATATTCTTCTATGTTTCTCTGCCTCTCCCGCTCTCTCGTTCTCTCTTTTCCATATTTTTCTATGTTTCTTTCTCTCTCTCTCTCTCTCTCTCCCCCTCTCTCATAATTTTCTGTTTCTCTCCCTCACCCTCTCTCGTTCTTTCCTTGTTATATTTTTCTTGCCCCCACGGTTTTTATTTCTGAACTCGTCTATTTTCCCCTTCTCGTAACATTCTTCCACTGTAAATCCCTTCCCCTCTTCCGCCATTCTCCTCTCACTATCGCTTCGTAACTCTTTCCTTTTCTTTGATTTATCTCCTTTCCACTCTCTACAATTCTCTCTCTTCCCCCCTCTCTCTCTCTTCATCAGTTCTTCTATTTTTCCTTGCCTCCCCCATCTTATTTCTTAACTCGCCTTTTCCCCACCTTCTTCTCGCTATCTCATACATAGAAAAGACGGAGTTTGTAATTTAACGCCCTCATAAATTTCCACTGTCATTCGCAGGTGTGTACAGGTCCGGAATGATTGGCAATATCATGTTTCTCTTCACTTGTAATATTTTCTAACCCACCTGCACTTTGCTTTTTCTAGTCACAGTCCGAGGGAAGTTTTACTCATTCCTTTCCAAGCATGCCACAAGGATATCACACTGTCGGTACCACACCCCAAACGTTGACTCAGCGGCCAGACCTGTCCACCCAAAATTCACATCTTTCATCAACCTATCGAATTTTAGCCTGGAACCGTAAGAGGAAATCTCACAAAATAAGAACAACTAAATTCAACAGCAAACTTTTAGCGCCTTTGTCCTTGAGATTGATAAGGCTTAACCTAATGTGTTTGACACAAGGGCGGGAGTATTGAGAGAGTTAGTGCACGTTACAAGAATCTTTTTTTTTTTTTTAAATGAGAAGAATTTCCAGTTTTAAGCATTAGGAAGTTTTAGTGAGATTATGAGGAAAAGCTGTTTCCGTACAGGAAACATTCGACATTCATTGGCCGAATATTTACGATGGAATTCATACAATATTTTTATTAAAAAATAAAAGGTATTTATAGTAAAAAGTAAAAAAGTAAAATATTTTTCATTAAAATAGTTTTCAATAAATTAGACTTCTCAGGTTCTCTGTAATAGATTATTCTGATATTAATTTCTATAGTGAAATCATTTCCAATGTATTCCAATAATAAAGCCATTTCCAGTGCATTCTTATTGTAAAATCATTCACAATGCATTCTTATAGTAAAATCATTCACAATGCATTCTTATAGTAAAATCATTCACAATGCATTCTTATAGAAATCATTTACGGTGTATTCTTATAGTAAAATCATTTAAAATACATTAAGTAAAAACTTTTACAATGCATTCTTATAGTAACATCATTTTCAATGAATTATCATAGTAAAAGCATTTACCATGCATTCTTATAGTAAAAACATTTATAATGCCTTCTTGAAGTAAAATCATTTACAATTAATTCTTATAGAAACATCATATTCAATGGATTATTATAGTAAAAACATTTACAACGCGTCCTTATGCCGAAAATATTTTCAATCCATTCTTATAGTAAAATCATTGTATTCTCAATAAAATCTTTTCTAATTCGTTTTTATAGTAAAATAATTTCTAATGCATACTTATAGTAATATAATTCATAAAGCATTCATGTAAAAAATCGTTTGCAATCCGTTCTAATAGTAAAATCATTTACAATGCATTCTTATATTCTAATTATTTAGAGTGCATTTTTTATGGTAAAATCATTTAAAATGTATTCAATAACTAATGTCATTTACGATGCATATTTATACTAAAGTCATTTATAGTGCATTTTTATAATATATACATTTAAAATGTATTTATATATATTAAACAACAAATTTACAAGTGACAAAGACATCAACATTTTTGTCTGTGTGTGAACGTAAAGAGTTCGTATTTTGGTTAAAGTTCGTACGTACGTGTATGTGTGTTTCATGGCGTTTTCCAACAAGTGGGCAAAACGCAGATTTCTACGAGAGATTACATTTTTAAATGTGTCCGCTGAAATGCAAAGTAGAAAAGAATATTTATTTCTGTAAAAAACAGAAGGCCGGATGGGGAAAAGGTCGGTTTTCTGTCTTAACTTTTAAACTTAGCTAGCCACAAACGCTGACCCAATCATACTAACAATATTTCTTACACCGAAACAACACGTTCTTACTTACCTTTCTCACCACACCCACCATAATACTGCAATGTCTTCATGAAAATACTAACTAGATCCCATATGTAATTAATTGCGATCTCGACCTTTCCTTGCACCTCCGACCAATTCGTTTCCAACTGGAGATCAGGACCGAACCAGACGCCGAGAATCTTGACCGGCCCATCCGTCCAGAGGAAAGGTCCGGGAAGGGAAACAACTTTCCACGCACTCAACCGCAAGCCAACAGATTTATCGCGGTTGACATTGGCCCTTGTCACCATCTCATAACCACTGATTTCTTTGCTGACTTCGTCAATCTCGGCCCTGCTCGACAGAAGAACCGAAACGTCGTCAGCATAGGCGGAATACCTAGGCGATGTGGTAGCACCAGATAGGGAAATTCCGCGTAGAACCGGATTCGTCTTTAACTTACGAAGGAAATGTTCCAACGCGAGAACGTAAAGGAAAGGCGAAAGCGGACAACATTGACGAATGGAGCGAGACAATACGAAAGGCTCCGATCGTACTCCGTTCACCTCCACCAGCACACCGGGCTTCGCATGCAGAAGTCGGATCCAGGTGCGAAAGTACGGCCTGATACCGGCCGCTGAAGGGACAGCCTCGAGAAAGCGATGGTCAACCCTATCGAAGGCCTTGGACTGATCTAAATTGATCAGCGCGGCTTCACTGTCGACTTGATCGATGATCAAGCGTACCATATGAAGGTTGTCCTGAATAGTCCTGCCCTTCACAGCACAAGTCTGTTCCGAGCCAATCAGACTAGAGAGGACAACCTGCAAACGGTTCGCTAAGACTTTAGCCAAAATCTTTAACTCTGTGTTTAGTATAGTTAAAGGGCGAAAGTTATCTAACCCATCCCCACCGTTTTGTCCTTACGCAACAACTTGATTACGCCCCCGGTGAAGCGTTTGGGTATAGACCCCTGCTTCATCCAGTTGCCGAAAATCAGTGCTAGCATGGTAACAAAAACGGGCGACTGCCTTAAGTACACTTCGTACGGAAGACCATCTAATCCTGGAGATTTGTCCAGGCCAACCTTTTTCAGCGCTTCCCAGATTTCCGACTCTGTAATGGGATCCTCGCACCTAGCCGCTTCAGCTGCCTCAAGGCAGGGGAAGTCAGCTAAATAGGCGTCGAACTGAGCAGGGCTCAGACCGGGCTCCCTGGTGAAAACTTCCTGAAAGTACTCACGAAAAGCCTCACATATGCCCTCATTTGTGGTCACGGTCCGCTTATCCGGCAATGTGACGCATGCGATATGTCGCCGAGTTGTATTCCAAACCTCCTCTGCACGCAATTCAGCGGTCATATTCGTTGCCTCAGGAGACATTTTTAACCTAGCCCTAATTACCAGAGCTTGATCCTTCTTGATAATCAAGGAGGCCAACTCTGCCTTAGCTAAGGCTACGTCCCCACTATCACGGGATTTAACTGCCCGATCAACTTTTCTTCTAAAGCCGTTTGCGCCGCTAATTTATCTAGATTGAGTCGACGACTAAAATCAGCAGCAAACGTTCTAATTTTGGATTTTAATTTATCCTAGCAGGCATTTCCCACCACAGCCCCCGTCAATTCCCTCTGTATCATTAGTAGCAGCTGGTCCCGGAAACCCCGCTCACCAAACAATGAACAGTTTAATTTCCAGTAGCCAGCCAACCTAACCTTAGGCATATCTAAATTTATCTGGACCCAGACAAGTCTATGATCCGAATAAACTATATAATGGAAACTTGGACACTCTAATAGCCCTACATCGACTCTCCTAACTAAGATTCGGTCGAGGTAGCTAGCAAGCGTCCCAGGAGCCGAGTTGCAACTATTTGTTCAAGTCCAAACTACCTCCCGAGGGTGCTCATTCCGGTACTTATCGATAAGATCAAACCCGTCGATAAAGTCTCGAAATGGTTTCACCTCCCGGTTGTTAGTACCCGTCTTTAGCCATATGCGATCTATATCGGGGTCAAGGACGACATTCCAATCCCCCTCTAAACCTACCCGACAAAATGTTATCAAGAAGGGCTCGTTCTGCCGAAACAAAGCAGACCGCTCAGAATGATTATTGGGCGCATAAACCCCAATGAGACGTAGAGCCTTATCCTTTATGGTAACATCCAGCACGCAAAGTCTGCCCGCCGGATCTGCGAAGACAAGAGCACACGCAGGCTTCAAAGACTTGTTCACCAGCCAAGAGACACTCCTCGAGCGTCCATCATAACATGCTGAATAGAGGGAAAACCCTCTAGACAGGATGCTGTCATGATCGCGAGAAGAAAAACGGGTCTCTTGCACACAACATACATCCACCCCGAGACGCTGAAGGTCATGATAGAGCCTTCGCCTCAGGCCTCTGAAATTCAAACTAACTAACCAGAGAGACATTATCAGACCGATTAGGGTTGCTCTGCTGGCTTAAACATGGTCGGGGACAGGATACCGATAGCCTCCCCCATAGACCCATGGCCCATCTCAGTCTTGATGATACCGTCTTGAAAGAGACCGCCGATATCCCAGGGGAAGGTCAACTTTAGTGCTCCATAGAGGGAGGGGTGAACGAAAACAGGGACCCGCCCAGCACAAAATTGCTTCAGCTTCTTTAACTTGTCTTTCTGGACACTTGCAATAGGAGGCGTCATTTTAAATGAGGCTATTGCCTCATCCAACATCGCCCAAAATTGACGCGCTCCCGTGCCAGTTCGAATAACTGTTAAAACCCGTTGGGCCTTAGGGAAGTTTTTGGGATTCTTGATGTCCTCATCAGCATATTGCTTGATGGAAAGAAGGTACCTTAAGTGCTTTATCCTATTTCCATAGTCTCTTGATTTTCGGCTTGTGTAGGGGATATGCGGCAGATGTCTTCACCACTGTTGTAAATATGTTTTGGTAGCTTTTTTCTTTTGTCGTTTAACTCCTGATTCGGACTTCTTTGTCTCTTGTTGATGGGAGGGGGTCATCTCAGGAGTATTAAGGGGTGGTTTAAGGGGTGAAGGACTAGAGACGGACGTGGTGTAAAGTCTTGTCTGAAAGGGCTGGAGTCTCTACTGAGAGGGGTTGAGGAATGGGAGGAAGTGGAGAGAGTGACCTTTTGAATAGTAGGGGACTTGAAAGGAGATGATGGTTGAGAGGACTGTTTTTGTGAAGATGTGTAGGCAGTAGCATTTTTCATAGGGGAGGTCTGAGGGACAGAAGAGGTAACGGAAGTGGCCTTTTTAGATTCAGGGGCCTTTTGGGAGTCTAACTTTTCTTTTAATCTTTCAATTTTTTCGCTCTTCTCAAAACCAGGATCCTATTTCTTTTTTTGTTCTCGCATAGTTAATTCCGAGGCCGGGGCATCGCCCTTACTGTTGACAATGGGAGTGGGACTGTCCGTGTCTTTTGTCCTAGGGGCTTCAGGGGACTGAAGACCCGCTGTCCGGCGCTTCCCTCTGCCCTTGCCAGCAACCAGCTATTACCCCTCTCCCTTCTCCACAACTGCACTTGCAGTGGGCGAAAGCTCTTCGGGGAATGGGGGGCTTCGAATTTGACCCAACCGCGGTTTTTTCCACTCCGGTTCCGGCGGCTGGCATGCCCATTACAGGCGAGGCGGTATTCAAAGGCGCGGTCAGAGGGGGATTTTGGTCGACTGGGGCCTGACCCCCAGAGGCCTTCTTCTCTGGACAGGAAGAGGAAAGGTGACCAGTCTTTCCACACTTCCAACACACTGGCTTGCGGCCAGTCACGATGACTAGCAGCTTCAGGCTCCCAACATTCAGAGAGTTGGGGATGGATAGGAAGGCTTTTTGGTCCAACATGATGTCAAAACTCCACCTCCGGTGAAGCTATCGCAGGAAACACCTATAATTTCGCCATATTGCGATAGGAAGGCCGATAGGTGTTCCCCGATAACCCGAGGAGGAACCTCGTATATGGCTATACTGGTCCTACGCCTGCCTTCATAATCTGTTCTGAGAATAATATCATGTGTGATAATTTCACGCCTAGTCATTTTCATGGAAATCTTCTGGTGTGGGTAGCAATATGTCCCACATGCCTTCTGGGGTAGGAATTGACTGCTTAATGCCTCCTGGGGTAGGAATTGGCTGGTTAATGCATCCTGGTGCAGGGATTGGCTGGTTAATACCTTCTGGGGCAGTAATTGACTGCTTAATGCCTTCTGGGGCAGGAATTGACTGCTTAATGCCTTCTGGGGCAGGAATTGACTGCTTAATGCCTCCTGGTGCAGGGATTGGCTGGTTAATACCTTCTGGGGGAGGAATTGACTGCTTAATGCCTTCTGGGGCAGGAATTGACTTCTTAATGCCTTCTGGGGCAGGAATTGACTGCTTAATGCCTCCTGGTGTAGGGATTGGCTGGTTAATACCTTCTGGGGGAGGAATTGACTGCTTAATGCCTTCTGGGGCAGGAATTGACTTCTTAATGCCTTCTGGGGCAGGAATTGACTGCTTAATGCCTTCTGAGGGTAGGAATTGACTGCTTAATGCCTCCTGGTGCAGGGATTGGCTGGTTAATGCCTCCTGGTGCAGGAATTGACTGCTTAATGCCTTCTGGGGCAGGAATTGACTGCTTAATGCCTTCTGGGGCAGGAATTAACTGCTTAATGCCTCCTGCGGCAGGAATTGGCTGGTTAATGCATCCTGGTGCAGGGATTGGCTGGTTAATACCTTCTGGGGCAGGAATTGACTGCTTAATGCCTTCTGGGGCAGGAATTGACTGCTTAATGCCTTCTGGGGCAGGGATTGACTGCTTAATGCCTCCTGGTGCAGGGATTGGCTGGTTAATACCTGCTGGGGGAGGAATTGACTGCTTAATGCCTTCTGGGGCAGGAATTGACTTCTTAATACCTTCTGGGGCAGGAATTGACTGCTTAATGCCTCCTGGGGCAGGAATTGACTGCTTAATGCCTCCTGGGGCAGGAATTGGCTGGTTAATGCATCCTGGTGCAGGGATTGGCTGGTTAATACCTTCTGGGGCAGGAATTGACTGCTTAATGCCTTCTGGGGCAGGAATTGACTGCTTAATGCCTTCTGGGGAAGGAATTGACTGCTTAATGCCTCCTGGTGCAGGGATTGGCTGGTTAATACCTTCTGGGGGAGGAATTGACTGCTTAATGCCTTCTGGGGCAGGAATTGACTTCTTAATGCCTTCTGCGGCAGGAATTGACTGCTTAATGCCTCCTGGTGCAGGGATTGGCTGCTTAATACCTTCTGGGGGAGGAATTGACTGCTTAATGCCTTCTGGGGCAGGAATTGACTTCAAATGCCTTCTGGGGCAGGAATTGACTGCTTAATGCCTTCTGGGGGTAGGAATTGACTGCTTAATGCCTCCTGGTGCAGGGATTGACTGCTTAATGCCTTCTGGGGCAGGAATTGACTGCTTAATGCCTTCTGGGGCAGGAATTAACTGCTTAATGCCTCCTGCGGCAGGAATTGGCTGGTTAATGCATCCTGGTGCAGGGATTGGCTGGTTAATACCTTCTGGGGCAGGAATTGACTGCTTAATGCCTTCTGGGGCAGGAATTGACTGCTTAATGCCTTCTGGGGCACGGATTGACTGCTTAATGCCTCCTGGTGCAGGGATTGGCTGGTTAATACCTTCTGGGGGAGGAATTGACTGCTTAATGCCTTCTGGGGCAGGAATTGACTTCTTAATACCTTCTGGGGCAGGAATTGACTGCTTAATGCCTCCTGGGGCAGGAATTGACTGCTTAATGCCTCCTGGGGCAGGAATTGGCTGGTTAATGCATCCTGGTGCAGGGATTGGCTGGTTAATACCTTCTGGGGCAGGAATTGACTGCTTAATGCCTTCTGGGGCAGGAATTGACTGCTTAATGCCTTCTGGGGCAGGAATTGACTGCTTAATGCCTCCTGGTGCAGGGATTGGCTGGTTAATACCTTCTGGGGGAGGAATTGACTGCTTAATGCCTTCTGGGGCAGGAATTGACTTCTTAATGCCTTCTGCGGCAGGAATTGACTGCTTAATGCCTCCTGGTGCAGGGATTGGCTGCTTAATACCTTCTGGGGGAGGAATTGACTGCTTAATGCCTTCTGGGGCAGGAATTGACTTCAAATGCCTTCTGGGGCAGGAATTGACTGCTTAATGCCTTCTGGGGGTAGGAATTGACTGCTTAATGCCTCCTGGTGCAGGGATTGGCTGGTTAATGCCTCCTGGTGCAGGAATTGACTGCTTAATGCCTTCTGAGGCAGGAATTGACTGCTTAATGCCTCCTGGTGCAGGGATTGGCTGGTTAATACCTTCTGGGGGAGGAATTGACTGCTTAATGCCTTCTGGGGCAGGAATTGACTTCTTAAGGCCTTCTGGGGCAGGAATTGGCTTGTTAATGCCTCCTGGGGCAGGAATTGGCTGGTTAATGTCTCCTGGGGCAGGAATTGGCTGGTTAATGCCTCAGAAACAAAACTGCTCTCTATTACTCACCAGAGAGAACCATCCCTGCCGCCCATTAGAATATCTGACGCTCAACTCCACGAGAGCACCTCTTTGCGACTGGTCTTTGTCTTTTTTACAAATACTTTCATGGTAACTGCTCCGATGAGCTGCTTTCGCTGGTTCCCAGACTTCATGAATTTAAGCGTTCTACTAGGCTGGCATCTCGCTCTCACCCCTTTCACTGTCGAAAATTTTTAATTTAGCCGTCTCTTCTACTCCAAAAGCTTCATGTCTCGCACTTATCGTCTGTGGAACTCCCTCCCCATTTCTTGTTTTCCTGATAGCTATAATCTCCAACTATTCAAATGTAATGTCAATCGACGTTTCCAGATGCCCTGATCTATCCCATAACCTTCTCTTCATCCTTTCGTCTTTCACTCCACTTTGCTCTCGCTCCAACTCTCTGTAACCCCTTGCGTGCTAGTGGCTTCCCGCTTTGCGTGGGGTGGAATGCTTTAAAAAATATATTAAAAATCTTGATTTAGCTATTTTCTTTCAATTAAAAAAATTATGGTCATGTATGTTGGCTTAAGGTGGAGCATTTCCTTTAAGAAATGAAATGTTTTAAAATATTTAGGGCGTAAGTTAACATCTCGGCAAGAATCAATAATTGCACTCTAAAAAAACTTCTCGTCTAAGTTATTTTCTCTTTTAATAAGTGTAGCATTCATGAAATCAAATTCTTTTTTAAATATTTCCTTTCCAAAGGAAATAATCATTTCCCATGCCAACATAAGTGACCATAAATATTTGTTGTCATGCCACAGAAGCACGAAAACCGGACCTTATTGTTATGTTAAATATTAGTTTAGCAGACAATTATTTTTTTTTAGAGAAGTGTATCGCTGCTCCGACTACCTCAGGTTGACCTTTTAGGTAAGATGGAAGACAAAACAAGGAAGTCGATTTTGCTTGGTTCGTGTGAACGAGAGATAGAAAAAGGTTTTCAGGGAGTTGAGTTGTTGCTTACCTGTCGAACAATGCAAACGTGTTCTCTGTCGTGTCTGAAAGCGGCTTCCTAGTGGGGTGAGTGTTGTAGTTGGATTGATTGGGAAAAGTTCCGACAGACTCATTGATAGAATTCCTGGTAGCTCATGCCATAAAGAAATACAAAAAAAAAAAAACAAAAAAAAAACTGTATTCACAATTACAGCTCACACATTACGATAAGATTTATCTATGTAAAATGTGTGATTTTATTTTTCTTTCATACAAAAATGATAATGTTATGAAGCCATTTCTCACCTGAGGTCTCTGATTGGGACCCGGAAGGAAATATGTATACCACAGAAATCAAAGGAAATAATAATAATAATAATAATAATAATAATAATAATAATAATATTCTGTGACAAATATCCAGAAACCATTGATCATCTTGTATCAGGTTGCACGTTATTGGCACCCACTGAATATAAAAACCGGCATGACAGAGTGGGCCAATATCTGCACTGGAAAATTTGCAACTTCTACGGAAAGGAAACTGAAAGAAACTGGTACGAACACCATCCAGACCTGGTTACGGAGATAGGACCTGTTACAATTCTATGGGACTACACAATACACACTGACAGAACAATCAAAGCCAACCACCCAGACATTGTTATTAAAGATTACAAAAAAATGCCTCCTTCTTGATATGGCAGTCCCTGCAGACTGCAATGTATCTTTGAAGATATTCGAAAAGCTGTCAAAATACAAGGACCTTGAAATAGAAATCTCAAGAATGTGGCACATGGGAACATCAACAATCCCTGTTGTAGTTGGAGCCCTTGGACTGGTTGGAAAAGATTCCAGTAGACTAATTGAAGGGATCCCTTGAAGTCCATGCCTCAAAGAGATACAAAAATTATTCTGACAAGTACAGCCCACACTTTACGAAGGGCTTTATCTATGTAATATTTTTTTTTCAGTGGAAAGTGTCATGATACCATTTCTAACCTTAGGTCCCTGGGCGGGACCTGGAAAGTCATGTGTAAACGCCAGATATCAAAGAAAATAATAATAATAATAATGATAATAATAATTTTCCGGAGGCAAGTTATCGTTAAGTAACAGAAAGAAAGAGAAAGAGAATAAGTGATTCAGTAATAGAGAGAGAGAAAGATAGAGAGAGTGAAAGAGAAAGAAGGGTAGTAAATGATTCAGTGGTAGAGAGAAAGAGAAAGTGGCAGAGACAGAGAGATAGAGAGAGTGAGAGAAAAAAGTAGAAGATTCAGTGATAGAGGGAAAGAGAGGGAGAGAGATAGAGAGAGTGAGAGAGAAAGAGAAAGAAAGAGAGTTGATGATTCAGTGATAGAGAGAAAGCGAGGGAGAGAGAGGTAGAAAGAGAGTAAATGATTCAGTGATAGAGAGAGAGGGGGGAGGGGGAGAGAATCAGATAGAAAGTGAAAGAAAGAGAGTAAATGATTCCGTGATAGAAAGGGAGGGAGAGAGAATGAGAAAGAAAGAGAGTAAACGATTCGTTGATAGAGAGAAAGAGAATGAGAAAGAAAGAGAAAGAAAGAGAATAAATGATTCAGTGATAGAGAGAAAGAGAGACACACACACAGAGTGAAAGAGGAAGAGAGTAAATGGGTCAGTGATAGAAAGAAAGAGAAAGATTGAGTGAGTGAGAGAGAGAGAGAGAGAGAGAGAGAGGAGACTGTTTTTCTTCTTTTAGCGATCCAGTTTTCAAAGATTCACTTGTTAAAAATTTCCAATGTCAACCTTACAGACTTATTATCTATTGAGATGATTTACATAATGGCAGGTGAATCTATTGTTGCTTTTCTATGACGCCATACGCCAATACAATTTGTTGTTTTATTTGTTAAAGCAATGCGCGTGCGAATTAATGGGCACGTGGCCGAGTCGTCAGAACGTTCGCTTTCTGACCATGAGACCGGGGTTCGAAACTCACCAGCGTCGATTTGATGCTGTCACTCTGGAGGAGGCGTCCCCAGGGTGCGGCATTTTTTTGGAAAATGCCTGAAAACCCTGTGAGCGAAAATTGGGTAGACAGAACCCTTGAGTGCCGTCGGTGGTTGTGCTGCACCGAATTCACAAGTCATCGTGACTGAGGCTTTGAACGTGCTGGCCTTGTTCATATTGTTGATCACGCTAGATAACGCGCTCTCTCCCAGAAACTGTAACTAAGGTCTGCTCAGCATAGTTGCAGTAAAAACAACAGGTGGGCTCTGTGGGTGTTAAACACAAATGTATCTGAGCAGTTGGGATTAGCTAACCGCCCTAGTATATTAGCCACGGATTCGAGTGGCTGCTTTTAATTTAAGATACGCCATCTAAAAACATCGGGTGATTGTTAACGAGCGAATTTCGCGGGTACTTCACTATGAACGTCAGTACAGCCCCGGCTGTGTATAATTCGCGTTGATAAATTTTAAGTTGAGTTAGGTAAATATTAGTAAACGCTTACTAGCAGTATAGTTTGTCATGGAATAATGTCTGCGAGCATTTCTTTCAAACCAATCGGGTTATAGTGAGTTCGATTCTGATTAGAACCTTGAGTGAGTTAATACTGTAGAGGGTGCAGCTGAAATGCCTCATCTATCTCCCAGAAATACCTCCCAAATAATGGTAAGACATTAGCTAAATGAAGACACCGTTGCTACTAAGGTCTTACCAATTATGTGGGAGCTATTTCTACCGTACCCTGTAGAACAGTGGTTCCCAACCACTGAGCCGCGGCACATTAGTGTGCCGCGGAATGATTACTGGTGTGCCGCGAAGAGATAATACCTAGAAGCCATTTAATTTCATTTTGTTTAATAAAGACATTCAATGTCTTAATCATGATGACACCGCTCAATTCAAAATGGCCGAATTTCTGGAATCTAAACGTTTCGCGCATACGAATTGGTAAGCGTTATTATGGTTTATATTAGTCATGGGACGATTAATCGGAATATCAGGAGTTTTTCAAAGTATCGGGAATCGGCATCGGAGCTGAATAATTCAGACCCGATTTCGATACCAAAACGATTCCTAAATACACAGGTTCTTAGACAAAAAGT
Organism: Acanthosepion esculentum; assembly: GCA_964036315.1. Classification (NCBI taxonomy): domain Eukaryota; kingdom Metazoa; phylum Mollusca; class Cephalopoda; order Sepiida; family Sepiidae; genus Acanthosepion; species Acanthosepion esculentum. The sequence goes on from OZ038518.1 coordinate 42,260,608, forward strand.
TGTAACACAGAACTGTACTATGTGAGGTTTTACGTAATGCTCCTAACTCCCAAACATTTTTTTTTACCTTTTCCTAACCATTTTTAATCTTTTCAACTTCAGGCTAATCTAACTTTAACTGTCCCACTGACACTCACCATTATTCTTTTATACCCGATATTGAATACAGGATATGTTGATTTATGTGAATAAAAATTCCCCTTGTATAATATTCTTTGTTTTTTATTATTTTATTGCAGAAAGGCTTTATGAGTGGAAAATATTTATTTTTTGTGATAGGGGTGCCGCGGAAATTTAAAGAACTCAGTAGTGTGCCGCCATGTAAAAAAGGTTGGGAACCGCTGCTGGAGAAAGACACGATTCTTACATTTACCTGTTTTATTTTCTTAGAAGACAGCTTCCTTCTTCTTTCCAATCTTTTTGCTTTCATTCTTTCTGTTTTGCACCCTTCTTCTTCTTCTTCTTCTTCTTCTTCTTCTTCTTCTCCTTCTTCTTCTTCTTCTTCTTCTTCTTCTTCTTCTTCTTCTTCTTCTTCTTCTTCTTCTTCTTCTATACTGTCATATTCCCATCTTTATTCTATCTTTTTCTGGTCCTTTATTCTCACATTCCCCTTTTCATTCTTTTTATTATTTATATTATTTACATTGTTCGGACTGTTGTCCTTATCTTTATTGCCATATTCACGACGTTTCGGCCGTTGTACCCTCCGGCCCTCTTCAGGTGATTGGAATTTCGAACTGACCCCTTTATTTTGTAAACCGTGGTAGATTGTTATAGTTCTACGCGTCATACCTCTTCTGGATATCTCAGTTATCTTTCAGTTCTAAATTTCAATCACCTGAAGAAGGCCGGATCGTAAAACGGCCGAAACGTCGCGAATGTACATAATGTAAATTATTACAATAGTTCATCTCAGAAATAGAAACAGATTCTTCTTCCTCTTCTTCTTTATCTTCTTCTTCTTCTTCTTCTTCTTCTTCTTCTTCTTCTTCTTCTTCTTCTTCTTCTTCTTCTTCTTCTTCTTCTTCTTCTTCTTCTTCCTATTGTCCTTGCTATTCTTTTTCATTTCTTCTTCTCCTTCCTAATTTCCTTTCTCTCTTCTTTTCTTTCATAATCCCCACTTTCTCCTCTCTTCTTCTCTTCCCTTTTCTTCTTCTTTCTACTTTCCTCTCTTTCTCTTCCTTACCCTCATAATCCTCATTGTCACCTTCTTCCTTTTCTCTTCTTCCTACTTTCCTCTCTCTCTTCTTTTCTCTCATAATCCCCACTTTCTCCTCTCTTCTTCCTTTTCTCTTCTTCTTCCTACTCCTCCCCCTCTCCCTCTCTCTCATCGTCACCCTTTTCCATTCCATTCCGATCTTTTCCATTCACAAAACACTTACCCTCTCGTTCATCGTTCCTTCCTTCTTTCTTATCACACGACACATGGCCGGATGCCGTAATTTTCAACCGGAAATCCAACTTCCATAAAAATAACGGATGTTATTTGAATCATTATGGAATCCTTTGCTTTGTTAAGCAATTCATTTCCGGTAAAATCAGAAATAATAATAATAATAATAATAATAATAATAATAATAATAATAATAATCCGTTATCATGATGACGCTATTAGTATGACACTCAAGAAATTGACTGACCGGTCTTTGCTCAAGTGGTAATAACATTCTTCTTGTACTATTCAATGTGTCCTTCAATATACGGGGACGATCACGGCTCTCCATAACCTCCTCGTTGAAACACTGGTTCTCGTACGATCGCCGAAGTAGAGCAACGTTGAGCCTGGTCAGTACCTAGATGAGTGACCGCTTGAGAATACCAGGAGCTGTAAGCTTCGATGTGCAGGTGGTGCAGTTATAACGGCTCGGATGAGAAATCCGAAAGCCGAGTTCCAATTCCGGTCGGGTTCTTTATCTTACGCGCAAATAACCTTGGGAAAGGTATGAATCTCCCCCAAGCTATGGGTTAATTAGTAAGACTTGTATCAATAAATCATTTTGTCTCCAAAACAATCTAAAAATATTGTCTGGCTTTAAATAAGCTGCAAAAGGTCGATAAGCCGTAAAAACCAAATGAATCAATCAATCAATTAACCTCTGGTCCTTTGTAGCGCTTTTTTTTGTCTTTTTGCTATCTCTTCAAATATATATTCTGGCATCTATTTGCACAAGCTCGTTAGGTAGGTTAATCGATGCTTGCTACTGTCCCTTCTACCGGATGTAACAGCATAATTTTCCACCCAACAAAATGTTTAATATCTAAAAAAAAAAAGATACTAAACTTATTGAGTTTCTTTTTGCCAAGTTTTCAGAAAAGACGCGTAACCATTTTAATACTTTACTTCAGTTAACATGTGGGAACCAGTGTTTCAATGCGATATGGTCATAAGCGGCTTGAACTTCAATATTGAATAATAAGAATAAAAACATATTCACAACCAGAGTTTCCTGTGGACATAGGACAAATGTGCTAGTATAATCACGAGTTCAATCCCCGTAAGGTAATTCAGAAATACAGAGGCTAGATCAATAAATCTGTACCCTGAAATTTTTGGTTTAACAATAGCTGGTCAATTTGATTAATGTTCAACACTGTATTAAGAATTAGAGATTATGTTGGGAAATAAGTATTTGTTGTGTAAACTAAATGCTTTTTTCTTCATTAGGCTACAGACTTGTTGATGTACCTATATATTCAACATTGAATTAAGTGCATTGACAAAAGCATAGATTACGTTTCAATTATTTTCAAATTGGTTTCTCATGCTGCTTGCATTATAAAATCACTGTTTAATGAGAATGAAATCAACACAATCAGCTGTGTAAACTAAATGCTTTTTTTCTTCACTAAGCTACTGACTGGTTGATGTACCTATTGAATTAAGTGCATTGACAAAAGAAGAGATTATGTTGAAAAGTAAATGTTGTAGAAAATAAATACTTTTTTTTGCATCATTAGGCTATAAATTTATTGATTTAGCAAAACATACCAGGTGTAACAGCAAAATTATCCAAATCATGTAACAGCATGGGATAACTGTCCATCCCACAAAATGTTTAATATCTAAAAAAAAAAAACCACTAAACTAATTGAGTTTCTTTTTTCCAGGTTTTCGGATAAGACATTTAGCCATCTTGATACTATTTGTTGGAAGAATCACTGAAAAACCCTTCGAGTTATTCAGCTAGAAAGAGAACAGGATAAAAGCGTTTTGTGTCAGCCCCACTCTGTCTTCCCAACTGAGTAATGGTGAGAGGAAAAAGATCATTCAGGCCTTCAGTAATGGTGCCAACATTCATACTATGGCTTCCATCTTCAAAATCCATTCAAGAACCATCAAGAGAATGGTGAATAAGTTTTAAAAAGAGGGAACAGTAGAGACGAGAACTGGATCAGGAGGATCATCACTTCAATTTAGAGCTAAAGGGATCAATTTGAAAAGATCCAACTCAATCCATAAGACGTTTGGTACTTGTGAGAGGAGTTTCAGCTATGACAGTCCAAAAAGCATTGAAAGAAAGACTTGAAAATGAAATCGTACGTGAAAGCCGTGAGGCACTGAGTTACTCCAGGACAGAAAGAAGGTTAGAGAGGGTGAACATAATCTTGAATAAGTTGGAAAATGATCCTGAAATAATATATATATATATATATATATATATATATATATATATATATATATATATATGATCTCTATTTCAATACATTCATGAGCTTCCAATCCTTAGCTATGATTGATTAATGATGAACATGTCATTTTCGTTTATGATCGATTTCATTACCATTCTTCTATTAAGCTTGGATAATGATTATACATTCTTATTACTCAGAGTCCAATAGTGTTATAAATAACCTTGGAGAATTCCAGTAAGATATCTTTAATCATTTCTAAGATACAACGGTTCAGAGCTTAATCTAACAATTGGACAATTTTGCTGTTACACGATTTGGACAATTTTGCTGTTACAGCCGATCTTGTGAGTGTCAGATTTTCTAAGCCCTCTTTCCTCATTATGCGCTCCTTCGTCTGTGGGAAAAGGGCGGTAAGGAGGAAAATAATTAATCATACACAGGGTCACATAAACGATTTTGAACTCTGTCAAAGTGTGGATTTGGTAGCGCCTGTCCAGATATGACAGCAATACTTCCTTTTTGGGTTTGATCTGGATATTGTTAAAATAAAACCTGGCTGAAGGAGTCAGCTGCTTTTTGGAGCGATACCGGGAACCGATCATTTTTTCCAGCATGGAGCCTACGTACGAGCTGCACTTGAGATCTGGCTTGGTTTCATTTGTTTTACGGCATATCAACCTCAATGGGTTACTTAATGCCAAAGAGATTTTTTACTGTTGGTAATATGTTTTTATTTTTCAAATATATATTGCTTGTAATTCTTTCCAAAGATGTATTGATGGTATTAAAACCTGTTTTGACGCTTTCATAGTACCCTGTGGCCGACTACACCTCTGCAGTGGGGTAAAATCAATCTCCAATGAGGCATCCTGGGTATGACAATAAACTACATCCGACAGAAAGCACTCTTATCAGATTTTCAGGAGCGTGGAGGCACCTCTTAATTGATGGTGTTTCCAGATTCACCCTGACTAGGGGTTTTAGCCCCTGTTAGATTCCTAGCTACCCCCCCCAAAGTGGGATGAAAACGTTATGTAAAAATAGGTTTTAACACCAGTAATATATTTTTGAAAAAAATTATTACCAGCAATAAAATTTTTGTCGGCATTAAATAATCTACTGAGGTTGGTATACCGTAAACCAAAACATACCAAACACCATCAAACACCTTCATAGTATTTTGACTCCAGTTTGGGGATTAACTATTTAACTATAGCTGGAACCCTAACAGGTGCTACCATTCTGGGTCAGAGTGGAGCTGGGAACACCGGCAATTCAGTTGTGGTTTCACGCTCCTCAAAACCTCCTGATCAGAGGTCTTGCTGCCGGATTTAGTTTATTATTTTACCCAGGACGGTTGAGGTTTGAAGGGAGCCTGAGTCCCAGTACACGTTCAAGGAAAGGCGCCTCATTATCACAGCTACAAATAAAAATATTACAGCTAGTTAGGAGAGTTTTTGAAATTCAGTGATCACTCGCGTCTTGAAGGGACACGACAAGTAAAAGAAGATACGACAACGCCCACAACGATATCGCCTATTGTCAACAGGTGCAATATCTGTGGAATAATATATCGCTTGATGCAATCTATCATCTGTATGGTCGTATGCATTCACAAGTGCAGATCCGGCGTAACGCCCAAGAAGCATATACAATATTGGATATATGGTGGACTCTCTTCGACGTATGAGGATCAAGCAGCTCAGTTCCTAGGAACCGATGGCCCAGACACCAGCACATATGATTTGGTTATAGTGGTGAAGGCTTTGTGCAGAACCAACCACACTTTTTGAAGGGCCGAACACAGAGACTAGCTGCCATCTAAGAACCCAGTCTGTATTGCTATTTACCCATATCTGGGTGGGAGAAGAGGATTAATACCTTTCCCAAGGTTATTAGCACGGAAGTGAATGCAACGGACTGGAATTTGAACTCGACTCTCCGATTCCTCAATCCAAGCCGCTATCCATTAATCCACCGCGCAGGCAGTTCTTTGCCATGCGTGATACACACTTAGGCGATCATGTATCTTTCGATACATGACTGACGAGGCAGACTTTTTCCTGCAGTTGGTTGCCATTTCTTTCTGCGGAAGACCATTTGCCATCCAAAGCTATAGAACCCGGTCTGTCCTATTATTTACCCATAGCTGGGGGGAGAAGAAGAAGAAAATTAATACCTTTCCCACGTAAGTGAATGTAATGAATTCGAGTGCAATTCGATCTCGGCTCTCCGATTCCTCAATCCGAGTCTCTATCCATTACTCACCCATTTATTCAGTAGCGCATTTTGCCCCCCTGTGGTTACCGCATTTGTGATTCATGGTGATATTCAAAACGGAATAATGCAATGGCTTGCCGGTTCCTGATGTTCAGGTTACCTCGTCCCTCCTCTCAGGGGTGGATTTGCTTTTGGATTTACGTTCTTCATCCCTTCGCCTAAAGAAGTAGAACTTGCGAGGCCTCAGGAGGTTTGAATTCAGAGTTTCCTTCACTTGGACTCAGGGAGAAGAAATGATTATATGCCATTCCCAAGGATATTACCAATGAATTGGAATTCGAACTCGACCCATCGATTCCTCAATCCGATCCGCCCACCATTACACCACTGTAAATTACAGAGAAAAAAACAGATTTTCCTGTTATAATGCGGCATTGAAATTCTATTGTAATTTTTAATAAATATCTATATTAAAATAATTCTTAATTGGAGTATTTAATATTTATCATAACATTCTCTGTGTAATTAGAATAATTTGCGACAATTTTCTATAGTATTTGGATGGTGCATAATTATCAGGCGTTTTTGTAGGCGAGTTATTTGTTAATAAAAATTGCTGTTTTGTTTACTTTTTTAAAAATAAAAATAATATTTTATTTTCAGGTTATCGAAGTACGTAATTATACGCTCCGAAATAATTATTTAGAAATATTATTGTTGAATGGTTATGTTTCTTTTTTTCATAATAAATATTGTTTTTAAAACGCCTGATAATTACGCACCAACCCAATAATTTATTGTAAAGAAAAATATAACAATTTGCATTTAATTTCTACAGCAAAATAATTCTTAATTTTTGCTTTTAACTTTTATACAAATTATATAATTGGAATCTTTTTTGAGGTACCTAAGTTTATTCAGCGCATTTTGCTCCGCTGTGGTTACCACATTTGTGATTCATGGTGATATTCAAAATGGAATAATGCAATGGCTTGCCGGTTCCTGATGTTCAGGTTACCTCGTCCCTCCTTTCAGGGGTGGATTTGCTTTTGGATTTACGTTCTTCATCCCTTCGCCTAAAGAAGTAGAACTTGCGAGACCTCAGGGGATTTGAATTCAGAGTTTCCTTCACTTGGACTCAGGGAGAAGAAATGATTATATGCCATTCCCAAAGATATTAGCAATGAATTGGAATTGGAATTCGACTCTCCGATTCCTCAATCCGAGCCGCTATCCGATTGGATATATAGTAATGGCAATATTAGCTGTTTCCTCATAAGGAAACATTCGGCATTCAGTGACCGAGCCGTTTGTACTATTGTTGGTTGAAATTTATAAAATGTTTCTCTTAAAACAATTTTTCAGAAAAATAAGTTTCTCAAGTCCAGTGGCTATTACCGCTCTTTCTAGTACAGATGTTGGAAGTTTCCTTCCTAACCTTTTGTTTTAAGTTGTGTGGGACGTCAACATTTTTTATTATGTCATTATTTTGTCTTCGAGTTAAATGTAATATGCATTTTAGCTGTTATCGCTGTTAAAAGTCCTGAAGAGAATTGTTTTTTGTTATTTGGTGCAGTTCTTCGTTCGTGGCTCTGTAGTACCACTCTACAAGGTTCGAAGAGAAATGGTCTTCACCAAGACACACAGACTTCTCTCATTCAAAGCCATTTTTAATCACTGATTTTAGAAAGCGGTTGTTTACAGATGACAGTTTACAAAGCATGTTCCAATAACTTGAACCGATTTTAAATGTGAATTAAGTTTAAGTGTCTAATGATATTTTTTCTTTTCCTTTCAGATTTAACAACTTAAGTCTTTGGCAATTTCAACCATGGAAAGAGCCATATATGTACAGTAGATTTTTTTTTAAACACGCTAACGCATGTTGAAATTCTAGCAGTATTTAGTATTGTTGAAGTTATCACTAACACTTTTTGTCGAGATTTCCAAACTCTACGTTTCGTTCAATTTCACAAAACAAACGATGAAATTTGAATAAGCTGATTTATTTGGAAAATTACTCAGACAAAAAAACCCTACTTCGCTGTTTAATAATTTTAAATTAATCTAAGTTTGTAGAACTTCATGATAAATAATATTTTTAAAGAAAATTTCTTTTTTTCCCTCTTTTCATTTTAACAACGAAGAATAAATTCGTAGGATTTCTTACTTTTGAGTATACAACATAAAACTAACCATGTGTAAATATTTCTTTCTGGGGCCAAATTCCAATTTTTTGAAGCGTTTAGCCTTGTTATTTGTTTATAATTCTCGAAAACGCAGGCAAACTAGAAATTGGATACTTGTATATATAAAAATTTAAAGAAAAGATATACAAAAAAACAATATTGCATTTTTATTAAATAAGTATTTGTTATTTTAATCATTAAATTGTTTTTAAAATAGTGGGTGTATTTTGTATGTTAAATAATAAAACGTTTAATTTCCCCCCCCAAAATGAATGAAAATTTACTGTACTAAGCTACGCACTCGAATAAAACCAATTGTACTTTGTACTCACTTGCCTGTTTCCACTTTTCTACATTTGATTTTGATCTCTCAATGTATGGCTATTTTAGAAGGTGTGTCAGACGGACTAACGAAAGTTACAGAATTTTATATATAAATAGAAGATAGATTTCTGAACGATGGAGGTTAAATTCTTGAATGACCTTTTATGACTGACTTGCTAACAATTGTTCAATACAAGACCCCCAAAACTTCTACATTAGTTACCAATCCTGCAGTTATTGTTTAAAATCGGTTAAAATTAATCCATATTTTCCTGGTGTCAGTTTTAAATCATGCTTTCTTGTTTCCATATATTTTAGCTATAATTACAAATTCGAAAAGTGTTTTGGTTTCTATTATCTGGAACGGTTCTTTGATGTTCTGTCATGAGGTTCAAAGACGCGCGGCCCTCGCGAAGAACCATCGGCTTCACTCAAAGCCATTTTTAATCATTGATCTTAGAAAGCGTTTGGATACAGTTTACAGTTTGGATACTGCTGGGCGTCATTCAATACACCGATATGAAAGTCTCATAATGAGAAAAGGCGGCTTGGAGAATTTGGCACTCACAGAAGATATCGAAGCCAACAGAAGGAAACAAAAATTAAACTACATAATAAGAACGTGTAAATGGATGGTAGAACAGGGATAGTAAGAAGAATAGTAAAACTTACTAAGAGCGACAAATAGGAGGAAGTTGTGGAGAGCCATAAAAGCGACACGGCACACAGATGCAGAAAACAGACCTGTCTCTGTTCATCCTCTATCTATCTATCTACATTATTCGGACTTTTTCGCCATATTTATTACAACGTTTCGGCTGTTGTACGCTCCGGCCTTCTTCAGGTGGTTGGAATGTCGAACTGAACCCTTTATTTCGCTCACTGGGGTAGACTGTTCTAGTTCCACGTGACATGTTTAATGGATGTCAGTTATCAGTTATCTCCTGTTAATTCCCCTCTGAAATGCCTTAACCGAGTATTGAACTCACACTCTTTGGGTCCTGTCACTGGATCTAACCAACGACTTTATCCACTGTGCCATGGAGGACATCTGTGTATGAATTTCTGGGTATTATAAACCTAATGTCTTCAGCTACCATTTTTTTACCAGTGCTCATATTGCAATTTTTGCTGTTATCCATACATGTTTTTAGCAGAGTTCATATTGCAATTTTTGTTGTTATTATCGCTTTTCTCTGGCACTTCTGGTTCCCATATAGTATACATTTCTATGCTTGGTCGGCATATGTACTGATTCCTTTAGTTTACGAATTTTCCAATGGTGTTCTTTGTCTATGATCTCAACCTGATCCCACAGAGGGCGGTGATCTCCCTTTTTTTCCATATGTGGTCAGCCATGCCTGATTTTTTTACTTCCCCTCGTGTTACAGCTTTCTGGCGACAAAGATGAAGACAATAGTCCGAACGATGTAAATAGTATATATAATACCTCATCTCAGAAATATAGACAGATTTAGAAACAGTTTCAAAAAATTCCTATGCCAAAAATAAATATGATTTCAAAATTTAAAATATTATTACGGATTACTTGTAATTGCATGCATGAGTCCCAGTATAAATAATTATAAATTATTATTAACCAATTTTATCACTGTGATATTTTTTAATTATATCAAGTATTAAGAATATAGTAACTAGGGTCTGCAAATTGGAGGAGAGAGTTATCAGTGATAATGTTCTGACTTCAAATCCATGGTTAGGGTTCTCCCTTTAACGCTTTCTTTCTTTTTTTTCCTAATGTACTTTTTATCACAAACTCTGGTGAGGCGTGAGCAAATTTTTATAGCATTTCGGAATATTTAAACTTTTGTATCAGTGGTTCTCAAACAGTGCAGCATGCCTCATAGATGCAGCGGAAGAGGATGCAGCGGAAGAGGCGGGATGATTGAAAGCCAATCAAAGATTTAGAATCACTTTTTTAAAATTCATATGCCAAAAATAAATATGATTTCAAAATTTAAAATATTATTATGGATTACTTGTAATTGCATGCATGAGTCCCAGTATAAATAGTTGTAAATAATTATTGACAGATTTTATCATTGTGATATTTTTGCATTATATCAGGTATTAAGAATATAGTAAGTAGGGTTTGCAAATTGGAGAAGAGAGTTATCAATGATAATGTTCTGGCTTCGAATCCGTGGTTATCTCCCTTTAATCCTCTCCCTGTTTTTTCTTATTTTACATGTACTTTTTATCACTGTGGAAACGACTAAATGTAGCCATCTCTTCTACTCCAACAGCTTCGTATGTCGAACCTCCCGTCAGTGGAACGCCCTTCATATCACTTGCTTCCCTGATAGGTATAATCTTCAAATATTCAAATGTAATGTCAATCGACATTTTCTTATGCTTTGACCTTGATCTCTGTCCTTCTCTTTATCCTTTTTCCCGTTCGCTCCTCTTTACTCTTACTCTCACTCTCTGTAACCCCTTGCGTGCTAGTGGGATTCCTGCTTTGCTTGGGGCGACATGCTTAACCAAAAAAACAAAAAAACTTTAAAATGCGGCCTGGAGAGAAAAAAGTTTGGGAACCACTGATCCATGAAGAGGTTCGATGTTGCTTAACTTCGATGACCGGAGGAAGACCGCTTCATGAAAGTGATATGGGCGTAAGCAGTCGTAAGTCAGTCTTTACTTATTTAGTGTGTTCGGTTGTCATTATGCCCAGTTATCGTCGCCCTCTATAACAATTTTACAATATATACCACCAGTCGGTAAATCAAGGAACGGCCTCTTTCGTACACTACCCTATCCCCTGCCTTCCAATCCGTTCATCTGTTTGTCATCAAATCGCTAGACAATTGGTGCAGTCAGCTCACACGATAAACGGCTTAACTGACATTTCTGAGCTCGCATTTGACGGCCAAGGTTTTAACGCTGGCTGTAAGTTTGCAGGTCTGACTTTCTGTTCAGGTTACAAGCTTAGGGAATAGACGACGCGACGTCCAGTCTACTGGAGCGGGCTTTAATGGCTTATTTCATCATTAACCCAGTAACATTAACTACTCGAATCATAGAACATCGACAGAAATATTGATCCGGAAAAAAAGTTTTATTTATTTATTCTTTTATGTGATAAGCGAAGTTTACTTGCAGTTGTATTTTCTAGTAAACCTATGAATCGTTGCCTGCCTCTATTTCTGAGATGAGGTATTGTAACTATTTACACTATTGACACTGTCCGGACTGTTGTCCGCATCTTTGTTGTCATATTCACAACGCTCGGTCGATGTACGCTCCGGCCTTCTTCAGGATCGGGCTATATTCCCGAGATGAGTTATTGTAACTGTTGTAACCTGGAAAAGGTTACTGAATGAGGAATAACCAAAACAGAGGTTGGAAATGAAATAGTAATCTTTATAACATCAACAAAATACAATACTCGCCAGCGGCGTGAAGTAGATAAACCACTACTAGTGGTGGACTACTTAGCATATTATCGCCACTTACAATACTGTCCACGGTATTTACGATGATTGGTGTTAGTGTTTATAGGTACGGTATATAATAATACACTGTTTAGTCTCAGGGAACGCTCAGTAATAATCGATAAATGTCAAGACGCACCAGTGCTTCGTACGCGTTTTCATGTCAGACATCATTTTCCAGACTGCCGTTTACCTTCTTTCTGTAACTAGGCCAAGATTTTCTCGAATTTCCGGACGTGAAACGAATGTGAAACTATTATTAGTTGCCGGAAAATCTGTGATCTGTTTGCATATGCAAATCTAGAATGTTAAATAGTTTAACTCTGAAAATCAGACACGTAATGACTTTTTATTTTTATTTTTATTTGTTAAACTGTATGCAACAATGCAAACGTCATTTCCTCATTTAAATGAAAACTAATTTTGTCGGAAAAATGAAACCATTTCAATATTAGGTTGCCCTAAAAGTCCTGACTCACTTAGGAAGCGGATAGAAAGAGTTTTCTGGGGCAACACCAACATTTATTCTTCAAAATAAAGTCTACATTATTCGGACTATTGTCCTCATCTTTGTCGCCGTATTTATGACAACCTTTCGGCCGTTGTACGCTCTGGCCTTCTTCAGGTGGTTGGAATGTCGAACTGAACCCTTTATTTCGCTCACTGGGGTAGACTGTTCTAGTTCCACGTGCCATGTTTAATGGATGTCAGTTATCAGTTATCTCCTGTTAATTTCCCTCTCTGAAAGTTCTCCACTGCCCTAACCGGTTATTGAACTCACACTTTTTGAGTCCTGTCACTAGATCTAACTAACGTCTTTATCCACTGTGCCATGTGTCCTTGATGACACATAGCACAGTGGATAAAGGCGTTGGTTAGATCCAGTGACAGGAGGGAAATTATCTGGAGATAACAAACGCCCACTGGTAGGTACAAGCGTTGAGGCTCCCGACCACTACTGTGAAGTATTGGGAAAATTTCCGATAACTTGGTCTCCAGTAAGAAAGGTTAAACTCAGGAGCCATTGTTTGTGAAAGTCATGTGCTATTCAGGCTTCAAAAGGATATACAGTATTATTTTTTTTTTAGGATGGAAACTGCGACACTGAAATCGCAGACACACTGGGATAGTGAAAGATGTCTTCCAAAAACTAAGCAACGTATTAAGAAACAGGAAATTGTCGTTAGAAGCAAAGAAAAGAGCACTGAACTGCTATATAATATCAGTCTTCCTATAGAATTTCCCCAAGCGTAGCTTAGGTATAGCTAAAGTTAGGGCACCCAGTGAGGATCGAACTCACTACTCAGTCGTAATTGTTTTAGCAAGACAAGCTTGTTAACCATTACACCGCCTCGAGGTGCCCAAATGATTTTCTAAGCGCAGCTTAGATGTGGCACATGGCCTAAAGCAAGGGGCACCAGGTGAGGATTGAACTCATTACTCATGTGATGGTTCTAGCAAGACAAGCTTGCTAACCATTACACCCCGTTGGAGTGCTCAATCAGTCTTCCTATATGGCAGCGAATGCTGAACGATTTCTTCACAGATGAAAAAGAGACTTGAAGCAACAGAAATATGGTTCTACAGAAGGATGCTGAGAATACCATGCGAGCAACGACGAAGTTTTTTGAGAAAATGGAAACGAAGTGGACTCTTATATTGAACATGAAAAAAAGACAGTTGAATTTTTCTAGAACACATAATGAGAAAAGTGGTCTTGGAAAACTTAACACTCCTACAAAGAAAGGAAATAGTGGAGAGCCATGATCGCCTAGGACATGAAGGGACAAGGCACATAGAATAAGAAGAATGAGCTTAAGTAAATGGATGGCCGAGCATGGTTTTAAAAGAGAAGTAACAAAAAGACAAAATTTATTAAGAGCTACAAAGGAAAGGAAATTGTGGAGAGCCATGATCGCCTAGGACATGAAGGGACACGGCACATAGAATAAGAAGAAAGAGCTTGAGTAAATGGATGGCCGAGCATGGTTTTAAGAGAAATAACAAAAAGACAAAATACATTAAGAGCTACAAAGGAAAGGAAATTGTGGAGTGCCATGATCGTCTATGACCTGAAGGGACACGGCACATAGAATAAGAAGAATAAGCTTGAGTAAATGGATGGCCGAGCATGGTTTTAAGAGAAATAACAAAAAGACAAAATACATTAAGAGCTACAAAGGAAAGGAAATTGTGGAGAGCCATGATCGTCTATGACCTGAAGGGACACGGCACATAGAATAAGAAGAATAAGCTTGAGTAAATGGATGGCCGAGCATGGTTTTAAGAGAAGTAAAAAAATGAAAATTTATTAAGAGCTACAAATGAAAGGAAAAGACAAGAGACACGACACAACGATGAAAAAGCAAATATCACGAGAAAAATTGAAACCATCCGAACATTTTTCTGAGCTAAACCGATTCTAATATTTCATCTCTGACGAGATTTTTAATGGCTTAGACAACCATACTCAGCCTCAGATAAAAACGCTGATAAAATAGACTAATTAATTGTTGTTAGTGTATTTGTTGTTTTCATAGAAAAGTACAAACATTTAAATGATTACAATTTGGTCACGCCAGAGATTATGGCTTAGCCTACACTCAGATGCTTTTGACAGACAATCAATGACTATGTTTGACAAATGGGTAAGATGGTGGCGCTTTCAACTAAAAGCCAACCTTACAAATACATCTACTTTAATCCAGCTTCGGGAGTGAGCGACTGAAAGCCGCGAGGCCCTCCTTAAATAGACAAAAATTGATGCATTTTTAATGAAAAGATAAACTGGACAAAACCTTTAACAAAACGATTGAAAATGTTATTTGATGGCACAAATGTCAAATTACTTTAAAAAAATAACCTTTTCCATCATTCGTTTTGGTATTCAGTTATCCGAAATGTTGAATTATCTGAACATATTTTTCAAGCCCCAAATTCCAGACTGTCCGGATAATCGTGTAAGTAGTGTACTTCAACTGCCATGCACCAACATCCGCCACTGAAGTCGTATATCATCGTAATAAAAATGGAACCATTGCATTCGGAATAACTATATATATATATATATATATATTTGTCATCCACAGACAGACTGTTTCGAGACGTCCGGTTGCCTCTAGCCAGGATCGAAACTGAATTTGCGCCAGTCGGAACTTCTACCAGTAGGGCGTCGGCGTATGGCAGGAATGAAGGTGAATTTTAGCGTGTTTATTTTTAGATTTAGATAAACACACAGTGACTGACAGTGACTCAATTCTGCCGAAGAGTCGTGCAATATTAGCTTAAATAGTCACTGTTTACAAACCCACACCTCAAACTTATATATATATATATATATATATATATATATATATATATATATATATATATATATATATATAAGATTGCCTCTCTCTGTCTTTTCTATAAATACTTTCATGGCAATTGTTCGACTGAGCTCTTCGCTATTGAAATTTATGCGCAGTCCAAGACTGGCGTTGAGATCTAACCAATTTATAGTTGAGCTGGCTAGACGTAACCGTAAATTCTATGCTAACAGTTTCTTCTTCGTCCTTATCTCTCTCCCCCTCTCTCTCTCTCTCTTTCTCTCTCTCTCTCTCTCTCTCTCTCTCTATATATATATATATATATATATATATACATGAGAACCAAACACAACGTTGCACTATCTACAACATTTAAAAAAAAATAAGAATGCGAAGCATATTTTTGCATCGCGTGATGAAAAATGGGTTTT
Source organism: Acanthosepion esculentum (assembly GCA_964036315.1). Lineage (NCBI taxonomy): Eukaryota > Metazoa > Mollusca > Cephalopoda > Sepiida > Sepiidae > Acanthosepion > Acanthosepion esculentum. The sequence goes on from OZ038518.1 coordinate 42,276,168, forward strand.
GCATGCTAACACAAAATGAAAAAAGACTAATGATCGTAAAAATTGAAACGATTGTCAACCCGAAAACCAGGAACCAATCAATAGAGCTTCATGCTTTATGACTAGTTGGATATGAGATATGTTGCCCAGAGTTAAGGGAAACACAGAAAGACCATTACAGCAGAGGTTTATCACCACAATCTTGTTCAGGTAAAGAGATCACCTATCCTGTTTTGATTTTGATTTGATTGATTTACTCTTTTACGGTTTATCAACCTTTGGCAGGTCATTCAAAGCTTGAAAATATTTTTAGACTTCAAGAAATTTTTTGACATAATAATGATTTATGATACAAACCCTACTAATTAACCTACAGCTGGGGATATAAGTGGTAGATTCATACCTTTCCTAGGGTATGTGTGCGTAAGTGAATATAAGAAATCCGACGGGAATTGGAACGCGGCTTTCCGATTTCCATCTCAGAGTCGTTATCCACCTGTCCATCCAAGCTTACAGAATATGGCATTCTCGTGTGGTCACCCGTCTAGGTACTGACTAGGCTTGACGTTACTTAACTTCGGTGATAGTACGAGAATCAGTGTTTCAACATGACATAGCGGTAAGTAAGCGCCATGCTTTGGTTAAAGAGAAGAGTTGATATTCTCCAAGAGCGCGAATTCGGTAAAGGAGACCAAAGACTGAATAACACCGTTCAGATGGGAGGTTCTTCCACATCCGCCATGTTCATTAGATTTATCCGCAAAAGTTTTTTTTTCTATTGTTTCCTAGAACATTTCATAAGTAGAGGAAGTGAGCTGCAGTCGTTGAAAATGAACATGATCACATTTTTGATAAATCATATTTAGATAAATTTACCTTACATTCGTTTTAGATGCTTTCTGCTAATATGTTAGTACGTTCCGAACGCCTTAATATTTGAAAAAAATTGGCGCTTCGACGTGCCGTATTACTTAACAGGCATGTCTCGCTATATCATATTTTTAAATCAATTAACACAGTGTCACAAAGACGGAACTAGCTACTGGGAATGAAAGACAATAAGAAGATTTCAGAAGGAAACGGAAACCCAATCCTAAACAGGAAAAAAGGCATAAACATCTACCTTTGTTCAAAAGGCTCGGGAGGAGTGTGAACCGGGTTATAGGCGAACCTATTTACTCCTATTGGGGAAAATAAATAGATAAAAATTACTAAATAAATAGTGAATAAACGTACAGATTTTACGCAGAGATGTTAGGACAGATTTGAAGTAAACTTCAGAAAGAACCGGAAAACCAATTCTAAACAGGAAAGAAGGAATCAGCTTCTGTCTTTGTTTAAAAGACCGGGGAGGAGTTTGAACCGGGCTATAGGCGAACCTATTTACTCCTATTGGGGAAAATAAATAGATAAAAATTACTAAATAAATAGTGAATAAACGTACAGATTTTACGCAGAGATGTTAGGACAGATTTGAAGTAAACTTCAGAAAGAACCGGAAAACCAAAACAGGAAAGAAGGAATCAGCTTCTGTCTTTGTTTAAAAACCGAACGCCATAATATATGATTTTTTTTTTATAGAAAAAACGGCAAACTCTGGTGATGACGTGAGGTATTTTGGGGGTACCCTAGTATAGTGGCATTGATATTTTTTTCGTCCAGAAACCACGGCTAACCTAAGTTTCATAGCAATAGTCCTTGTATAAAGTTATTACCGAGTACAACAAACACTGAGTCCACAATGAGATATGAACACGCTTTCAAGGGATGATTAGACTAGTTCTCTAACCACGGCACTATGCATTTTCATGCGTAAACGACTATTTGACAAATGACCCTACCTCCTTTTGTTCGTCCTCAGTCATACGCGACACGCACCCGTAATCACCATGAAAATCAATAAGAAAAAGAAAGAAACAAATTACTTCAGCCCCAGATCAATACGCACGGAGCAAACAAACGTAGCGTTAACTTTTGGGGGACAGAATTTACCCATAACAAATTCCATAGAGATCACTGAACATTAATACCAAAAAAAAAAAAAACAAAGAAAAAAAAAGAAAAAGAAAAGAAGTTGCTATTTGATTAACGGGGAAAATGTCAAAGAACAAGAAAACATTTCAAAATGGCTTAGCATATTTGATTGGAGTGAATCTCGTCCTGAAATGCTAGGCCACGTATTTTCCTGGTAAAAGCGATACGTCCCGAAGAACAAATGGCCTTCCCTTGGGGACCTGCTGTTTTAGGTCTGTTTCTACTCATGCACACATCACTGGTCATTGCACGACCGATGATGGCAGGGCCGAAGCCAGAGCATTCTGCAGCAGGGTCAGTATTAATGGACTTTTGGTACGGTCCACTAGCGGCGTTTTATAACAAGAACAAGGTAACCTCGCCAACTCCGTTTCTAAATCTCTGGTGGTTCTCAGTGTTCTGGAGACCAAAAAGCATGGCATGATAATAAAAAAAAAATTGGTTAGCTGTTATTTCTGTTATTAGTGAGATGAGACAGTAAACATTGACAGAGTAAGAAGAAGAAGAAAAAGAAGAAGTAGAAGTGGAAGGGAGACAAGAAAGCGACAAAGAGAAGGAGGAGGAGAAGGAGGAGGAAGGGGACAAGAAGAAGAAGAGGAAGAAGGGGACAAGTAAGCTACGAAGAGAAAGAAGAGGAGGAGGAGGTTAAGAAGAAGAAGGAGGAAGAGGACAAGAAGAAGAAGAAGAAGAAGAAGAAGAAGGGGACAAGTAAGTGACGAAGAGAAAGAAGAGGAGGAGGATAAGAAGAAGAATGGGGAAGGGGACAAGAAAGCGCCGAATAGAAAGAGGAGGAGAAGTTGAAGAAGAAGGGGAAGGGAGACAAGAAAGCGTCAAAGAGAAAGCGAAGAAGAAGAAGAAGAAGAAGAAGAAGAAGAAGAAGAAGAAGAAGAAGAAGAAGAAGAAGAAGAAGAAGGGGACAAGTAAGCGACGAAGAGAAAGAAGAGGAGGAGGATAAGAAGAAGAATGGGGAAGGGGACAAGAAAGCGCCGAATAGAAAGAGGAGGAGAAGTTGAAGAAGAAGGGGAAGGGAGACAAGAAAGCGTCAAAGAGAAAGCGAAGAAGAAGAAGAAGAAGAAGAAGAAGAAGAAGAAGAAGAAGAAGAAGAAGAAGAAGGGGACAAGTAAGCGACGAAGAGAAAGAAGAGGAGGAGGATAAGAAGAAGAATGGGGAAGGGGACAAGAAAGCGCCGAATAGAAAGAGGAGGAGAAGTTGAAGAAGAAGGGGAAGGGAGACAAGAAAGCGTCAAAGAGAAAGCGAAGAAGAAGAAGAAGAAGAAGAAGAAGAAGAAGAAGAAGAAGGGGACAAGTAAGCGACGAAGAGAAAGAAGAGGAGGAGGATAAGAAGAAGAATGGGGAAGGGGACAAGAAAGCGCCGAATAGAAAGAGGAGGAGAAGTTGAAGAAGAAGGGGAAGGGAGACAAGAAAGCGTCAAAGAGAAAGCGAAGAAGAAGAAGAAGAAGAAGAAGAAGAAGGGGACAAGTAAGCGACGAAGAGAAAGAAGAGGAGGAGGATAAGAAGAAGAATGGGGAAGGGGACAAGAAAGCGCCGAATAGAAAGAGGAGGAGAAGTTGAAGAAGAAGGGGAAGGGAGACAAGAAAGCGTCAAAGAGAAAGCGAAGAAGAAGAAGAAGAAGAAGAAGAAGAAGAAGAAGAAGAAGAAGAAGAAGAAGGGGACAAGTAAGCGACGAAGAGAAAGAAGAGGAGGAGGATAAGAAGAAGAATGGGGAAGGGGACAAGAAAGCGCCGAATAGAAAGAGGAGGAGAAGTTGAAGAAGAAGGGGAAGGGAGACAAGAAAGCGTCAAAGAGAAAGCGAAGAAGAAGAAGAAGAAGAAGAAGAAGAAGAAGAAGAAGAAGAAGGGGACAAGTAAGCGACGAAGAGAAAGAAGAAGAGGAGGATAAGAAGAAGAATGGGGAAGGGGACAAGAAAGCGCCGAATAGAAAGAGGAGGAGAAGTTGAAGAAGAAGGGGAAGGGAGACAAGAAAGCGTCAAAGAAGAAGAAGAAGAAGAAGAAGAAGAAGAAGAAGAAGAAGAAGAAGAAGAAGAAGAAGGGGACAAGTAAGCGACGAAGAGAAAGAAGAGGAGGAGGATAAGAAGAAGAATGGGGAAGGGGACAAGAAAGCGCCGAATAGAAAGAGGAGGAGAAGTTGAAGAAGAAGGGGAAGGGAGACAAGAAAGCGTCAAAGAGAAAGCGGAGAAGAAGAAGAAGAAGAAGAAGAAGAAGAAGAAGAAGAAGAAGAAGAAGAAGAAGAAGAAGAAGAAGGGGACAAGTAAGCGACGAAGAGAAAGAAGAAGAGGAGGAGGAGGAGGAGAAGAAGAATGTGCATAAGAAAGCGACCATTGATTGATTTGTTTTGTTTTTTACAGATTATCAAACTTTTGGGGGTTATTTAAAGCCAAAACCTGTCTGGGATTATAAGAATAATTCTTTTTGTTTTTTGCAAAAGAATGTCACATTAAAATTTTTGAAAATGATGTTAGCAAATACAAGTACTATTATTTAACCCATAGCTGGTGGGGGGATGAATTCATAACTTTCTCGATGAACGAGAAGGGCCTAAGGGCATAAGAAACAGACAACCTTGTGGAGAGCCATGATTGCCCACGTACTGAAGGGACACGGAAAATAGAGGAAAAAGAAAGCACGAAAAAAGGACTATCAATTGCAAGGAGACAGAAAGTGGTCCTCAGCAAGAGAAAAAAGCCAAGATGTGAGTTATGAGTTGGAGATATCAAGCAGGTATAAAAGTTTAAATATCTGGGAAGCATTTTAAAAAAAGGATGTGGCACCGAGATCTGGTGAAAGCAGCAAAGCAAAAGGTGAGCAAGGTGTTGAGAAACAGAAAACAATATCTTCTTCATCTTCTGTATTGGCAATGAATGTTGGGAAATCTCCACCTAAGGATGAGGAAAAAACTAAAAGCATCAGAAATGTGGTTCTTCAGAAGAATACTGAAAATTCTATAGACAAACTGTGTAAGCAATAGGGAAGTCTTAAAGAAAAATGGCAACAAAAGGAAAAATCAGAATCAGGAGAAGAGAGATGAAATTTCTTGGACATATGAGAAAAGAGGGGTTGGAAAACTTAACACACGCAGGTTATGCTGAGAGCAAGAGAAACAGGGTAAGGCAACACATTATATACTATCTTTCTTACGATATGTAATGGGGATGTGTTTGTTACAGCAAATTCTCAAATCAGACCCTTTTCATTCAACAAGACAAACCAAATTTTTTTCTTAAGAGCTTGCTTATTAATCTCAGACTCCAAGAGTCATAGGTACCAAACAATACCAAAAAGCACTTTGCAAACATCCTGGTAGAAGAAAGCAAGAATAAAGAACTAACCAAATGCCAAAAAAGACAAAATATGGTCACCAGCAAGAGAAAAACAAGATATAAATGTCAAGCAGGTAGAAAAGTTTAAATATCTAGGAAGCATTTTAATAGAGGAGGTGATACCAAGGTCTGAATATATAATGGACTAGTGAACGCAACATTCTAAACAAGGTGCTGAGAAACAGAAAAATGTTATTAGAAACAAAGAAAAGAGTGTTGGTTCGTTATGTATTATTCATCTTCTGTAATGGCAACGAATGTTGGACAATCCCCCCAAGGATGAGGTAAAAAAAAACAAAAAAAACTAAAAGCAACAGAAATGTAATTATACAGAAGAATACTGAAAATTCCATAGACGAAGCAAGTAAGTGGCGTGGCGTCCTCTCTCTTAAGAGTCTATGTTAGACTCTTCCGCCTACTATACATTTAGTAGGAGAGAAGGTTCGGGGAACAGTGAACAGTGTACAGTGAATAGTTTGAGCGCTAGTTCATGCGATACACTCTTACTAGTCTTCTGGTGTCCTTACTGTTTAATATACGAGAAATCTGCAAACCTGGTTTTTGTTATTACTTAACCATATAATTGGTCATAACAGTAAGCAACAAGGAAGTCTTAAAGAAAATGGCGATAGGAAGAACAATCCGAATCGTTAAATATTTGAGTATAACAAGTTTAATAACATATTGAAATAACTATGAAAAACTATCAACTATGAAATAACTATAATGCAAATCTTTATATAAAGTGAAAGAAATTCTAAATACGCTAGATACAAACTTTGAGATGTCAGCATCAAGCAGCTAAAAATGTTAAAATACCTGGGAAGAGTTTCTAATAGGGGAGAGAAAATGCGACCCCGAAATCCGAACACCCAGTGAACTAGCGTAGTTGGGGTGGGGGCATTCCAAAAGCTAAGCAAGGTGCTGAGAAATGGGGGGAAAAATCGTTGCTAGGTCATATCCATCCTCGTATGAGAGTGAATGCTGGAAAATCTCCCCGCCGAGAAGAAGAAAACGAGATGCTACAGAAATCCAGTTCTACAGAAAGATACTGAGAATCCCATGAACGGAGCAGGAAATTTTTCTCCCCGGAATCGATCCTCCAAATCTATAAATCGACCATTCGCCCTTGCATGGAGTATTGCTGCCATATATGGTCTGGAGCCCCTGCTGTTTGCCTCAGGGTTCTTGATAAGATCGAGAGACGGATATGCAATGTAATTGGCCCTGATCTGTCATCTCGTCTGCAGTCGCTCTCTCACAGACGGGACGTTGCCTCGCTCTGTCTTTTTTACAAATACTTTCACGGTAATTGCTCCGAGGAGCTGCTTTCGCTGGTTCCTAGGCCTCATGAATTTAAACGTCCCACGAGGCTGGCATCCCGTTCCCACCCCTTACCGTTGAAACTGTTAGATGTAGACGTCTCTTCTACTCCAATAGCTTCATGTCTCGCACATCTCGCCTGTGGAACTCCCTTCCTTATTCCTGTTTCCCTGACAAATACAAGCTCCAACTATTTAAGTGTAACGTCAATCGACATCTCCAGCTGCCTTGATCTATCCACTTCCCTTCTCCACATCTTTCACCTTTCATTCCTATCTGCTCTCGCTCCAAATCTTCTGTAACCCCCTTGCCTTGATCGATCCACTATCTTTCTCCACGTCCCCTCCTTTACCACTCCTATCTGCTCTTCCTCCAAACCTTCTGTAACCCCTTGTGTGCTAGTGGCTTCCAGCCTTGCTTGGGGGTGATAAGCTAAAAAAAAGAAAAAGAAAATAGAGTAAGCAACGCGGAAGTCTTAAGTAAAAATAGAAACAAAAATAAAAGTTATGCTCAGAATCAGGAACAGTTAACATTTCTGGCACCCATAATGATGAAGCTTGGCTTCTTTTCTTTTTATATGCCATGTCCTTTCAGGACGTAGGCGATCATGGCTCTCCACCTCCCTCTATCCCTTCCAGCTCTCAACAAGTTCCTTCCCTCTTCTTCCTCCCCCAGACCACGTTCTGTCATCCACTTGCTTAAGCCCACCAGGTATGTCACGCGTTGTTTTCCCTTGTCGCTCTTTTCCTCTCTTCGACCCGTGAGTATCAGATTCTCCAGGCCCTCCTTCCTCCTTATGTGCCCTGGAAACTTCTGCTGCCTCTTTCTGATATCTGGCGAGCTTGCGTGAGTAGACAGCCGAATGGGGGTAGCTGAAGACTTGGAAAAGGGACAACTGCTACTAGGGAGGAAAATGGCAGCAGAAAGAACACTTCTAATCAGAAAAAAGAAAACACAGCTGAAATTCGTTGGGTACATAATGAGAAAGGAGGGTTTGGAAAATTTATCACACACGTGGCATATTATGGGCAAGAGAGATAGGGGAAGGCAGTGACCACCTGACGAGCTTATTTGAATGGATGGCGGAACGTGCAGTGCGGGGACCTTAGCAAATGGAGAAAACTGGCTAAGAACCACACGAGATAGGAAATTGTGGAGAGCCGTGATCGCCTATGTCGTAAAGGCACATAGAAGTAAAAGAATTACCTGAAAAAACTGTTTTAAATTACAATCGATACTAACGCTCACTCTGCAGATAATAAATGTCGAAAGTTTTCCGTATGGAAACGGTTAATTTTACCATTTTCAAGATTAGGTTAATCACAGACAAAACCTTGCATCCTATTGTTCAGTTTCCCTTTTTCGAATTGATACCGAGAGTCACCTATCGAGCACCAGATGCTAGACTTTTGATACGCTTCGAAGTGAAGAATTCTTATTGAGTCTTATTAGCATTTGTACTCAGACGCAACCTTACTCGTCACCGTCTCGTGTTCTTTCTTTTTTTTCTCTCCCGCCAAACGTGATTCAAGCCTCATTTAAGACTGATAGCTTGACAAGAGAGGCCATGTTTTTAGTAGATAAGTGTTTCGTGTGATGTGTGCCGCTCAGTCTCGGAGTAGAAGTGCCCAACCCACGTGGGAAGGCGGCCGGGATTGAGAAGGCGGCGGACAGGCGTATGGAGTCAAGTGAACAATTCATTATTTGGTGATTTTCTTTTAATACAAACGAAAACAGGCGTAAAGATTCCGAACAGGGGCCAAGCCCAAAATGGATGTTATTTTCATTGGCCTCCGTGTAAATGGCGCGCAATGTATAAACAAATTTGAATAAATAATCTATAAATGGTATTTCTTTGTTTTGTTTCGTTTTTTTTTTCAATTCTTCTTCTTCTTCTTCTTCTTCTTCTTCTTCTTCTTCTTCTTTGTTTTCATTATTTCACCTTTACCCACTCCTCCTCCTCCTCCTCCTCTCCCTTTTATTATTTTCTCTCCTTCTTCTCTTTTTCTTTGTTTTCATTATTTCATCTTTACCCACTCCTCCTCCTCCTCCTCTTATTATTTTCTCTTCTCTTTTTCTTTGTTTTCATTATTTCGTCTTTACCCACTCCTCCTCCTCTCCCTTTTATTATTTTCTCTTCTTCTCTTTTTCTTTGTTTTCATTATTTCACCTTTACCCACTCCTCCTCCTCCTCTCCCTTTTATTATTTTCTCTTCTTCTTCTCTTTTTCTTTTTCATTATTTCACCTTTACCCACTCCTCCTCCTCCTCCTCTTCCTTGTATTATTTTCTCTTCTTCTTCTCTTTTTCTTTTTCATTATTTCACCTTTACCCACTCCTCCTCCTCCTCCTCCTCTTCCTTGTATTATTTTCTCTTCTTCTTCTCTTTTTCTTTTTCATTATTTCACCGTTACCCACTCCTCCTCCTCCTCCTCCTCCTCTTCCTTGAATTATTTTCTCTTCTTCTTCTCTTTTTCTTTTTCATTATTTCACCTTTACCCACTCCTCCTCCTCCTCCTCTTCCTTGTATTATTTTCTCTTCTTCTTCTCTTTTTCTTTTTCATTATTTCACCGTTACCCACTCCTCCTCCTCCTCCTCCTCTTCCTTGTATTATTTTCTCTTCTTCTTCTCTTTTTCTTTTTCATTATTTCACCTTTACCCACTCCTCCTCCTCCTCCTCTTCCTTGTATTATTTTCTCTTCTTCTTCTCTTTTTCTTTTTCATTATTTCACCTTTACCCACTCCTCCTCCTCCTCCTCCTCTCCCTTTTATTATTTTCTCTCCTTCTTCTCTTTTTCTTTGTTTTCATTATTTCATCTTTACCCACTCCTCCTCCTCCTCCTCCTCTTATTATTTTCTCTTCTCTTTTTCTTTGTTTTCATTATTTCGTCTTTACCCACTCCTCCTCCTCTCCCTTTTATTATTTTCTCTTCTTCTCTTTTTCTTTGTTTTCATTATTTCACCTTTACCCACTCCTCCTCCTCCTCTCCCTTTTATTATTTTCTCTTCTTCTTCTCTTTTTCTTTTTCATTATTTCACCTTTACCCACTCCTCCTCCTCCTCCTCTTCCTTGTATTATTTTCTCTTCTTCTTCTCTTTTTCTTTTTCATTATTTCACCTTTACCCACTCCTCCTCCTCCTCCTCCTCTTCCTTGTATTATTTTCTCTTCTTCTTCTCTTTTTCTTTTTCATTATTTCACCGTTACCCACTCCTCCTCCTCCTCCTCCTCTTCCTTGTATTATTTTCTCTTCTTCTTCTCTTTTTCTTTTTCATTATTTCACCTTTACCCACTCCTCCTCCTCCTCCTCTTCCTTGTATTATTTTCTCTTCTTCTTCTCTTTTTATTTTTCATTATTTCACCTTTACCCACTCCTCCTCCTCCTCCTCCTCTCCCTTTTATTATTTTCTCTCCTTCTTCTCTTTTTCTTTGTTTTCATTATTTCATCTTTACCCACTCCTCCTCCTCCTCCTCCTCTTATTATTTTCTCTTCTCTTTTTCTTTGTTTTCATTATTTCGTCTTTACCCACTCCTCCTCCTCTCCCTTTTATTATCTTCTCTTCTTCTCTTTTTCTTTGTTTTCATTATTTCACCTTTACCCACTCCTCCTCCTCCTCTCCCTTTTATTATTTTCTCTTCTTCTTCTCTTTTTCTTTTTCATTATTTCACCTTTACCCACTCCTCCTCCTCCTCCTCTTCCTTGTATTATTTTCTCTTCTTCTTCTCTTTTTCTTTTTCATTATTTCACCTTTACCCACTCCTCCTCCTCCTCCTCCTCTTCCTTGTATTATTTTCTCTTCTTCTTCTCTTTTTCTTTTTCATTATTTCACCGTTACCCACTCCTCCTCCTCCTCCTCCTCTTCCTTGTATTATTTTCTCTTCTTCTTCTCTTTTTCTTTTTCATTATTTCACCTTTACCCACTCCTCCTCCTCCTCCTCTTCGTTGTATTATTTTCTCTTCTTCTTCTCATTTTCTTTTTCATTATTTCACCTTTACCCACTCCTCCTCCTCCTCCTCTTCCTCTTCCTTGTATTATTTTCTCTTCTTCTTCTCTTTTTCTTTTTCATTATTTCACCTTTACCCACTCCTCCTCCTCATCCTCCTCTTCCTTTTATTATTTTCTCTTCTTCTTCTCTTTTTCTTTTTCATTATTTCACCGTTACCCACTCCTCCTCCTCCTCCTCCTCTTCCTTGAATTATTTTCTCTTCTTCTTCTCTTTTTCTTTTTCATTATTTCACCTTTACCCACTCCTCCTCCTCCTCCTCTTCCTTGTATTATTTTCTCTTCTTCTTCTCTTTTTCTTTTTCATTATTTCACCTTTACCCACTCCTCCTCCTCCTCCTCCTCCTCTTCCTTTTATTATTTTCTCTTCTTCTTCTCTTTTTCTTTTACATTATTTCACCTTTACCCACTCCTCCTCCTCCTCCTCCTCCTCCTCCTCTTCCTTTTATTATTTTCTCTTCTTCTTCTCTTTTTCTTTTTCATTATTTCACCGTTACCCACTCCTCCTCCTCCTCCTCCTCTTCCTTGAATTATTTTCTCTTCTTCTTCTCTTTTTCTTTTTCATTATTTCACCTTTACCCACTCCTCCTCCTCCTCCTCTTCCTTGTATTATTTTCTCTTCTTCTTCTCTTTTTCTTTTTCATTATTTCACCTTTACCCACTCCTCCTCCTCCTCCTCCTCCTCTTCCTTTTATTATTTTCTCTTCTTCTTCTCTTTTTCTTTTACATTATTTCACCTTTACCCACTCCTCCTCCTCCTCCTCCTCCTCCTCCTCTTCCTTTTATTATTTTCTCTTCTTCTTCTCTTTTTCTTTTTCATTATTTCACCGTTACCCACTCCTCCTCCTCCTCCTCCTCTTCCTTGAATTATTTTCTCTTCTTCTTCTCTTTTTCTTTTTCATTATTTCACCTTTACCCACTCCTCCTCCTCCTCCTCTTCCTTGTATTATTTTCTCTTCTTCTTCTCTTTTTCTTTTTCATTATTTCACCTTTACCCACTCCTCCTCCTCCTCCTCCTCCTCCTCTTCCTTTTATTATTTTCTCTTCTTCTTCTCTTTTTCTTTTTCATTATTTCACCTTTACCCACTCCTCCTCCTCCTCCTCCTCCTCCTCCTCTTCCTTTTATTATTTTCTCTTCTTCTTCTCTTTTTCTTTTTCATTATTTCACCTTTACCCACTCCTCCTCCTCCTCCTCCTCTTCCTTTTATTATTTTCTCTTCTTCTTCTTTTTTTCTTTTTCATTATTTCACCGTTACCCACTCCTCCTCCTCCTCCTCCTCTTCCTTGAATTATTTTCTCTTCTTCTTCTCTTTTTCTTTTTCATTATTTCACCTTTACCCACTCCTCCTCCTCCTCCTCTTCCTTGTATTATTTTCTCTTCTTCTTCTCTTTTTCTTTTTCATTATTTCACCGTTACCCACTCCTCCTCCTCCTCCTCCTCTTCCTTGTATTATTTTCTCTTCTTCTTCTCTTTTTCTTTTTCATTATTTCACCTTTACCCACTCCTCCTCCTCCTCCTCTTCCTTGTATTATTTTCTCTTCTTCTTCTCTTTTTCTTTTTCATTATTTCACCTTTACCCACTCCTCCTCCTCCTCCTCCTCTCCCTTTTATTATTTTCTCTCCTTCTTCTCTTTTTCTTTGTTTTCATTATTTCATCTTTACCCACTCCTCCTCCTCCTCCTCCTCTTATTATTTTCTCTTCTCTTTTTCTTTGTTTTCATTATTTCGTCTTTACCCACTCCTCCTCCTCTCCCTTTTATTATTTTCTCTTCTTCTCTTTTTCTTTGTTTTCATTATTTCACCTTTACCCACTCCTCCTCCTCCTCTCCCTTTTATTATTTTCTCTTCTTCTTCTCTTTTTCTTTTTCATTATTTCACCTTTACCCACTCCTCCTCCTCCTCCTCTTCCTTGTATTATTTTCTCTTCTTCTTCTCTTTTTCTTTTTCATTATTTCACCTTTACCCACTCCTCCTCCTCCTCCTCCTCTTCCTTGTATTATTTTCTCTTCTTCTTCTCTTTTTCTTTTTCATTATTTCACCGTTACCCACTCCTCCTCCTCCTCCTCCTCTTCCTTGTATTATTTTCTCTTCTTCTTCTCTTTTTCTTTTTCATTATTTCACCTTTACCCACTCCTCCTCCTCCTCCTCTTCCTTGTATTATTTTCTCTTCTTCTTCTCTTTTTCTTTTTCATTATTTCACCTTTACCCACTCCTCCTCCTCCTCCTCCTCTCCCTTTTATTATTTTCTCTCCTTCTTCTCTTTTTCTTTGTTTTCATTATTTCATCTTTACCCACTCCTCCTCCTCCTCCTCCTCTTATTATTTTCTCTTCTCTTTTTCTTTGTTTTCATTATTTCGTCTTTACCCACTCCTCCTCCTCTCCCTTTTATTATCTTCTCTTCTTCTCTTTTTCTTTGTTTTCATTATTTCACCTTTACCCACTCCTCCTCCTCCTCTCCCTTTTATTATTTTCTCTTCTTCTTCTCTTTTTCTTTTTCATTATTTCACCTTTACCCACTCCTCCTCCTCCTCCTCTTCCTTGTATTATTTTCTCTTCTTCTTCTCTTTTTCTTTTTCATTATTTCACCTTTACCCACTCCTCCTCCTCCTCCTCCTCTTCCTTGTATTATTTTCTCTTCTTCTTCTCTTTTTCTTTTTCATTATTTCACCGTTACCCACTCCTCCTCCTCCTCCTCCTCTTCCTTGTATTATTTTCTCTTCTTCTTCTCTTTTTCTTTTTCATTATTTCACCTTTACCCACTCCTCCTCCTCCTCCTCTTCGTTGTATTATTTTCTCTTCTTCTTCTCTTTTTCTTTTTCATTATTTCACCTTTACCCACTCCTCCTCCTCCTCCTCCTCTTCCTTTTATTATTTTCTCTTCTTCTTCTCTTTTTCTTTTTCATTATTTCACCGTTACCCACTCCTCCTCCTCCTCCTCCTCTTCCTTGAATTATTTTCTCTTCTTCTTCTCTTTTTCTTTTTCATTATTTCACCTTTACCCACTCCTCCTCCTCCTCCTCTTCCTTGTATTATTTTCTCTTCTTCTTCTCTTTTTCTTTTTCATTATTTCACCTTTACCCACTCCTCCTCCTCCTCCTCCTCCTCCTCTTCCTTTTATTATTTTCTCTTCTTCTTCTCTTTTTCTTTTTCATTATTTCACCTTTACCCACTCCTCCTCCTCCTCCTCCTCCTCCTCCTCCTCTTCCTTTTATTATTTTCTCTTCTTCTTCTCTTTTTCTTTTTCATTATTTCACCTTTACCCACTCCTCCTCCTCCTCCTCCTCTTCCTTTTATTATTTTCTCTTCTTCTTCTTTTTTTCTTTTTCATTATTTCACCTTTACCCACTCCTCCTCCTCCTCCTCCTCTTCCTTTTATTATTTTCTCTTCTTCTTCTCTTTTTCTTTTTCATTATTTCACCTTTACCCACTCCCCCTCCTCCTCTTCCTTTCATTATTTTCTCTTCTTCTTCTCTTTTTCTTTTTCATTATTTCACCTTTACCCACTCCTCCTCCTCCTCCTCTTCCTTTCATTATTTTCTCTTCTTCTTCTCTTTTTCTTTTTCATTATTTCACCTTTACCCACTCCTCCTCCTCCTCCTCCTCCTCCTCTTCCTTTCATTATTTTCTCTTCTTCTTCTCTTTTTCTTTTTCATTATTTCACCTTTACCCACTCCTCCTCCTCCTCCTCCTCTTCCTTTCATTATTTTCTCTTCTTCTCTTTTTCTTTTTCATTATTTCACCTTTACCCACTCCTCCTCCTCCTCCTCCTCCTCTTCCTTTCATTATTTTCTCTTCTTCTCTTTTTCTTTTTCATTATTTCACCTTTACCCACTCCTCCTCCTCCTCCTCCTCCTCTTCCTTGTATTATTTTCTCTTCTTCTTCTCTTTTTCTTTTTCATTATTTCACCTTTACCCACTCGTCTGCCCTTTACTCTGCTTACGAATACTTCTATTTCCCTTTTATACATATATATCCCATTAGTGTATACGTCATTTTAGAGAATGCCTCTCTTTGAGCAGTCCCCTTGTCATTTTTTCAAACACTATGCCTTACGTCTACCAAAATACATCGGAGGGGCTTCCACCGAAGTATAGTTCTCCGTAAAATAATATTTCGTGTAATGAGAAATGATGTAGAATTAAAAACAATATGCAACCAGCCAGTCAATCGCCAAACGTGATACACGCAGGGCGGTCATGTCTCTTTCGATTCACGACTGACGAGGCAGAAAAGTTTCTTTTTGCGCTAGACTGGTTTCCAACCAGTGCTGTAGGGCTCAGTCTGTGCTACTATTTAACCCATATCTGGGAGGAGGGGAGGAGAGATGGATTCAAACCTTTCCCAGGGTTAAATCGCAAGTATGTTTACTTGCTGGAAATTTTTTTTTTCATTTTTCCTAGATGTAGCGCCAGTTATAAAACTAGGGAGATAATTTATTATTTGTAAGTAGACTCACCGTACAATTTAGTACACAGCACCCAATTAGAAATATCGGCAAATATGGAACTTTGTGCCTGCAAAATAAAAACCAAAAAACGAAGGGTCAAAAGGACGGTTTTCCCCATGACACTGCTTTTATTTTAATTACCTCTAATTTAATTACCTTTATTTTAATTACCTTTATTTTAATTATCTCTATTTTAATTACCTTTATTTTAATTACCTCTATTTTAATTAGCTTTATTTTCATTACCTCTATTTTAATTACCTCTATTTTAATTACCTCTATTTTAATTACCTTTATTTTAATTACCTCTATTTTAATTACCTTTATTTTCATTACCTCTATTTTAATTACCTCTATTTTAATTACCTTTATTTTCATTACCTCTATTTTAATTACCTTTATTTTAATTACCTTTATTTTAATTACCTTTATTTTACTTACTTTTATTTTAATTACCTCTATTTTACTTACCTTTATTATTCGGAAATGTTTATTGTTTTTTTCTTTGTTCTTGAGAATTGACAATAAAAATAATAAACGTTATTTATTTATTAGATTGTTTATTTACATTATTTATTTTTTATATTATTTATTGGAATGGTTGGCAAAAAAATCGGCTAATTGCCAATTGATTCGAACTTTATAAAATGTCAAATAAGTATGTTTCAAAAATGTATTACTGGTAAAAGATTTTCCCAAAACATTATTGCTGATATTAAAACCTATTTTTACACTTTCATAGTGTTTTGACCTCCTTTGGGGGGGGGGTAACTATTTGCCCATAGCTTGGACATTGGCAGGTGCTACCACTTCGGGTCAGGGGGCACCTGGGAACACTAGCAATAAAGAGGTACTTCCACGCCACTCAAAACCTTCTGAGCAAAGGCCTTGCTGTCTGATGTATTTTATCGTCTTAACCGGGATATAGTTTATCGTCATACAAAGGACAGAAAACGTCCTTTTGACACTCCGTTTTTTTTTTTTTTGGGGGGGGGGGTAATGAAAGTTCATGTTGGTCGCAATAGCTACAGATGTACAGCTCCTTACAAATAAGGCCAAGATAATTCATAGATCTAATAGTAAAATAAAAGTGTCTAAAGATTATTGAAGCTATTTATATTCAACAAAAACAGCCATACGTCTCAAAGAAATGGTTTAGAGTCTCCAACCCTGTATTCTACAATGCATAAAAACGAGAAGTCATTGCACATCACTGATGCACGTAGGTGAAAAGACTTCCTGCATTTGGGTTTATTGTCCTGCTTTTATTTTCTTGGTTTTTCTTTCTTTCTTTTTATCATTTCACAAGGCACTGAGGTTGAAATAGAATTAAAATAATTTAGTGAGGAGAAAGGACAATAAAAGAACAGTCTTCAGGAAGACAGAAGATGGGGCTTTTCGTTGCATATAATTTTTTTAATGTCGTAGTTGGTACCGATGCAAGAAACAGGAAGCGAGTTCTCCAGGTGAGGATTGCGAGAGAAGAAACGATTAGAATAGAACTTACGGTTGCGTGTAGCTAGGTCGACAGTTAAACGATGAGACCTACGTGCCAATCTAGTCGCATGCATAAATTCAAACAGTCAATGTACCACTAAAGAGAGATAACAAAAAGTATTCACAGAAAAGATATAGGAAAAACCACGTCACACCGGTGGAAAGGAAACTGAAGTCGAGACGCCAGGTCATTACTGATAACATTTCAGACCTTGCGTTGGATTTTGTCGAGAATCTTGAATTATATATATTTGGAGCAACATACCGGATATGGCAGGAATATTCAATGTTTGGACGAATGGTAAACTTATCGATATGCAAGATACATTCTGGTTGAGAAAAATTGTCTAGCACGACGCAGTGAATCAACTTTCCTAGCAGCAGATCTAGCAATGGATTCAATATAATCACTCCACTTCATGTCGGCGGAAAACTTTAGCCCAAGAAGGCGCAACGAGTCGTTTTACTGGAGGTTAGCATCAGCCATTCTGATAGGTTCAACATAAAAAAAATATAGCGACGTTTAAAACTCTTGATTTTTTTTTCACCTTACTTGTTTACACTCCTGAAGATGACATTTGAGTCGAAAGCTCGGAGACAGCCTTGATTTGGGATATTTTTTTTATCTTCTGCAACCTGTTTTTGTGGATGATTATACGCAGTTTAGAAAAGGCGATGGTTAAATTTAAAAGACATGCAACTGATTGAATTTTTTACGGCTTATCAACACTTTGTAGGTTATTTAAAGCTAGAAAATATTTTTTTTTACATTTTAAAACTTTTTTCTTTTAGATAATATACAAATCTAACTAATTAACCATAACTGGGGGAGAAGAGGTGGATTCATGTCTTTCTTAAGGATATTTACGCGTAAGGGAATGTGACGAATTCAACGGGAATTGGAACTCGGCTCGCCGATTAACATTTCTGAGTCGTTATCCGTTTAAATCACATGGTATTCTCAAGCTGCCACCCAGTGAGGTACTGACCAGGCTCGTAATAGACACAGCATATTTATAATTTTCAATAAAACTTGTTTTTAAAAGATTTCCCAGAAATTTATATGCTTTCTTTAATTATGTGTGAACTTAGGTTTATTGGGTTAAAATAAATTAAACTCTTTCCAGCGTAAAGAATATATTTTCAAATGAATTTTATAAACGCAGAAAATCGATGTTTATAAGGAAAAAATTATATATAATATATGAAAATATAAATATTTTTGAAAGCATAAATAATTTTTAGAAAATTAAATAGTTTAACAAAATTAAGTTTAAAATTAAATACACTATTCGTACTATTGAGCTCATCTTTGTCGCCATATTTATTACAACGTTTCGGCCGTTGTACGCTCCGGCCTTCTTCAGGTGGTTAGAATGTCGAACTGAACCCTTTATTTCGCTCTCTGGGGTAGACTGTTCTAGTTCCACGTGCCATGTATTTAATGAATGTCAGTTATCAGTTATCTCCTGTTAATTCCCCTCTGCAAGTTCTCCACTACCTTAACCGGGTATTGAACTCACACTCTTTGGGCCCTGTCACTGGATCTAATCAATGCCTTTATCCACTGTGCTATGATGGCATCTGCGTTTGCATTTCTGTATATTATAAACCTAATATTTTCAGCACCATTGTTTTTTACCAGTGTTCATATTGCAATTTTTTGCTGTTATCATTGCATTTTTTTTTACTAGAGCTTATATTGCAATTTTTGTTGTTATTATCGATTTTCTCTAGCACTCCTTATTACTGGTTCCCATATTGTATTCATCTCTATGCTTGGTCGGCTCAGGAGATTTTTGTGGCCTAGCAAATTTAAATAGATTCGCAAAATTTTTTTGATACCCACCCAAGCATGGCTAAATTATTGTAACAAAGTGGAAGCTTATACTTAACATAAGGAAGAGGCAGATGAAATTCCTGGGACACGTGATGAGAAAGGAGGGCCTGGAGAATCTGATACTCACGGGACGAATAGAGGGAAAACAGACAGGGGAAAGCAGCGCATGACATACGTGGCGGGCTTGGGCAGGTGGATAGCGGAGCGTGGTCTGGGGGAGTTGGCAGAAACCTGTTGAGAGCAACAAGGGATCGGGGCAAGTGGAAGGCCATGATCGCCTACGTCCTGAAGGCACAGGGAACATAGAAAAATATATGTAGAATAATTTATTTGTTTTGCATTTATTTTTTTTAAAATTTAATATCTAAACTTTTAAAAATTACAAATTTCAATAAAATGGTATAAAAAAAAGTTTTAAAATTTCCTGATTAAAAATATCGAAAAAGTTGAC
>OZ038518.1:42300079-42322579 GCA_964036315.1 Acanthosepion esculentum
TTGTTCTCCCCGTCAGTTATGCGCCATGCGTGAAACACGATACATGACTGACGAGGCAGATTTTTTTTTCCCGGCAGTAGGTTGCCATTTCTTCATCCAATAAATCCATCTTCATCGATCTTCATCTATAGAACCCGGTTTACACTATTTACATTATTTACATTATTCGGATTATTGTTCTCTTCTTTGTCGCCATATTTATTATAACGTTTCGGCCGTTGTACGCTCCGGCCTTCTTCAGGTAGTTGGAATGTTGAACTGAACCCTTTATTTTGCTCCGATTCTTCAATCCGAACCGCTAATCCAATACTCCACCGTGCCTCATACAATATGCACATACCACGTGATTTCTTAAAATAAAAAAATAAAATAGAAAATAAAATAAAATAAAATTCGAAATTTATAATCTGAAGTTCTTTTTTCCTATTTTATTATGGATTCATCCCACAATATTATGAATTAAAAAAAAGATTTATTTTTTAAGTTTAAAAATTTACGCCATATGAGAACTTTTTTTTGTTTGGCTTCTGGATGGCGATCAATTAGCAATGAATTTAAATAATAAACTGAACTCCCTATTTACTTTTATAAAATTTAATTATTTTTTTCTTAAATATTCATGATCTGGTGTGCTTAATATATATTTTAGTGTTATGCGTTATTTATATAGACACAAATTTTCATAGAAAATATGTGTACTCCTCTGAATCGAACCTGTATCTTACATAGAACCGTCATATAGCCTGACGTGTTATACCAGTTCAGCTACAAAGGAGCGTCTGGTTGGCAAGGTCGATTTTATTGTTTTTAAACTAGAATTTTCCATGATTTTCCTTGATCATTCATTTCTGATCGAAGCGTAGCCAAACGTAAACAAATGACGTCACAGACTACGAAATGGACAAAATCCGACAATTATTTTAAGATATTTTCTGTTTGTAAGTTATTTTTTTTATAGATACAAACATTTAAGTAAATGTTCTGTTTATAATAAACAGTATTAAGAACATTTACCGGCCTGAATGTGCGAGACATTTTCACAGAAAATATGTGTCCTCCGACAGGAATCGAACCTGTATCTTACACGGAACCGTCATATAGACTGACGTGCTACACCAGTTTAGCTACGAGAGAGCGTCTAATTAACAAAGTCGATTTTACTGATTTTAAACTACAAATGTCCCATGATTTCCCTCGAATATCCATATCGGCTCGAAGCGTATCTTAACGTAAACAAATGACGTCAGGGACTTCGAAAAGAACAAAGTCATACAATTATTTTAATGTATTTTATTGTTATTCGCTATTTAGATAGACAGAAATATTTAAGTAAATGCTCTGTTTATAATAAACAGTATTAACAACATTTACTGGCCTGAATACAAAGCATTTACTTCAATATTTGTGTATATATATATAAATAACGTATAACAATAAGATATATTAAAAAAATTGCCGGACTTAGTCCATTTCGTAGTGTGCATATATATATATATATATATATATATATATATATATATATATATATATATATATATGTGTGTGGGTGTGTGTGTATTTAGCCATCAATTCTTCTTTCATGCACATTTCATTGAATACGACAGACAAGGTGCTTTTATTTAGTTTTTTATACAATTTCTCATGCGATCTAATAATTCTTTTCTTTTCGGATGATAAATTATATAGAAAAAAAATGATTATTTCTAGTCACAATGTCTATTGTAAACTCTACGCCCTTTTACAGTATTTAAATTAGGTTGGTCGATTTTACAACATTGTTGCTTTATTTAATGTCGAAATTTGTACAGGCTACACAGTGAGGATCGAACTCACTACTCATTTTTAATATGCAACCTGACTAACCTCACTAAGCATTACTCCACACATGATAGCTTAATTCGTTGGTTTTATGTAATAGCGAAGTCATTACTTAGAAGGAAGAACACTTACCTCGATCACTATTAACCTACGCCTAGGCAGCGAGGGAGTAAGTTAAGAACGCAAACCTCGCTTTGGGATTTCTGTTTAATACACTTCAAATATTTGTGTATAGTCAAACCTATATGGTAGACTTATCTTTTTTTTTTAATCAATCTCTGTTGTTTTGACAAGCATCTACTACAATAAATGCTTTTAAAATAACACAATCCAAAATGGCTGGTCATTCAGAGCCGAAACTTATCAGGTTTGCAATTACATTTTTTTATTCTTCATTTTTTTTACTTGCTAAAAAGGTCGCTGGCATTTGAACAGTCACTGCACAAGGATACGCAGCACAAATATTTATTTTATTATCTGTGGTATTTTTTTTATCACTGTCTCGATGAAATTCAGTCGGGTATTCAAGGGTGAATATAACAATCATTAAAGTGTCGGAATCGACAAATAGATCAGATATCAAAATAAATTAAGACCTTTTTTTCTTCCTGTCAAACCTTGATTTTACAGTATATGATTAGTTTAAAATATGTGAGTTTAAAGAAGGCGACAATGCCACTAAGACAGAAGCGGTTACGAAGAGAGAAAGTAAATCAGAAGACATTAGTTAGGAGAAGTCACAATACAAGAACAGGATTCAAGATGGAAGAAGATCTGTCTATATTTCTGAGATGAGGCATTATGTACACTATTTACATTATTCGGACTATTGTCCTCATCTTTGTCGCCATATTTATTACAACGTTTCGGCCGTTGTACTCTACGTCCTTCTTTAGGTGGTTGGAATGTCTACTTCGTGTACTGAGCACTTTACGTAGTTATTTTTACTCGTTTTCGGAGATTTTTCTTTGGACTCTGATCTTGAACTCTGGACAACTGTTTTCGCCTCAATTTCATGTTCTCAGTTCTTTCTTTTTTTATTCCTCATTTTTCCTTGGGCATTGGTTTGTTCAATCACAAGGTGAAATACCAAAGGTTTTTCCAAACGAGTGCCACTATTCATATATATATATATATATATACATACATATATATATATATATATATATATATATATATATATATATATATATATATGTATATATATATATGTACAAGATAACCCCAAAAAGTTATGTCCGTTTATAAAGGAAAAAAAGAAAACGCTTCACAGTATGCGTAACTTATATTTAGTTTTCGAAGTAATCGGCATCCAGCACCTTCTGCCAACGTGTCTCCAGCTGTTCAATGCCCTTACGGTAGAACTCGAGGATGAGGGTTGGGGGGTTGACGCAAAGAAGTCCGTGAGGGCTTTGCGCAAGTCTGCTTCATTGGTGAAGGATTTGCCACGAAGATGATTATCCAGGGAGTGGAAGAGGTGGTAATCGGGTGACTCAAGGTCAGGTGAATAAGGTGGATAGCACAAAGTCTCCCAGCCAAGTTTCTGTATGGTATCCCTGACCACTCGCACGACATGCGGCCTGGCGTTGTCATGGAGGAAAAGCACACCTTTGCGATTCACCAGTCCTTGCCCCTTCTGGCGCAATGCCTATTGCACACGTTTCAATTGCTGCGAGTATAGGTCCCCAGTGACCGTTTGGCCCGTTGGTAGCAGTTCATAATGAACCACTTGACGACCTGTCCACCACATACAAAGCATAATCTTGCGTGGGTGCATAGGCGGGCTTGCGGTGAGAGTGACAGCATCCTGAGGAGACAAGCAATGTCTGGAACGCTTGGGAGTTTCGTACAGAACCCACTTTTCATCACTGATAAGCACCCGATTGAATAAGGATGCGGTACGGTGGCGAGAAAGCAGCGATACGCAGGCTGCCACTCGTCCCTTGTGGACCTCCGACAGCGTTTGCGGAACCCACTTGCTCAGTTTGTACGTCTTACCTAGGCGGTGCAGGTGAAGTCTAACTGTTTCATCGGAAACGTTGAACTGTCTTGCAAGTTCACCACACGTTAGACTACTGTCCTCTTCAATGGCCGTCTTCAGGACTCCGTCATTCAAGACCTGTATTCGTCCACTGCGAGGCTCACCATGGAGAGAAAAATCTCCCGACTTGAATTTTCGAAACCAACGCCTTGCAGTACGTTCATCTACAGCACTATCCCCAAACGCTTGACATATGCGGCGACTTGATGCAGCTGCTGATAACCCCACTTTGAAGTCGTAGAGCAAACAGCCCCGAACGAGATCTCTACACACTACCATCCTTCTCACAGCTGTACGGCTTATAACTGATGGCCTGGCACAGTGCGCGTGTTTTTTTATAACGTCTGATGTTCCTACTTCCGGCTGTCCGAATTTGAAAACAATTGATACACGCATTTCGTATATATTTCATTCAATGACTAATCCAAAAATGGACATAACTGTTTTGGTTACCTTGTATATATGAGTAAAATGGTTGTCACTTAGCTGATTGATGTTACCTTCAGCATCCTGACTCCAGAGTTTCGTAGACGGACCAGTCCGTCCACTCGCCAGGGGTATCAACAATAGATAGATAGATAGATAGATAGATAGATAGATAGATAGATTATAATCGCATCCCAGATTACCAGGAACCGGTTTTATAAAGGCAGGAAATCTTAAAGAACCTATTCAGCTTATTTTCTTTTCAATTTGTGAATAAAAACAAATCACCTCATATAATATGAAAAAGAATTAAACCATTTTGATAATTAATAGACGACATTTATCTATTAAGATATTTCCAGATTGAAATTCTGTTCTCATCTTATTTCTGTTCAGAAGTATGACACTTTTTGACTCTAGTGTCATCAGCTGTATTATGGCTTCTTAGCCACAATCCAACAGAATCACTGCAGTCCCAAAGATCCAAGGGAAGATTATCAAATCTAAGACTAGAAGATTAACCACATTTTTAACTTCAAGGCGATTTCTTTTGTCAGAATAAATTATGTTCATCCTAGAAAACCCTCTTTCAGCCCCCGAAGAACTAAAAGCAATGGAATTAATTATATTTTTAGTTCTTTGGATAGTTTTGTGTACAACAGGTTTATGGTAATTTCTCCTTACGTTTTCAATGTGATAACGGAAATCATTGTTGTTGTTGATGTTGTTATTGGTGGAGGTGGTGCGTGGGCGGGATGGTCGTGTGTCACTTGGCGTGCGTCCCGAGCGTAGCGTAAATAACATTTTACCTTGGCCATAGGCTATTAATATATATTTTCCGCTAATCCAACAAGCGGTTTTATAATTTTAACAATTGGTTCACGCGAAATGGTGCGAACCGGTAGGATGCTAACACACACACACACACACACACACACACACACACACACTCTCTCACTCTCTCTCTCTATATATATATATTTTTATATATATATATATATATATATATATATATATTTAAAGACATTTATATTATGTTTAACGTTCTTTTTATAGATACATGTATTTAAGCAAATGCTCTGTTTTATAATAAACAGTATTAAATAACATTTACCGGCCTGAATGTCCGAGAAATTTTCATAGAAAATTTTCGCTCTCCGACAGGAATCGAACCTGTATCCTATACGGAACCATCATTTCGCGTGATGTGCCTTAACCTTTCGGCCACAGAGCAGCGTCTGGTTAGCAAGGTCGATTTTACTATCTTTAAACTATAAATATAATATAAATAATATAATAATAAATAATAAATAATATAAATGTCTTTAAATAAATTGTCGGGCTATGTCCAATTCTAAAATATATATATATATATATATACAGGTGACCCAAAAAAACGGGAATTTATGAAGTGCGTATTGCCAGACATGAGCAAGTGGCAATATTGCGAGACAGTGACGTTGAGCAAGTAAACATTTTGCCATTTTAGTAACGAGAATGAAATCCCAGCTGAGATGTTGCAGCAGTCAATGAGGAATCTCAACAGCAGATTTCAAGAATGCATTTGTACAGGAGGACGCCATCTACAGGACGTAATTTTAAAAAAATGAAAATTCCATCATTGTTTCTTAAATGGCATGTTTTAAGGTTTCAATTACTATGAATTAAATACTTTTCTTCCATCACTCTTGGTTTTATTGGATTGTTAAAAAGTTCCCTTTCTTTTGGGTCACCCTGTATATATTTATATATATATATATATATATATATATATATATAAAGACATTTTTATGTTTATACATTCTTTTTATAGATACAAATATTTAAGTAAATTTTCTGTTTATAATAAACAGTATTAAACAACATTTACCGGCCTGAATGTCCAAGAAATTTTCATAGAAAATATTCTTCCTCCGACAGGAATCGAACCTGTACCCTATACAGAACCGTAAACCCTAATTTCAATCACCCAACGCCAGTTATTAGACATATTCCATCATCTGTTGAACGCCGTATAAACAAGCACTCTTCTAGCAAAGAAATATTCGATAAACTCAAAATTATCTATAACAAAATCCTTACCGACAGTGGTTACAGATCTTCCGAAATAGAATATAGAGAAAACTGTAATTACTCTAAAAAAAACAATAGAGGAAGGAGAATAATTTGGTATACACCTCCCTTCAACAAGTTAGTCCGTACCAAATTAGGGCACAGATTCTTAAATCTAATTAACAAACGCTTCCCTAAAAAAGTAAATTAAGCCAGATCTTCAACCGCAATACCTTAAAAATTAGCTACAGCTGTTCTAGAAACTTAGATAAAATTATTAAATCCCATAACAATAGAATACTGAAACTACATAGTGATAATAAACGAAACCTAAATACAAGTTCTAATACACCCCAAGAAAAAAGACTCTGCAACTGTAGAATCCCCGGTCAATGTCCATTATTAAACAGATGCTTAACCAAATCCATAGTGTATATGGCCTATATCTCATCAAATGAGAACCCCGGAGATATTAAGCTGTATGTGGGGTCTACTAGCAGACCTTTTAAGGATA
Source organism: Acanthosepion esculentum (assembly GCA_964036315.1). Classification (NCBI taxonomy): domain Eukaryota; kingdom Metazoa; phylum Mollusca; class Cephalopoda; order Sepiida; family Sepiidae; genus Acanthosepion; species Acanthosepion esculentum. The sequence continues at coordinate 42,306,931 of OZ038518.1, forward strand.
GGTATTACAATCACTTGAACTCCTTTACAAATACAGCCAAACGAAATATGACATCACTTTCGACATATATTTGGAAACTCAAGGAAGAAGGAAAAACACTTAAAATTAAATGGAAAATCCTAAGACAAGCCAGAACCTGCAATTCACTGAGCGAACCTTGCTTCCTATGTTTACAGGAGAAAATATGTATCATTGAACTCTTGAATAATAACCAATTATTAAACCAAAGATATGAGACTACCGTTTTCTGTAGACATACTAAGGATTTAACACTACAATCTTGCTAAATTCCCAATCCCATAACTATGAACCTTTTATAATTATATATACACAAAAAACGTTCTTTCGATTACAAAATAAATAGTGATAACCCAAACATAAAGAAATGCAATCCAACTTTAGAAATCTTATAGAAAAACCTAAAAATAACACTCCTAATAATTATAAAAGATAACTCGAAATTCTTTTTACCTACTCAAATGTAATATTATCCCCTATCGCTATCTTCCCTCCCCTACCTCTCAAACTTAGGGCGCTTGTGAGTTGACGTACCTAAAATTTGACCGATGTTTATCATCGAAAAAATGTCCACACACCATTCAACATTAACTACCCGGTCCACCCAACACCAAACTGCTGTCAACAACCACTATTGTTTCACTTCGATACTCTATGTATATTTTGTAAGTATATTTTTCTTCTCAAAAAATGGAAAAAGGAAGTGACGTTTTACATCCGGGCTTGCCTACAAACAGGATCGTTCATAACCATTTCCGACCATCACCCGTAGATGTGCAGTTAAAATGCACTGAAACCAAGTTGCATCTTTGTAGTGAGTAAAATGGTTTTGTCTATATGATAAAATTATAATAAATAAATAATTATCGCTCTACTATCTGTATCGAGCTCTTTTTTGAATTAACGCTGCGAACGTTGGAATTTATAGATTACTTTCGTTCTCATCGCATCGGATATATATATATATATATATATATATATATATATATATATATATATATATATATACAACAATACATATACGCATATATAATGTGTGCGTGTGTAATATCGCACATTGAGTATTGGTTTTAATAAAATAGTGCATGATGTATAAAAATAGAGTTATAATAATTATATTATATATATATATATTATATATATTATTATATATATAATATATATTATATAAAATAGAGCTATAATTTATATTATTAATATACATTTTTTACTCACCGGTGGTGAAAACTAATGTATATTTTTTATTAGTACAAGGAGCGACGGAAATATCTCCCAGATAATGATTAGACATTAGTGGCAAAAGTCTCTTCAACTATCTAATGCCTTACCATCATGTTAATATATATATATATATATATATATATATATATATATATATATATATATATATATATATATATATATATAGAGAGAGAGAGAGAGAGAGAGAGAGAGAGAGAGAGAATTTATAAATTTGACATGTTTCAGTGTTTAAGTTCATCTTATTTTATCATTTTGCCAGATATCTTATATATATATATATATATATATATATATATATATATATATATATATATATATATATATATATGTATATATATATATATATATATATGTGTGTGTGTGTGTGTGTGTGTGTGAGCGTCCGTGTGTTTTCTAATGAATTAGCGGATTGTATTTTTAATACATCATTTCTTATTAATAAAGAATATGTGCTTTTCAGTCGTGATCGAACAGGCGTCCTTTTTTTAGAGATGATGTTTTCTCCTACCTACATGAGGTAGATAGACAGATAGATAGTGTGGTATGCCCAAATCTATGTATGTATCGATCTCAATTTGTTCAGATCTATCCATCTCATTTTGTTTAGATCTCTCTATCTCACATTAAGATCTATCTATCTATCTATCTATCTATCTATCTATCTATCTATCTATCTATCTATCTATCTATCTATCTATCTATCTATTTCACTTTGTTAAGATCTATTTGTTGATCTCACTGTGTTCGCATCTATCTATCTATCTATCTATCTATCTATCTATCTATCTATCTTACATTGTTCAGATCTATCCCATTTTGTTCAGATCCATTTATCTCTTAACAAAGCCCTACCTATCTATCTCACTTTGTTCGCATCTATCTATCTATCTATCTATCTATCTATCTATCTATCTCACATTGTTCAGATCTATCCCATTTTGTTCAGATCCATTTATCTCTTAACAAAGCCCTACCTATCTATCTCACTTTGTTCGCATCTATCTATCTATCTATCTATCTATCTATCTATCTATCTATCTATCTATCTATCTATCTATCTATCTATCTATCTATCTATTTCCCGTTGTTAAGATCTACCTGTTGATCTCACTCTGTTCGCATCTATCTATCTATCTATCTATCTATCTATCTATCTATCTATCTATTTCCCGTTGTTAAGATCTACCTGTTGATCTCACTCTGTTCGCATCTATCTATCTATCTATCTATCTATCTATCTATCTATCTATCTATCTATCTATCTATCTATCTATCTATTTCCCGTTGTTAAGATCTACCTGTTGATCTCACTCTGTTCGCATCTATCTATCTATCTATCTATCTATCTATTGTCTTCCTTTTACTATTTACTTTCACTATTCACCTGCAGTGTTCATATCTCTCGAGCAATTATATATCGAAGTGACCGTAAAAATAAACGATCGCGCTTCAACGCTGCCATACGTTCGAAGGCAAAAGAAGGAAAACATTCACAAGTTTATTTACCATTTATTTTGCAAAGGAAATCATCCATGCAGTGTTTATATATATATATATATATATATATATATATATATATATATATATTGCGCTACAGGATTGCGCAACACGTCCTTTCATGAAAATCATAATAAGTCTTTCGATTATTGAACATTATGTCATATTGCACGACCATAAAGTCGTCATGAAGGCTATAAAAAGTGAAGGATTTGCCACGATCTATTTGCCGTCAATATGCCGGGACAAATTAGCCAAGCAGAAATGCGTCCACCTTACATCTATCTATCTATCTATCTATCTATCTATCTATCTATCTATCTATTCGTCTTAGCCTTTTCATTATCTATCTATCAAGCATTAAATAATAAACATTTTCTATTTTATAGTAACGTTTTTGAAGCTTTATTATATTTTTCTATCTTGTAATAATAATAATATCAAATTGTTTATGTCAGCCTGATGATATCTATCTATCTATCTATCTATCTATCTATCTATCTATCTATCTATCTATCTATCTATCTATCTATCTATTCAAACCTGTTCATTATCTATCTATCTATCTATTCAAACTTGTTCATTATCTATCTATCTATCTATCTATCTATCTATCTATCTATCATAGCCTTTTCATTATTTATCTAGCATTAAATAATAAACATTATCTATATTTATAGTAACATTTGTGAAGCTTAATTTTATTTTTCTATGTGGTAATAATAATAATAATAATAATAATAATAATAATAATGAGAAGAAGAAGAAGAAGAAGAAGAAGAAGAAGAAGAAGAAGAAGAAGAAAAAAGAATATCAAATTGTCTATGTCAGCTTGATGATATATATCTATTCATTATCTATCTATCTATCTATCTATCTATCTAAACCTATTCATTATCTATCTATCTATCTATCTAGTGAGTTATTTTAACTTGTTTTCAGTTTAGGATTTGGTTTGCCATTCCTTTGTAAAGTCTACATCAACTGATACATCTAACTTCCCCTCCTAATTTCTGAAATTAATTTTTTTTTTTTTTGCCCGTTTCCCATTCCTCCCTATATTTTTAACAGGTGTAGCGGATTATCCTTGGTTTCCTGTTTAAATTTGGGTTCCCGGTTTTCAGTTCCTTCTAAAGTCTTTCCATTCTCTTTCACTCCCTGTAGCTCCTTGTGTCTTAATGCCATTATCGCCTTTCTTGGGGTGAATTGGTAAAATGAAATAGTTTCTCGTAATGTACTTGTAAAATACGTTTAACCTGAAAGTAGCCTATCACCACCCTCAGCATTAAAAAGGCAACGCAGATTCGGTTCCTGTTGGATAGTAATTTTTCTTTATTAAAATCGTTCATTCTTTATATATATATATATATATATATATATATATATATATATATATATATATATATATATATATATATATATATATATATATATCACAGCAATAAACGTATGAAGCTTGATATTACTAGACATATTAAAAACGGGCGAAGCAACTGGTTTCGCTCCCGCTCATCAGGATTACAACGGGAGATTTAATTTAAATTAAAAACACAGAAAATGTACAATAAAAGGAAATGTGGTGGAGGAGGGGAAAATGAGTAAAAGGAGCTAGAGGCAAATGACAGCGAGCCCCACCAAACACTCACGTTGTTTACACAAGGAAGGCTTGCTGGACCCGATGTAAAGTGCCTTCAGCTCCTTAAGGTGAAATAACAAGTGTGACCGGGACAACACGGTGAACTGGTCAGCAGATTGTGTGCAGCTAATTTTATTGTTGACAGTTCAACAGTTTGACCGAATACTTTCAAATGTTTTTAAAAAATTGACTCTACATATATATATATAAGACATTGATAAAAAATTTTGACCCTGAAGATGAACAATGATGTTCGAAAGTACTCGGTTATCCTACGGACAATATTTATGCATGATTCCGCTACAAGACAATTTGCAAATGTTTTTTAAAATTTGAGTATATATATATATATATATATATATATATATATATATATATATATATATATATATATATATATATATATGTTAAGACATTTTTATGTTTATACATTCTTTTTTATAGATAAACATAAAAAATAAATTTTTATTAACATAAAAATGTCTTAAAATAATTGTCGGACTTTGTCCATTTCATAATGTGTGACGTCATTTGTTAACATTTGGATTCGCATCGAGCAGATGTGAATGGACGTGAGAAAATCGTGGAAAATTGTAGTTTAAAGACAGTAAAATCGACCTTGCTAACCGAAACGCTTCTCTGTCGCGAAATCGCTGAAAGCACGTCAGGCTATATGACGGTTCCGTACAGGATACAGGTTCGATTCCTGTCGGAGGACGCATATTTTCTATGACAATTTATCGGACATTCAGGCCGGTAAATGTTGTTAATACTTAAATATTTGTATCTATAAAAAAGAATGTATAAACATAAAAATGTCTTAAAATAATTGTCGGACTTTCATTTTTTCCCATAAATATGGCATTCCTTATAGTTATATTTTTATCAAATGTATGTATAATAAGCGTTCTACAAGATTGCCATACAGGACCCACCCTTTTCCTGCTGAAATAGTTAAATGTAACCGCTACTTCTACTCCAACAGCTTCTTTTCTCACACTTCTCGACAGTGGAACTCCCTTTCACCGTCAGGAACTCCCTTCCACTGTCTACTTGTTCCTTGATAATTACAATCTTCAAAGATTTTAAGCAACGCCAATCGCCATCTTCTGTTATCTTTGAACCACGTTCATCTTTTATCCTTATTTTCTCTCACTTTTTCTCCCTGTAGCTCCGTGTGTACTAGCAGCATTCACGCCTTGTTTTGGGCGAAATGATTAGTGTATATACATACATACATACATATATATATATATATATATATATATATATATATATATATATATATATATATATATATATTTGTGTATTTAGGCAGCAATTCTTCTTTTAAGCACATTTCATTAAAAACGACTGACAAGGTGCTTTTATTTAGTTTTTTATATAATTTCTCGTGCGATCTAATAAAGTTTTTCTTTTCAGAGGATAAATTATATAAAAACTGTCCGATTGTTCTTTTTATCCGAGCGCTTTCGGCTATACATTTAGCCATTTTCAAGGATTATATTTCAACTGTTAGAATTAGAAATAGAAATAGTTTGTTATATGTATGTTTATAAAGTGATTCATTTTTTTGTTTCAAAACACGGTCAAGATATTATGTCCATATATATACATTAGACTCTCCCGTCGGTTTCGACGTATGAGGTTCTGACAGCTTAGTTGATTCAGTTATGAAATTTTGTGCGATAATCTTAAGTGGCATTTAAGACCCGCTAGTGATTTACAAAGGAGGCCACATATGGAGCAAGAGTGAGGATTGTGAGATGAGATTACTGTTAGGTTGGCTGACCTTTTAGATCTTGCTCTCGCTTCTTGAAGATGATTCAGACAAGCAGATGGAATACTGCTGAGTCCACTAAAACAGGTTGATCTCCAATCTACCCGCTCCAACACTAAGCGCTCAAGGGTGTTATGTGGTATATTGTACAATATATATATAACCAAGTATAGGATTGGTGTATACGGAATAAATTCCAATAACCAACAATTACTATTCTGAAAAGAGTGGTCAATACAGAGTAGAGCAAATATAATTATTTTTTCGAAAATTATAACATAAATATGTTATAAAATCACAACAAAAATAGCCTTTTTTCCAACACTTCTGGTGTCTTGTCAAGTGATGGTGTGGCGTGTAGAATCAAGGGTTCCCTCGATAGGGGAAACGCTGTTACATAATCTGGAATGACCAATCAAAATACAAGTATATGAGAATTCCCAAAACTTGACAACGAACTAAGGTTATAATAATTATTTAATGCTTTAATGTTAGGGTTAGACTAAAATAGAATTCATTCTAACTAATACATATTCAATTATTCTATAAAATTAAAAATTAAATATTACCAATTTTAAATTTTAAATTTAATCTATATTAAATTTTAAATTATATATATATATATATATATATATATATATATATATATATATATATATATATATATATATATATGTATATATATATATATATATATGTATATATATATATATTTTTTTTTTTTTGTCATCCACAGACAGACTTTAATGGATGTCAGTTATCAGTTATCTCCTGTCAATTCTCCAAGTTCTCCACTGCCTGAACCGGGTATTGAACTTACACTCTTGGGGTCCTTTCGCTGTATCTAACTAACGTCTTTATCCAATGACAGGACCCAAAGAGTGTGAGTTTAATACCCGGTTAAGGCAGAGGAGAACTTGGAGAGGGGAATTAACAGGAAATAACTGATAAGTGACATCCATTAAACATGGTACGTGGAACTAGAACAGTCTACCCCATTGAATGAAATAAATGGTTCAGTTCGCCATTCCAACCACCTGAAGAAGGCCGGAGCGTACAACAGCTGAAACGTTGTAATAAATATGGCGACAAAGATGAGGACAATAATCCGAATAATGTAAATAGTGTACATAATACCTCATCTCAGATATATAGACAGATACTGAAGAATGCCGGAGCGTACAACGTCCGAAACGTTGTAATAAATATGGCGACAAAGATGAGGACAATAGTCTGAATAATGTAAATAGTGTACATAATGCCTCATCTCAGAAATATAGACTGATACTTGTCTTATGCCCCTTTCTATTTTTGTATATTTCTTGTTCTATACGTATGCAGTCGGTTTGTTCAGAGTGTAGGTTCTGGATTATTCTACTATCCTTTCAAAATATAGCAAGGTTACGTAGCAGTTCCAAGAATTCTTTTTGACGTACCTTATCCATCGTTTATGGTGGGGGGGGATCAGTTATGTGAAGTCAAATTATTTTTATGAATTTGCGTTGACGAGAATAGAGGAAAGGATAGGTTGTCATTTGAAGTAGTCGATTGACCTCCAGTTAATTGAAAGTGTAAGTTGCTAAATTTCAATAAAGGAAATAGAAAAGAAAAGAGAAAAAATGCATATATAACGTCATGAGAAAGAAATAGAAATAGTCGAGTCTCTCGACGTGTCGTGAAGTCCCTACTCAACCGCGGCAAAAACCTGGCCTGTCAGCAAGAAATGTATTAATTCACAAAAGCAGTGAAACGAAGAGACATTAAAACAAATATTGACACAAGGCTGACACTTCTTATTTAAAATTCTGTACAAGAATGGCCTTTGGGCGCACCTGGCGTATCTGGAGAGGCAAATACTTCAAAAATGTCAAAAATTATCATGACGACAAAATAAATAAATATGACATATATATATATATATATATATATATATATATATGACATATTTATTTATTTTGTAAATAATATATATATATATATATGACATATTTATTTTGTAAATAATATATATATATATATATATATTTATTTTGTAAATTATATATATATATATATATATATATATATATATATATATATATATATATATATATATATATATATTATTTTGTATTTTCAGTAAAAGCGTGAAACCAGTGTCACAAGCTCATATCCATACAACTGAATATATATATATATATATATATATATATATATATATATATATATATATATATATATATATATAAGTATGACATGTCATTTATATTTGTTTTGGTATGTTTGTCACTTCTCAAGAAGAAAGAAAATGTATAAATTCACTTTGATGTGATAAGTTTTTATTCTAATTCTAATCATAGCTTTTTAAAACAATAAACATTACAGAATAGGGAAGGTGGTCAAAAAAATGCGATGTCATGAGAAGACCCTCCTTTTAACACGACGTCCTACTGCGGGCACGTTATATATAAATATGCTATATTTATTTATTCTGTCATTATATATTTGTTGTTATATATATATATTTGTTGTCATATATATATATATAAATATATATATATATATAGATAGATAGATAGATAGATAGAGAGAGAGAGAGAGAGAGAGAGAGAGACCAAGGGAATTCAGAGCAGCATGAATCCATCCAGCTCTTATCTCAAATAACAACTTAAAAGAGACTGTTTTACCAACACAAGGACTGACCAAAATTCATGTTAAAAAAATAAAAAACAAATGAAAACTACAGAGAAAAGTTCATTTTCTCCATCAAGACAATCATTTCTGTAGTTCACTGTTACTAGCAAGCAGAATTTTTTTTTCTCCTGATGATGGGCATGTTGGCCGAAACTAGTCGAGGAATCTAAATGAAACAATAATAAAAACGAAAGAATATTAATATACAACCCAGTGTATCTGAGATTTTAATTTTTTAATATTTTTTATTGTTAAATATATACACACACACACACACACACACATATATATATATATATATATATATATATATATATATATATATATATATATATATATATATAATTGTGTATTTGGGGAACATTCCCTCTTTTACACAGGTTTCATTAAAGACGACAACTGACAAGGTACTGTAATTATGTAAAACATTTTATTGCATTCATACTAGGGATTTCTTTTGGGGACATAGAGTGTGTATGATAATACACACACACACACACACACACACACACACACACACACATTCTCTCTCTCCCCCTTTCTCTCATTATATATACAGAGAGATAAAGATAGAGCTAGACAGAGATACAGGTTTCACAGACAAGGCATAGCAATTAAGCGGTCCTGAAGATTGCTTAAAAGCATGAAATAGACAGTTGCCATTGGATGTTGATGCCAGTGTCCACTCTTATATTTATACACGTTCTAACCCTCATATTGACCAATTTTACCCACAAACATACCATACCTTGAAACGGAAATTTTATCATATATCTAAACGTGTGTGTATGTGCAAAAATTAAAAATAGAGTGTATCCGTAAAAAAAGAACAATATGCAAACTAGAAAAGAAAAATAACCTGATGAATATTCATGTGCCATTCTTAAATTTTGAAAAAAGAATAATATTTCTGCTCTTGTATATAAATACATGCTACAAAATATAATCCTAGCATATGCTTAGACAAAATACATCAGTGTGTGTGTTTGTTTGTGTGTATACAAAAACAAAAAAACAAACAAATATGAGTACCTACTAAAAATAACGTTTAAAGTGTTAAAAACCTGTTGTATTGATAAATAAAAACCTTAGAATATATATATATATATATATATATATATATATATATATATATATATATATTGTGATCAAATATGGATTAGAAAGAATGATAGGATAAACGTTTCATATTTATCCCTTATCTCATATATATATATATATATATATATATATATATATATATATATATATATATATATATATATGTGTGTGTGTGTGTGTGTGTGTGTGTGTGTGTGTGTGTGTGTGTGTGTGCAGGTATGTAGAAAAATAAGAAAGAACATGTTAGGTAAATAATCCGAAATGTATCGAAGGAATTATATATATATATATATATATATATATATATATATATATATATATATATATAGATATATATAGATAATATTAGTGGTAAATATACACATACATATGGAATCATATATCTAAAATATAAACATATATACATGCATACATACACATACATATATGTATAAAAATAATTACAAGAGGATATGATCCAGGTAGAACTCGATGTCCAGGACAGAGTAAGGATATAATAAAAAGACTTAAACACTAATATGCCATGGTCATAATTTATTCCATTGGAATCGTAAATACGATCCAATTCATCAGCCCTACAAATTCAATTTTTTAGCTACTTTCAAGGATTAAATATTTTAACTGTTAAATAAGAAATAGTTTGTTGTATGTATGTTTTATAAAAATGTTTTCATGTTTTTCAAAACACGGACAAGATATTGTGTCCATGTACAAAGTTAATATTATTAAGTGTTAGTTTTTTTATTTTTATTAATAAGGCTTCCATTATTTTCAGCCTTTTCTTTTGCATGTAGATGATGCTATTATATTAATGCTGTCAACAAGCATGTTACGAATAGTGCCCGGTAGGTCTCCATGAATATTTAAATGAGATCTATTGTCAGAAAGGTGTAGAGTGAGTCTGCGTGTCAAACATCTTGTAGTGTGGCCTATATAATTATTTACGAATTTTGATTGATCAGGAATACAATTCCTTAATGGGCATTTAAATTCGTAAATAATATTTGCCCTATTTAGTTTTGTTCTAGGTGGTGAATTATTATTTTTAACTATAAGGTTAGAGGTTTTAAATTGTTTGTAATAATTAATTAATCTAATTTTTTTGCTATTATCAACTGGCGTTATGCATTTTTTTTTATAATGTTCTTAATCCTGCTTGGATAAAAAGAACATTCGGACAGTTTTTATATAATTTATCATCCGAAATGAAAAAAATTATTAGATCGCATGAGAAATTGTATAAAAAAACTAAATAAAAGCACCGACTGGTGAGAACCAAAAATGTTTATGAACAATTCTATTTAAGCTGTTTCTCCCTGTTTTTTTGCCATAAGCAGCTTGCTTGTAAATAGAATTGTTCATAACCATTTTTGGTTCTCAGCAGTCGAGATGCAGCCGCAGAGAAACAAAAATACATCTTTGTAGTGCATAAGTTTTTTTGTCCGTATGTAAAAATTATAATATATATATATATATATATATATATATATATATATATATATATATATATATATATATATATATATATAATCATTTCACCCCAAGTAAGGCAATAAAGCCATTAAAACGGAAGGGATTATTTAGCATGAGAAAATAACAGAATAATTAGACATTATAAAGGACAAAATAGAATTATCAAATAACATCAATTAAAAAGACAGCGTCAGAATGACGTTCGATTTAAACTTTTTAACCGATTTAGAATTCCATTTGAATTCATTGCATTCACTTGCGAGTTAATACTCTTGGAAAAGGTATGAATCCATCTCCTCCACCAGGACAGATTGGGTCCTATAGCCTTGGTTGGCAACCAGTCTAGAAGAGGGAAATCTCTGAATTCAAACTAACTGCTTTCTTGTAGGTTTTGCATCTTTAATTTCTGAGAGTTGAGACGGGTTAACTACAACATTTACGGTGCAAAAATGGACCGGTGGGTTATTGAATGTCACCATGAACCACAGTCGTGAGATGGAGGGGAGTGGTGACCACAGCGACGGCGCAAAATGCGCTAACTGAATAAATGATGATGGATGCCGAGATTCCTGAATTTCACCCAAATGAAACAGTTACATGGGTCGACAATTATTTTTCTCTTTTCTTTTGCTTAATCATTTTCTCATAAAAGTCGACTGATACACGAATACAGACGATATATCGAAGTAGATTTTGATGCTTTATTTAGAAAAGGCATTTTGCGTTCTTTTCTTTTTTTCATTCTCTGTGTATTTGACAAGGAAATTTTCCGCGTTAATCGTGTGAGTTCCAGAAAGTGTCGGATCAAAACGATTCTTTCATGGAGCGTCATATTTTTTTTTTATATTTTCCTTGTGGAAAATCGGGGTATTGGCTGGCTAATAGATTCTCTCATTTATTCAACTCCGCTCATATTGAATGGAGTCTTTTCTTTTCTTTTTGGCGGCATTTCAATGATGGCTTCGCTGGACACAAACAAGCTCGTTCTTTGATCTGAAAATAAAAGAAAGAAAGGTAGAAACAGACAAAAAGGTAAGAAGTGAGTGTGTATGTATGCGAGAAAAGAATAGATAGATAGATAGATAGAGAGAGAGAGAGAGAGAGAGAGGGGGAGAGAGAGAGAAATGTCGGCGGAGACAAAAGAGAGGAAATGCCCGCCGGCGAAATTAATAAAACGGAATGGTAAACCAGGATTTATGTTTTTTTTTTTTTTTTTTTTATCTCTCAATTACTTATTCATTTATCGTTTACTTTCATTCTTTCTTATTTTTCTTTTCTTTTCTTTTCTTTTCTTTTCTTTTCTTTCTTTCTTTCTTACTCATTTTTCTGGGTTTTTTTAGGAAAAAGCAGAAAAATTTCTATTTTTATTTTCGAAATTTTCTTTCATTCTTTTTATTCCCTTTCTTTTTTCTTACTTTCTTTTTATTCCATTTTTGTCTTTCTTTCTTTTTTCTTACGTTTTTAACACTTTTTTCTCACTTTTCTAGTTATTGTTATATTCTTTCTTTTTCTTTCTTAAATAGCTTCTGTCTTTTTAATGTCTTTCTTATTTTTCTTTCGTAGTCATTTCTTTTTTACTTTCTTTTTTCTTTCTTTCGTAGTCAATTCCTTTTATCTTTCTTTCTTTCTTTTGTAGTGATTTCTTTTTTACTTTCATTCTTTTTTTCTTTCAGTCGTAGTCAATTCCTTTTATCTTTCTTTCTTTTGTAGTAATTTCTTTTTTACTTTCTTTCTTTTTTCTTTCTTTCGTAGTCAATTCCTTTTATCTTTCTTTCTTTCTTTCTTTCTTTCGTAGTCATTTCTTTTTTACTTTCTTTTTTCTTTCTTTCGTAGTCAATTCCTTTTATCTTTCTTTCTTTCTTTCGTAGTCATTTCTTTTTTACTTTCTTTTTTCTTTCTTTCGTAGTCAATTCCTTTTATCTTTCTTTCTTTCTTTTGTAGTGATTTCTTTTTTACTTTCTTTCTTTTTTTCTTTCTTTCGTAGTCAATTCCTTTTATCTTTCTTTCTTTTGTAGTCATTTCTTTTTTACTTTCTTTCTTTTTTCTTTCTTTCGTAATCAATTCCTTTTATCTGTCTTTCTTTCTTTCTTTCTTTCGAAGTCATTTCTTTTTTACTTTCTTTCTTTTTTCTTTCTTTCGGAGTCAGTTCCTTTTATCTTTCTTTCTTTCTTTTGTAGTGGTTTCTTTTTTACTTTCTTTCTTTTTTTCTTTCTTTCGTAGTCAATTCCTTTTATCTTTCTTTCTTTCGTAGTCATTTCTTTTTTACTTTCTTTTTTCTTTCTTTCGTAGTCAATTCCTTTTATCTTTCTTTCTTTCTTTTGTAGTGATTTCTTTTTTACTTTCTTTCTTTTTTTCTTTCAGTCGTAGTCAATTCATTTTATCTTTCTTTCTTTTGTAGTGATTTCTTTTTTACTTTCTTTCTTTTTTTCTTTCTTTCGTAGTCAATTCCTTTTATCTGTCTTTCTTTCTTTCTTTCTTTCGAAGTCATTTCTTTTTTACTTTCTTTCTTTTTTCTTTCTTTCGGAGTCAGTTCCTTTTATCTTTCTTTCTTTCTTTTGTAGTAATTTCTTTTTTACTTTCTTTCTTTTTTTCTTTCTTTCGTAGTCAATTCCTTTTATCTTTCTTTCTTTCTTTCGTAGTCATTTCTTTTTTACTTTCTTTTTTCTTTCTTTCGTAGTCAATTCATTTTATCTTTCTTTCTTTTGTAGTGATTTCTTTTTTACTTTCTTTTTTTCTTTCTTTCGTAGTCAATTCATTTTATCTTTCTTTCTTTTGTAGTGATTTCTTTTTTACTTTCTTTCTTTTTTCTTTCTTTCGTAGTCAATTCCTTTTATCTTTCTTTCTTTTGTAGTCATTTCTTTTTTACTTTCTTTTTTTTCTTTCTTTCGTAGTCAATTCCTTTTATCTTTCTTTCTTTTGTAGTCATTTCTTTTTTACTTTCTTTCTTTTTTTCTTTCTTTCGTAGTCAATTGCTTTTATCTTTCTTTCTTTTGTAGTGATTTCTTTTTTACTTTCTTTTTTTCTTTCTTTCGTAGTCAATTGCTTTTATCTTTCTTTCTTTTGTAGTCATTTCTTTTTTACTTTCTTTTTTTCTTTCTTTCGTAGTCAATTCCTTTTATCTTTCTTTCTTTTGTAGTCATTTCTTTTTTACTTTCTTTCTTTTTTTCTTTCTTTCGTAGTCAATTGCTTTTATCTTTCTTTCTTTTGTAGTGATTTCTTTTTTACTTTCTTTTTTTCTTTCTTTCGTAGTCAATTCATTTTATCTTTCTTTCTTTTGTAGTCATTTCTTTTTTACTTTCTTTTTTTTCTTTCTTTCGTAGTCAATTCATATTATCTTTCTTTCTTTTGTAGTCATTTCTTTTTTACTTTCTTTCTTTTTTTCTTTCTTTCGTAGTCAATTGCTTTTATCTTTCTTTCTTTTGTAGTCATTTCTTTTTTACTTTCTTTTTTTCTTTCTTTCGTAGTCAATTCATTTTATCTTTCTTTCTTTTGTAGTGATTTCTTTTTTACTTTCTTTCTTTTTTATTTCTTTCGTAGTCAATTCCTTTTATCTTTCTTTCTTTTGTAGTCATTTCTTTTTTACTTTCTTTTTTTTCTTTCTTTCGTAGTCAATTCATTTTATCTTTCTTTCTTTTGTAGTCATTTCTTTTTTACTTTCTTTCTTTTTTTCTTTCTTTCGTAGTCAATTCCTTTTATCTTTCTTTCTTTTGTAGTCATTTCTTTTTTACTTTCTTTCTTTTTTTCTTTCTTTCGTAGTCAATTGCTTTTATCTTTCTTTCTTTTGTAGTGATTTCTTTTTTACTTTCTTTTTTTCTTTCTTTCGTAGTCAATTCATTTTATCTTTCTTTCTTTTGTAGTGATTTCTTTTTTACTTTCTTTCTTTTTTCTTTCTTTCGTAGTCAATTCCTTTTATCTTTCTTTCTTTTGTAGTCATTTCTTTTTTACTTTCTTTTTTTTCTTTCTTTCGTAGTCAATTCATTTTATCTTTCTTTCTTTTGTAGTCATTTCTTTTTTACTTTCTTTCTTTTTTTCTTTCTTTCGTAGTCAATTGCTTTTATCTTTCTTTCTTTTGTAGTCATTTCTTTTTTACTTTCTTTTTTTCTTTCTTTCGTAGTCAATTCATTTTATCTTTCTTTCTTTTGTAGTGATTTCTTTTTTACTTTCTTTCTTTTTTCTTTCTTTCGTAGTCAATTCCTTTTATCTTTCTTTCTTTTGTAGTCATTTCTTTT
>OZ038518.1:42327579-42357579 GCA_964036315.1 Acanthosepion esculentum
GTATTTCTCTTTGTCGCAAGTCTCTCTTTATCTGTTCAGTGTCATTCATTGTCATATTGGAGGATAGATAGATAGATAGATAGAAAATGAACAGAGATAGATAGATAGATAGATAGATAGATAGATAGATAGATAGATAGATAGATAGATAGATAGATAATGAACTGTTATGGTCCAATCCCTTGTACCACGGAGATGGTCCAAGGTAGAACCAATGAAGAATAACTCGAACACAGGTATGGAATAACACAGATATATTACAAACAGAAATATGTACAAAGAAGTAGAAGTATTAGTAATGCATATCAAATTTGGTTAGAGTTAACTATGTTGTCTCGACAAGTATCACTATTCCAATGTCTTACAGTAATCGTCTGACTCGACTCTGTCGCTGACTGACTCTGACCTGAACCTGAATTGCTTCTCCCTCTTGAGGTGCGGTACTTATGATGTCCGGAATTGTCCATTATTATTATGGGTAAGTTCCCATAACATGAACATAGATAGATACATAGATAGATAATGAACATAGATAGATAGATAGATAGATAGATAATGAACATAGATAGATAGATAGATAGATAGATAGATAGTGTTATGGTAACTTACCCATAATATTAATAGACTGTTCCGTACCTCATAAATACTGCGCCTCAAGAGGGAGCAGCAGACACAGAGTCAGTGAGTGAGTCAGTCACAGACAGTCGCATCAGACGATTACTGTAAGACATTGGAATAGTGATACTGGTCGAGACAACATAGTTCTCTCTAACCTAACCTGATTGTCATTACTAATACTTCTACTTCTTTTGTACATATTCTGTTTGTAATATATCTGTGTTATTCCATACCTGTGTTCGAGTTATTCTTCATTGATTCTACCTTGGACCAATACCGTGGTACAAGTAACCTGGACCATAACAGTGGCGACGAGGAAACCCCCAAGGAAAAACAAACTCTATACGCGGAGGACATACTTTTTTGCTATACGTCGCACATAACTAGTGGCGACCTGGAAAACCCCAAAAGAAAAACAAATTCTCTGCGCGGAGGACATACCTTTTTTGTTATCCGTCGCACATAACAGTGTCGACGAGTAAACTCTAAAAAAACAAAAACAAAAAAACAAGTTCCACGCGAGATTCTAAAAAAAAAAACAAAAAAAACTAGTTCTACGCGAACACACAAAAGAAATTCTTTTTGGATATCAAATATCACTGGCAACAAAGGAAATTGTTTTTGCGTACACAGGTCACAGAATATCAGGTTACACAAAAAATACGTTAACATGGAAGATTTCAAGTTAACCATTGTGAAGCTTATCAAAATCCAATTTAAACAGCAGCAAAAGTACGAACAGAAACATCTGGAATTGCAAGAATTATTGCTACGTGTAATGTCGAATAAGGAGCAAAAATCTGAGAACGAAACAGTTCTCTCACAAGACGCTATTTGGAGTACTATCGAAGATTTCAAGCACGCACCCGACGAAGATAAAACTTTTGCAAATTACTTCCGAAGGTACGAAGATCTATATGAATTTGACTGCAAAGATTGGTCAGACGCACGTAAAGTACGTCTATTGCTAAGAAAATTAGGCACATGCGAATATAGCAAATTCGTAGATTATATCCTTCCAAGAAAAACAAGTGAGTTAACGTTCAAAGAAGCCATTGAACTGCTAACAGAACTTTTCAGCCATAATACTTCACTATTCCACAAAAGATGGAAATGCATGAACCTTACAAAAAAGGACAATGAAGATTACATAACTTTCACGTCCATTGTTAATAAATATTGTGACGACTTCAAATTATCGGAACTCAGCGCGGACAATTTCAAATGCTTAATTTACGTCCAAGGACTGGTTTCAACCAAAGACGCGGAAATGAGACGCAGAATCCTTACTAATTTGGAGAGTGAACAAGATTTGTCACTTCAAAAACTAGCCGAAGACTGTCAGAGATGCATCAGTGTGAAGAAAGACTCAAAAGACATAGAAGAAGCTGGCACCGCGCACATACATAAAGTACGAAGACAAACCAACTTACCCTCCTCACAAACAAACCAAACCGACCCCCACTCAAGAACAGGTAAAACAAAATTTTCTAACTCTAAAAATCAGTATAAAAAAAAAATACCACCCAGTCCATGCTATCGCTGTGGGCATTGGTTTAAAGACTGTACATATCGTTTTAAAACTTGTCTATCATGTAAAAAATAGGCCACAAAAGTTCTCACTGTTGAAATAGAAGAGAAAGCAAAAGCAGAATAAGAATTACGACGACTGACCAAGCAGATGAGACTAACATAAGAAAATACGTACAAGTTGAAATGCAAAACAGAAAAGTCAGGCTACAGCTGGCTTCTGGCTCAGACTTAACTATTATAAACCTACAAACATGGAGAAAACTGAACAAACCTTCCATGTTAAAAACAGTTACGGGGAGAAAGATAAAATTCGAGGGTGAAGTAATTACAAACGTAACATTTAATGGAATGACGAAAAAACTAAAAATCTACGTCTTAAAAAATACCGAAAACCTATTCGGAACGGACTGGATGCAAAAATTCGAACTGTGGGATCTACCTATAAGTACGTACTGCCAACATGTAAAAAGCTTACCAACCGAGGCAGACAAATTAAAAACGAGTTTCCCCGAAGTATTTTCAGCGGGCCTAGTAAGATGTAAGAAAATGGCAGCTAATATCGAAGTAAAGGATAACATTCAGCCTATTTTAAAGAAAAAAAGGAGCGTACCGTTTGCGTCAATTGAAAAAATTGACCAAGAATTAACCAGACTCGAAAACAGTGGCATATTGACAAAAGTAGAATACAGTAAATGGGCCGCACCGACGGTCTACGTCAAAAAGAAATCAGGAGAAATTCGAGTTTGCACTGATTTTTCTACAGGTTTGAACTCTGCAATAAAGGACTACCATTATCCTCTACCCAGTCCAGAAGAAGTATTCACTAAATTAAATGGCGGAAAATAATTTTCAAAAATTGATTTAAGTGAGGCGTACTTGCAAATTCCAGTCGATGAGGAAAGTTCAAAACTACTATGCATAAACACACACAAAGGACTGTACAGATACCAAAGATTACCTTTTGGAATTAAGGTCGCGGCGGCTATATTCCAACAGACAATGGATACGATGCTTGCTGGACTAGAGTACACAATTGCATCCCTGGATGATGTATTGATTAATAGCGAAAGCATTGAGCAACACAGAGAACATGTACAGGAAGTATTTAAAAGTATACAGAGCTATGGATTCAAAGTAAAAGAAAATAAGTGCGATTTTTTCATGAAGGAAATCAAATACCTTGGCCATATAATAGATCAAGAACGTAGACGATCAGACCCTGAAAGGTCAACAGCAATTAAAAAAATGCCAATTCCTAAAAAACATAACAGAACTACAAAGTTGTCTAGGATTAGTAAGTTACTACCAGGAATTCATACCTCACATGCATAAACTTCGCGCACCACTGAACGAGCTGCTAAAGAAAGAAAAAGTTTGGCAGTGGACAGATCAATGCCAAAAAGCATTTGACGAAATAATCAAAATATTGACTTCAGATTTATTTTTGGCACACTACGATCCCAAACTAGAAATTATTGTAGCAAGTGATGCTAGCGCCTACGGAGTCGGAGCGTGTATATTACACAAAATGCTAGATGGGACAATAAAACCCATCGCACATGCTTCTCGAACCCCACTACCAGCAGAGAAAAATTATTCACAAATAGAGAAAGAAGCTCTAGGAATTATCTTCACGGTCACGAGGTTTCATAGGTACATCTATGGTAGACATTTTACTCTGCAGACGGATCACAAACCGTTAATATCAATTTTCGGTTTGAAAAAAGGTCTACCGGTTTACACTGCAAATATATTACTTAGATGAGGAACAATTCTTCTGAACTATAATTTCAGATTGGAATATTTACCAACGAAAAAGATCGGGCATGCGGATGGTCTGTCGAGACTTATACCAACAAAGACAGAGCCATTGGAAGATACGGTAATCTCAGCCTTAAGAAACGAAGAAGACATCAGGACAGTACTATGTTGCACAGTTAGAAAAATCCCAGTCACACTGCAAGACATAAAAAATGAAGCCAAAAACGACGAATTTATTAATGACACAAAAGCAAAAATAGCAGAAAAAAAATGAGCTAATGTCGGACAGCATTTCTCTATGCGACAATGTGTTACTTTACAACGAAATGGTTGTAATTCCCCAAAACATTACAAAAGCGGAACTTAAAGGATTTCCATAGGGGCCATCCTGGTAAAAATAGAATGAAGTCGCTAATGCGGAGCTATGTATATTGGAAGAATATGGACCAGGATATTACTCAGATGGTGGAAATGTGCAAAAGTTGTAATTTAGCAGCCAAATCACCGCCAATCATACATAAGCCATGGCCAGAGACTGATCGTCCGTGGTCAAGAATACACGCAGATTATGCAGGACAAATTGACGGGTTCTACTATTTAATCATAGTGAATAGCTATAGTAAATGGCCGGAGGTGTTTCGTTGCAAAAATCCTAATTCAGAAACGACCATAAATTGCCTCCACGAGCTATTCGCTCGGTTTGGTGTAGTGGATTGCCTAGTCATAGATAATGGAACGCAATTCACGTCAGCAGATTTCCAAGAGTTTTGCGAAATTTATCAAGTAATACATATAAAATCTCCGCCTTATCAGCCAAGATCAAATGGGCAGGCGGAGAGATTCGTTGATACACTCAAAAGAGCGTTACGAAAAGCCTATGATGTGCCTACCGAAAAAGGACTACAGCAATTTCTTCGGGTATATCGAATAACGGCAAATAATGCTACACCATCAACACTATCACCAGCAGAAGTGATGTTTGCTAGAAAGATCAGATCTGCATTTGATAAATTGCTACCAAGTAAAACAAAACAAGTAACACAGTCCTATGCACCAAAAAGAAAATTTCTCCCAGGAGAAAAAGTTTTTTTTAAAGCCTATAAAAATAACACATCTTACTGGGAGCAAGGCACAATTGACAAAAGAATTGGCAAGATGGCTTACATAGTTCAGGGACAAAAGTTCTCACACAGGAGACACGTAAACCAAATAAGGAAAAGACTGTTACAGGACGCTAACGGTCCACCTCAAGAAGAGGTAATGGACACGATTTTCGATACGTTTGATATAAAAAGACCGCAAACAATGCCAGAACCAAGAAAATCGTCTCGAAAAAGAAAATTTACAGAACCTTTGGAAATAGATCCAAAAAAAAAAAGATATTAAAAACCCCTGCTACGCAAAAGCTTCGGAAAGAGGGGTGTTAATGATAACTTACAAAACAAAGGACACCAGATAAAAAATACAACTTATCCAAAATAGAACATCAAGCCATCTATACTCTTAAAAACAACCGTGACATAATCATCGTACCAGCCGACAAGGGCGGATCTATAACCATCTTAGACACTAACAACTATATTAAAGAAGCAGAATCACAACTTCAAAATAACAGATTCTATGTACCCTTACCTCTAGACCCAACTAGTACATTCAAAAAAGAATTACCATTTCTCACTCAGAACCTGAACCACAACATAAAAAATACCATAAAATCTCTTATTCCTGACAACCCTAAAAGCAATTCTACACTATCCCAAAACTACATAAACTACCCAAAATCCTCTCAGAAAAACACTCTAACACCTTTTCATCCAACCCGCATTAAATTACACAATCAAATAAGGAAGAGAACATCTATGAAATTTCAAAATCCCTTAAAATCATACCACCTGGTAGACCCATAATAGCAGGCATTGGTACCCTCACAGAACTTATATCTGGGTACATAGACAATATCCTAAAACCTTTTTTGCCTGACATAGCTAGTTATATTAGAGACACTACTGACTTACTCAATAAATTAAAAAACATTAACTTATTAACACATTCTAGAAAGGAAGATAATAGACAATTCAGAATTTAAATCATTACATTATTTTAGATATATTGATGACGTTTTCTTATTATGGACTCATGGATCAGAAAAAAATTTTTTAAATTTTACTTTCTGCAACAACTTCCACGATACAATTAAATTTACCATGGAGCACTCATACACATCCGTCCCTTTCTTAGACGTTATGATAAAATTAAACAAACATACACTTTCTACCAGTCCATACAACAAACCCACTAACCAGCATAGATTCCTACACTTCAAAAGCTGTCATCCCCTTAAATTAAAAAAATCTATCGTATACAGCTCATTTCTAAGAACCAAACGCATATGCTCAGACCATCTAGATTTTCTACACATTAATAACTTAACAAAACAATTCTTAAAAGTACCCAATAAACATAATAAAAGAAGCACTAAATAAAACTATCCACATAAATCGTAACACACTTCTCACATACAAGAAAAGTAAAAACAACAATCGGATTCCCATGGTTTTTTACCACAATCAATATTCCCACACACTTATTCACAATTTAAAAAATGATTACAAGAACCTCCAGTTAAACAAAAAGATCAAAGATATTTTCGATAAACGACCCATAAATGCAAAGAAACAATCACCTAACCTATCAGCTATCCTCACCTCTACCAAATATCTAAACAATACAAACCAATCAGGAAATTACAAATGTAACAAACGTCGTTGCTTAGTTTGCAAACACTTAATAATCGATACTCTATTTTCTGTCCCCAACACCAATATCAAGATACACCCACCTCGCCTCACCTGTGATAGCCATAACATAATTTACTATCTATTCTGCACAATATGTCTCAATAGTGGATATATTGGTGAATCTGGAAATAATTTTAGATTTCGCTTCAAGAATCATAAACAAACCATACGTCAAAACAATCCTTATTCCCCCCATAGCTGAACACTTTAATCAATCAGGACACTCATTAGACAACTGTAAATGTTTATTGATAGATTCCGATTTCAGTTCCACATACACACGCAGAAAAATACTGGATTTTAAAATAAAATACATATAAACTAGGGTTAAATAAAGACTTGGATAATTTAAATCTTTATAAATATTTCAATACTTAAACATTTTTTTAGATATAGTTAAAAAACATTTTGCACAACATCTAAAATATTATTACACTTAGATTTACGTTAAAAATATTCGAACACAGTTGCATTCCATATCACGTGACGTCCGCGTCTCGCGACGGACGCTACTTGTAAACAAACCTCTAAAACCAGTTATTTCTGAAGAAAGATCGAGGTCGATCTGAAATATCAAATTACATATATATCAAAAAATATAAATAAATACTTTCATAAAAACATTTTTTTTAATTTACAACTTTTTAGTTGTTTATATATATATATATATATATATATATATATATATATATATATATATATATAGAGAGAGAGAGAGAGAGAGATAGATAGATAGATAGATAATTAACATAGATAGATAATGAACATAAATATACATATATAGAGAGATATACAGATAGATAATGAACAGATATAAGTATATAAATAGATAATAAACATATATATATATATATATATATATATATATATCTATATATAAAGATAGATAGATAGATAATGTACAGATATACATAGATAGATAATGAATAGATATAGATATATAAATATATACAGAATCAACAGAGATAGATAAATAGATACAGAATGAACATATATATATATATATATATATATATATATATATATATATATATATATATATATATATATATAACCAAGTTTAGGATTGGTATATACGGAGTGAAATCCAATAACCAACAATTAATATTCTTTAAAGAGTGCTCAATACAGAGTAGAGCAGATATAATTATTTATTTGAATATTACAACATAAATATGTTATAAAATCACGACAAAAGTAGCCATTTTGTTTCAACACTTCTTGTGTCTTTTTCAAGTGATAATATAGAATATAGAACAAATGGTTTTAAAAGTTTCAAATTAATCAACGATCCTTAGCTAGGAGTAAACGCTGTTACATAAGCTAGAGTGGCCAATCAAAATACAAGTATAGGATGATTCGAAAAATTTGACAACTAAGCAAGGTTATCATAGATATTAAGAGATTTATAAACTGGAACCAACTCACTCAGTAAAATATTTAACTCTAATACTCTTAAGTTAAGCTATAGTTGTGCTGATAACCTAGAAAAAATAATTAAAAAACATAACAATAGTATATTCAGCAAGTATATAAATTCGGAGAGCCTGACAACCGGCGACTAACATGTTGAAATGAAAATAAGGTGTATACATTTCTGTCTGGGATTCCGAACACAACTTTCAACATAATTTCAATGAAAATACAAATTAAATAGCATATATATCTTTTATTTTTATTTTTATATTTTTTCTCCTTGGTAATTCTACAATTTAAAACTTAATAGAGATCTGATTTAGATTTCTAAATAGGTAATTTTAATTTTTTAATTTTTTACTTTTATTTTTATTTTCAAATTTTATAAATCTCTTAATATCTATGATAACCTTGCTTAGTTGTCAAATTTTTCGAATCATCCTATACTTGTATTTTGATTGGCCACTCTGGCTTATGTAACAGCGTTTACTCCTAGCTAAGGATCGTTGATTAATTTGAAACTTTTAAAACCATTTCTTCTATATTCTATATTATCACTTGACAAGACACAAGAAGTGTTGAAACAAAATGGCTACTTTTGTCGTGATTTTATAACATATTTATGTTGTAATATTCAAATAAATAATTATATATATATATATATATATATATATATATATATATATATATATATATATATATATATATATATAGATAATTGACATAGATAGATAATGAACATATATATATATATATATATATATATATATATATATAGATAGATAGATAGATAGATAGATAGATAGATAGATAGATCGATCGATATCAGTTCAGTATACTTTTATTTCGAATGAACATTTCTCGTTTTATAGTACTTTGCTGAGCTTTTGGAAGGCACCTTTCGCTATTCTAATGCGCCATCGGATTTCAATGTCATATTTTTGTCATCTGTTTAACACTTCCCAATTGTTTAGATTTCACAGATATATATATGTATATATATATATATATATATATATATATATATATATATATATATATATATATAGAGAGAGAGAGAGAGAGAGAGAGAGAGAGAGAGAGAAAGAGAGAGAGAGCTGACATTTCTAGGATACATAATTGTTGATACTTGACTAATGCATGGAATAAAATGCAAACACAAAATGTAGTTAGAATAAAATGTATTGAAACAAGAAAGTGTACACAATATTTACATATAGTCTTTTGTATATTCCTGGGAAGACCGTTCCTGGAGAATGTGTTGACTAAGTCGCAGTCGGGCAGAGTCTCTAGTTGGATCTCTTGATTTTCCTCCCTGTCTTCCGGTACCAACCATATTTATATCGTCGGTACTCCGCTATGCAAATTAGGCGGATCCTACCACAACAATAATAAAGAAAGGGGCTTGGAAAAATTGATACGCACATGATTGTTTAAATGCAAGATGGACAGAAGAAAACCTAACATAAGCCAGCCTGAGTAAATGGATGGCGGAACAAGGTTCAGGAGAGATAACAAAAGGACAAAATTTGTTAAGAGCTACAAAGGACAGGTAATTATAGAGACCATGATCGTCAACGTCCAGAAGGGACACGGCACACAGAGAGGAGAATAATCGTTTTAATATGACATCTCCAATTTGAAACTCACATTGGCAATGACCATGAATTCTGTTTTTCTGATAATTGACTGTTAGTCCTTTCTTCATGCTTTCTTTTATAACCTTCTCTAGTGTTCACTTCAGTTTTCTTTCTGTGTCCGCCATCATCACGGTATTGTCTCCACGCTTTATATTGTTAAAATTGTTCTGAAAAAATAATAAATAATGTCACTTTTTAAAAGTTAGCTCAATCCAGCGTGAAGATGCATCCTTGTCTTATGCTGCGTTGTTTTTTTTGTTTTTTTTAATGTATTTCTTAAATCATTAGACGGTTTGCTCTGAGTATATATTCTGGTATATATACTCAGTGCAAACAAAGGACAGGGAATTGTAGAGAGCCATGATCGTCAACGTCCAGTAGGGACACGGCACACAGAGAGAAGATGAATCGCTTTAATATGACATCTCCAATTTGAAACCCATAGTCCTTTCTTCTTGCTTTCTTTTATAACCTTCTCTAGGGTTCACTTCAGTTTTCTTTCTGTGTCCGCCATCAACACGGTATTATCTCCGTTCTTTATATTGTTAAAATTGTACTGAAAAATAATAAATAATTACACTTTTTAAAATTTAGCTAAATCCAGCGAGAAGATGCACCCTTGTCTTACGCTGCGTTATTTTTTATGCATTTCTTAAATCATTAGACGGTTTGTTCTGAATATATATATTCTGGAATATTTTAATATATTTCCCAATTTTTTAAAAAATTGTCTGATGAGGTTCACAAAACTCGACAGCCTATAGACGAAGATATTAACTTAAAAAAAAAATATTAAAGCATATTTTTAAAATACCTTCATATGTGGTTAAAGATATTGTCATAGTTCGGGTTGTTTATTTGGAATAATAATAGCTTCAAGTTTTTCTTGTTTGCTTGATTTATTTTCTACGACTTATCAATCCATTGTACGTTATTTAAAGTCAAAATATATTTTTAGATTGTAAGAATTGTTTTTTTTAAAAATAATAATGACTTACTAATTAACCCATAGCTGGGGAGAGAGAAGGTGGAGTCATACCATTCCCAACGGTATTTGTGTGAAAGGGAATATAACGAACCCAACTGAAATTGGAACTTGACTTTCCGATTTACAATTCCGAACCATTATCCATTGCACCACTCGCACACCCAACCTTACAGCAACTGATATTTCCAAGCGGTCACTTGTCTAGGCTCAACGTTGCTTAACTTCGTTAATGCTAATACGTGGGTGGTGTGATGGATAATGGCTCGGATTCCAGTCGAGTCCGTTACATTCACTTACGCGCAAATACCCTCGGGAAAGGTGTGAGTCAATCGCTTCCCCCAGCTATGGGTTAATTATTTAAAATTGTATCACTAAACCATTATTATATCAAAAGAAAAATTCTCACAATCTAAAACAAGTCAAACTGGGTGATATAGATCTGATGTGCAACCAGTCTACTCTAAAAAAAATAATGGCTGCCTACTGCGGGAATTCCTTCACCAAGTCAGTCATGAATCCAAAGAGAGACATGATTGCCCAAGCGTGTATCATGCATGACGCCTAAAGAATGATTGTAAGTAATAAAATTATTATCAAGATACATGCAGCGAATTAGTGTAAGTTGTATGAATCATGCATATCCCAAACAAGATTATGCTAAAGGCTCTCTTCCTTCGTATTCCACACAGAATTGATTATGTAGTATATTGATGACGGGCTCAAATAAGGCGACGAATATATATATATATATATATATATATATATATATATATATATATATATATATATATATATATATATATATATATATATACAGGCGGACTTAATCACAAATTTAACAATATAGATAGATGTTGAGGCCTCACACTTATACACCCACCCAGACGAATATACACACTTACACACATCATACTCACTCACTCCCTAATGAGCCAAATGATAACACACACCCATAGTAATATACACGCTTACATACATCATAGTCAGTCCCTAAGACCCAAATAACACACACACACACACACACTTAACAGAGACACACCCCCTTTCCAGGAACCAATAAAACCAACCAAGGCAATTCAGAGCAGCATGAATCCGTCCAGCTTTTATCTTAAATAACAACTTAAAAGACACTATTTGACCATCACAAGGACTGACCAAAATTCATGTTAAAAAAATAAAAACACAAATGAAAACTACAGATAAAAGTTAATTTTCTCCATCAAGACATTAATTTCTGCAGTTCACTGCTACCAGCAAGCAAAAAGATTTTTTCTCCTGATGATGGCCATGTTGTCCGAAACTAGTCTAGGAATCTAAATGAAATAATAATAAAAACGAAAGAATATTAATATACAACCCTGTATGTCTGAAGATTTTAATTTTTTAATATTTTTATTGTTCAATATATATATATATATATATATATATATATATATATATATATATATATATATATATATATGTGTGTGTGTGTGTGTGTGTGTGTGTGTGTGTGTGTGTGTGTGTGTGTATTGTTCGAGTTGCGTCGAATTGGTAGAGTAAGGGAGTGTCACAGAGGTTAAGATTGTACACACAAGAATTAACAGAGAGAAATCTTCGGTGAATTCTGTTCTCTCTGTCGAGATCAAGAATCGGACCGGTTATATAACATTTTGTCACCCTCGCAATTTTATAGGGCTACGTCTTTTTCTGGTATGTCGCCTATGCAACTTCGTGTGACCACACCTCTTCCGGCATGCAAACACGTATTTCCTCCGCTCGGGACATCTGTACGTCTTGTTTATTTTAGCCACCGGAGGCATTTCCTCTTTATGCTATCACCAGTTCCGATTTCTGCTCACACACTGATGCTGCGGAAGTAAGGCCAAAGGTCTTTCCTCAACCGATATCTAACAATTATTGCACTGATTTTACCGCGCTTGACACATCCTGCTATGCCGTGCCTTTACAAGACTCAGAATAAAAATGGAGTAGTGCTGATATATCTCGACTGGGGATGCCTACTTTCCAGCCTTGACAGAGACCAGAAGCATTTTCGCAGACTCGTGGGTGACTAATTGCAAGTCTCTCGCTGCTCTACTAGTGTTCCTAAGGAAAATTTTCAAACGAGCTACATTCCTCAATTCCGCCAACTCTAACCCACCAAATTGAAACCCGCCACACTGCGTACATTGAGGCTGTCCACCCTCATTCGCTTCGTATTCCATTAGTAAGGAGTAAGTTCCAGTCGGATAGATACTTCCCAACATCTGTTGCTTTGTGGAGCAGAATCCCAGAGGATGCTTTCCCGACCAATACTATCTTAACCTCTTCAAATCTAGAGTTTACCGTTATATTTCCCATATATCCGCCTGAACTGCTCCCCCTTAATCGCGCGCACAACAACCGCCATCAGTAACCCTCTATTTTGACTGGCTCTTGAGCCTTGTATAGCATAAACAATAGTAAATAAAACAAAATAAAAAAAAACACCTTGTCAAAAATAAGTTACAAAAACACCAATGTAATGGAATAGTCCATAGTCTCACAAGATATTAATTCAATGGCCGCTGGTCTAATTTTGAAAGTGTAAAATAAAGTGAAAAAAAATCAATCAGCAAATGTCTGATGTAGTTTATAAAATGTAAAAGAGTCTATACTAACATGTAAAATAATTTATTCAAATCTATGAGATATTGTGTTAATCAAATGTTTTTTTTAAAGCTTTTCACCCCAAGCAAGGCGGGAGTGCCACTAACACGCAAGAGGTTACAGAGAGTGGGAGCAAGGGTAAAGACAGGTGTTTGAGGAAAGGATAAAGAGAAGGGCGGAGAATTAGATCAAGGCATTAGAGAATGTTGATTGACATTACAGTTACATATTTGAAGACTATAACTGTCAGAGAAGCAAGTAAGGGGAAGGGAGTTCCTCAGATGGGAAGTGCGAGACATGAAGCTATTGGAATAGAAGAGACGGCTACATTTAACCGTTTCGACGGTGTGTGACTTAAATATTTTGCATTAATTCATAATTAAATATTTTTGTTGGCCTCGGATATTTTTGGCATAATAAAACATGGCATACTCCAAACAAGTTAATATCAATATCTTTTAATAACGATACGATATAGTGGACGCAAAAACTCACGCAATATAATGTTCAAATGAGAGTATATTGTTTGGTTATCATCAATTTTATTTTGAAATTATCGACGTCTATAAAAAGATCTCTCTCACACACAAATATATATATATATATATATATATATATATGTGTGTGTGTGTGTGTGTGTGTGTGTGTGTCTGTATATATATATATATATATATATATATATATATATATATATATATATATATATATATATATATATATTATGTCGTTATCTTTGACCTTTCTTTCTTCTCTTTTTATATATTTAATTTCCCTTCTCGCTATTATTCATCTTGTCCTTTCTTTCTTTCTTTCATTTCTAATATTTTCAATATATATTTTATATAATTTTATTGGTTTTCTCACTTTGCTTTTTCGATTGTTCTTGTCTCCTCTTTTTCTTGTTTTCTACTAGTTGCGTCTTTCCTTTCTGTTTCTTTTTCCTACTAGTTCCCGCCACGTTTTTTCTTTCTTTCTTACTACGATTAAACTTCATTCTTTAAGCTTTCTTTCTAGCATTTGTCACATTCATTCTTTCTTTCCTTCTATTAGTAGATGTCTTTCTTTCATTCTTATTTTCTTTCTTTCTTTCTTTCTTTCTTTCTTTCTTTCTTTCTTTCTACAAGAGACGTCTTTCATCTTTCTTCCTTTCTTTTTGTTATTATATTTCTTCATTCTTTCTACGAGTAGACTTCTAACTTTTTTCTTTTTTTCTTTCTTTCTTTCTGTTAGTATATTTCTCATTTTTTTCTTTCTTTCTATGAATAGACTTTCTTTCTTTCTACAAGTAGATTTCTTTCTTTCTTGCTTGCTTTATAGTATTTCTTTCCTTCTACGAGTAGATTTCTTCCTTTCTTTTGTTCTTTCTCTCTTTCTTTCAACAGATATATTTCTTTCTTTCTTTCTTTCTTTCTTTCTTTCTTTCTTACTTTCTTTCTTTCTTTCTTTCTACAAGAGACGTCCTTCATTTTTTTCCTTTCTTTTTGTTATTATATTTCTTCATTCTTTCTACGAGTAGACTTATTTCTTTTTTTTCTTTTTTCTTTCTTTCTTTCTGTTAGTATATTCCTCTTTTCCTTTCTTTCTATGAATAGACTTTCTTTCTTTCTACTAGTATATTCTTCTTTCTTTCTTTCTACAAATAGATTTCTTTCTTTCTTGCTTGCTTCATAGTATGTCTTTCTTTCTACGAGTATATTTCTTTCTTTCTTTCTTTTGTTTTTTCTTTCTTTTGTTCTTTCTTTCTTTTGTTCTTTCTTTCTTTCTTTCGTTTTTTCTTTCAACCGATATATTTCTCTTTTTCTTTCTTTCTTTCTTTCTTTCTACTGGTATATTTCCCTTTCTTACTACGAGTTGATTTCATACTGTCTTTCTTTCTTTCTTTCTTTTCTTTCTACGTGTAAACTTCTGATTTATTTTTCTATTTATTTATTTTCATCTTGTTACTTTCTAGTTCGCTTTTTTTGCTACGCCTTCATAATTATTTTCTTCCCATATTAACGTCTCATCTTATTTTCCTGACCGTTTTATTCAGGGTTCGACTAGCCACCTCCACCCACTTCCTCGATCACCTTGGGGTTGGGAGGAGAGGATGAGGAGAAGTGGAAATGAGCGAGAATGTACAAATGGAGAAACTTACCGTTTTCTTTACCTTGTCTTCGCCGTGTGTTTTGTTTCGTTTCGCTTTTTATAGTTTCCGATCATCATTTTTTAGGTGTCCGTTTCCTTGATGAAAGGCCATCTTGCTACATCGTGTACAAACAATAATGTCGAGTCGGAAGGTGATTTTTTAAAGGTATTTAATACATATTCAAATCAACAGATTCACGAGTGTAGATCTATCTATCTATCTATCTATCTATCTATCTATTTCAATTTCTCTCCCTATCCATCTAAAAATGCATTTACAGCCATCTCTCTCTCCCCTCCCCTCTCTCTCTCTCTCTCTCTCTCTCTCTCTCTATATATATATATATATATATATATTGGCATCCACAACCAACTGTTTCGCTGTATCACAGATATAAATAAATTGACATTCTATCACACACACACACACACACACGCATACATATACACACACACACATACACACACACACACACACACACATCTCTCTCTCTCTCTCTCTCTGTCTATATATATATATATATATATATATATATATATATATATATATATATATATATGCTCTGTTTCATTACATTGATTATTGTTTTCTTAACACCGGCACTATATGTTCGACATTTTATTACTATAAATCCATATCTACATATATATATATATATATATATATATATATAAAAGTTTGATCTATCTACCCAACCATCAGTCAGTCTGTCTATCTATCCGTCAATTTAAATATTTCTACCTATTCATTAAAATATACATTTACATCAGTCTATACAAGTCTTGTAATATCTATCTATCTATCTATCTATCTATCATAACATTAATTTATATATGTTATATTCTTCATTTTGTTCATATGCATTATTCATCCGTGATTACGTTTAATCAACGCACACTCACACTCACACTCACGCTCACACTCACACTCACATATATATTAATGCATACATAATTGTAAATAGGCATATAGTTATATTGCTAAAAGAAAATACCAACAGAATCACATACAAATGAGTATATGGGTTTTCATATCTATGTGCCCGTGTCTGTGTCTGTGTTTGTGTGTGAGTTTTCGTTTGCAGTTAAAGAAGGTTTGCACGCATGCGTATGTCTGTCTGGTAAAAGATGAGGATGCTAAAACCTACACATAATTATAAGTACATACTATTTAAGAGGAAAACTGAAGCAACTTCTACGGATAATAAATTGGAAAGAAAGAAAGAAAGAAAAATAGAAAGAAAGAAAGAAATGAGACAATCAATAAAAAGAAAACATGAAAGCAAACAATAAAGAAAGAAACAACTAAGAAAATAACTGAGAATTAAAAAAGAAAATGATTATGTAAGAAAGAAAGAAAGAAAGAAGAAAGAAATGAACTCTTAGTAGAGAGAAAGAAGGCAATTAATAATAAGAAAGAAAGAATACAATTAATACAAAGAAAGAAAGAAAGATAGAAAGAAAGCGGCAACTAATAGAAAGATAACAAGAAATACATAAAGAGAGAGGGAAAGAGAGAAAGAGATAGAGAGAGGGGGAAGGCAATTTATCGCAAGAAATAAAAAGGTAAACAATAAAGAGAGAAACAACTATGAAAAAAAACAAAGAAAAAACAATAAAGAAAGAAAATGATTGAGAATGACAAAAGAAACTGATTATGTCAGAAAGAAAAAAGAAAGAAAAGAGACACTTAATAGAAAGAGAGAAAGGTGACAAATGATAGTATGATAGAAAGAAAGAAAGAAAGAAAGAAAATTAAAAGAAATGAAGAACGAAAGGAGACCACAGAAAGAAAGAAAGAAAGAAAGAAAGAAAGAAAGGGGGCAACTAATAGGAGGAAAAATGAAAGAAAGAAAGAAAGCAACTAATAGGAGAAGAAATGAATTAAAGAAAGAAAGAAAGAAAGGAGGCAACTAATAGGAGAAACAAAGAAAGAAAAAACGGGGGCAACTAATAGGAGAAAGAAAGAAAGACAGAAAGAAAGAAAGAAAGGGGGCAACTAATAGGAGGAAAAATGAAAGAAAGAAAGAAAGAAAGAGACAGCTAATAGAAAGAAAACAAGACAGGAAGAAAGAAAGAAAGAAAGAATGCAAAAAAGAAAGAAGATAGAAAGATAGAAAGGAAGAAAAAACGAAGCAAATATAAAGTAAAACACAAAAAACGGAAGACATGGAGACAGACAGAAAAAAAAAGAAATACAAAGAATGAATTTAAGAAAAATATATTTCAGAATAGATAAATGCAGAAAAGAACTAATTGTTTGGCAGGACGAATGAATAAAAGAATAATTTTAAAAAAAAGAATGCATGTATGAAAGAACTCTTAAAACGAAAAAGAAAATGAGTGAATAACTTACAGAATAAAAGAATAGAATACATAAATGAACGAATGAACAAAATGTGCGAATTAAAGAATGAATAAAAGAACGAACGAGTGAGAAGATGAATGAATAAAAGAAAGAAAGAATGAAATAACAAATGAATGACAGAACGAATGCACGAATAGAGTAACGAATGAATAAATACGAATAAAAAAAACGAAGGAAATAAACAAATAACAAAGGAACATTCGAATGAATGAATGACTGAAGGAACAAATAAAAGAATAAAAACTAAGAATGAAGGAAAGGACGAATAAAAGAATGAAGGTGTAAAAGAAATAATAAACGAACGAGAAGAAATTTCAGAATGAAAACAGGAAAAGGAGAAAACATGAAATAAAAAGAAGAATGCGGAAAACTGACGAAAAAACCATGAATTGTTTATCTCAAAAAAACAAAAAAATAATCATTTGAAAACAGCAAAAATAATTCGGGCAAAAGGAGTAAGCGGGAATTTAACTCGGAAATGAGAAAAAGCACAAAGAAGATTAAACGAAAGTAAAGCAAGTATTTTAAAGAAGTAAAAAAAAAATAGGGGTAATTGAAAGAATGAAATCGGGCCAAGATGTACAAGAAAAAAAATGTAAGTATTTAAAAAAAATAATAATATTCCAAATGTTTAATCGAACGAACAAAAAAAGAAAAAAAGAAAAGAAAAAGAAAATGACGCCTTCGTTTCCAATAATGACGGTAAGGAGAAACGGACCAATTTGCGCACGCGCAGATGTATGCGTGACGAATTCCGATTTCTTTTGTCAGGCAAAAGGTAAGCGATCATGAATTGGTAAACAAAGACACGCACAAAATTACGAGAGGTAACCATCTCAATAGCAATCTCTGTCTCTCTTTCTCTCTCTTGCCCGTCTCCTCCCTCTCTCTATTTACCTATCCAGTTTCTATCTATCTATCTATCTATCTATCTATCTATATATATATATATATATATATATATATATATATATATATATATGTATATATATATATATATAAATAATTCAGTTTATACATATTTATCTTTCTGTAATTCATTTTATTCATATCTATCTATTTATCTACCTATCTATCTATCTATCTATCTATATATATATATATATATATATATATATATATATATATATATATATATATATATATATATATATATAAATTCAATTTATTCATATCTATCTAGCTAGCTGTCTATTTATCTAATTCTCTGTATTCATATTTATCTATCTCAATCTGTACATTATCTATCTATCTATCTATCTATCTATCTATATATATATATATAATTCAGTTTATTCATATTTATATTACTAATTCATTTTTTCATATCTATCTGTCTATCTATCTATATATATATATATATATATATATATATATATAATTCAGTTTATTCATATTTATCTTACTCATTCATTTTTTCATATCTATCTATCTATCTATCGCAATATGTTTCTTATCTATCTATCTATCTATCTATCTATCTATTCCAGTCTCTCAATTAAATTATCTATCTATCTATCTATCTATCTATCTATCTCAGTACATTCATTGCTTTATGTCTGTTCCTATCTTACTCTATTCATATCTATCATATTTTTTTTTTATATCTCAGTCGTTTGTTTATTTCTTTGCTCATGTGCATCAATCCATTTAAACCTGACTCACTGGCTGAGATAATTGCATATTTAAACTCTATTGTCTTTAGGCGCCATTCGCGCCACGTTGAACTTCATTAGCCATAAAATATTGGCACAACACAATCTTCCTACGCCTCTCCTAGTCGCTACATTAGTGCAGTTGTAAAATCTTCAATATCTACACCGCATAAACACCTATCAATGTGTATAGGAACGCTTTTCTAAACATCTAAAGATCTATACAAAGAACGCGTCTTCATTCAAAAACATTTTTGAATATATATATATATATATATATTTATGTATATATATCAATATATATATGTGTGTGTGTGTGTGCGTATGTGTCAGTGTGTGTGCTTACCAGCGTATATATTTTTTCCATGAAATGTCTCTTCTTTGATGTATTCATATTCAATTTGGTTAACAATAATGTGGAACAGTTGGTGGCAGTAATTGGACATGTATTTATCTAAACCTTTGAGGTTGAACAGACCCTCTCATATATATATATATATATATATATATATATATATATATATATATATATATATATATATATATATATATATATATATATATCTTTTCTGAGCTAGACATATAGATAAACGCGCGCGCACACACTCACGCATATATAAATAGAAAGAAATACTGATATATTTGTGTGTGTATATGTGTTTATATATAAATTGATAGATGAACGTACTGAGATAGATTGATATGAATAGACTGAATTTTATATATATATCTATACCTATATCTATATCTATGTCTATGTCTATATATATATATATATATATATATATATATATATATATATATATATATGTGTGTGCGTGTGTATGTATGTATATACTTATACATACATATATAAACATATATATATATATACATATGTATATATATACATACATACATCTGTGATCTATGATATATGTTTGTGTAGACCTGTGTGAAAGGTACGCAAATGATATGATTGATGTTTCTAGAATATATACTTCTATGCACCTATACTAGTGATTATTCATACACACATATATTTAAATCTATCTATCTATCTATCTATATATATATATATATATATATATATATATATATATATATATATATATATATATATATATATATATATATATATCCCACGTCGATGTACCTATGTTATTTACCATTCCCAAATATATCTATAAACATTTATATAAAGGTATGTTTTTATGTAAAAAAAAGAAAAGAAATAGTACAAAATTATATATGGTAAAAAAAAAAGATTACAAATTTTCGAAGTTATCCCCATTAAGTCAAAATAAAGCATTAATAAACTTATAATTCTGGAATAGCCATTCTGAAATGTATTCAAACCGTAAGAATCCGCATTACGACACGTTCGCTCGGTTCCACAGATCGTTAAGTCTCAAAAGAAATAATTGTTATATCAAATCCACGTGACATGACAAACATTCAAAACATAAAGTTCAAAATCATCACAAACAATCATTAAAGGAGGAGGAATTTAATTTCTTTTATTCGTGTTAATGACTGAAGCCAGATAAAGACCAAGCAACACGAACAGAAACAGTTTCTATTTAACTTTAACCGCAAGACACATTTCTCCGCTAAGAAGAAAAATGAATGGGAGAAATATAATAGACATATCGTGTCTTTTCTCTTCAACAGAACCTGTTTAAATGAACTTTTATTGCCTAGATATAGTCAACTTTATACACATATAAATATTTGGGTGTTAAATACTCACTGGTTTGAAAATTCTTGTAAAAATCAAATAATTGTCGGATTGTAATGAAATTTTCAGGACTTATTCACATATGAATGAAATTATTTTTGAAATTTTTTTAGGAAATCTCGGTAAAAATATTGTTTTTAAAACATCTGTTAGCTAGACTTACTTAATTTAATGAAATTTCAAGAAATTTAAATTTCAATCTCTTCGTATTTATATCAGTTAAAAACAGGCCTCCTTAGTGAATTTAAATCATCAATTTGTTTTTGTCAAACAGACGCACCATGTACCGAAAATCTGCTGTGAATCATAAAATTAAAAAAAAAATGTAATAAAACTATGACATTAATGAATTAAAAAACTTGCTTTTATAAATAATATATATTAAGGACACTATTGTTTTCAGAAAGAAAAATTCGGTGAAAAAATATATTAGCAGCTATACATATGTTAAAAAAAAATGAAAAAATATTACCAGCAATACGTATTTGAAAGAAGATTATTACTAGAAATAGATTTTTGAAGAAAAAAATTTACCAGAAATAGATTTGTTGCAGGAAAAAATATTGCCAAAATTAGATTTTTTGAAAGAAAAAATATTACCAGAAATAGACTTTTAAAAAAAAAATATTACCAAGAATATCATATAAATTAATACAGAATTTTGAAAGCTTTAAAAATTAATAAATTTTTCGAATTAAAATTTTGAGAAAAAAATGAAAGCAATTCTTGTAAAAAGACGCTGCTGCTTGGAAGACGCACCCTAATATTAGAAAGAAATTTCTAAGAAAAAAAAATCACTCTCATACAACAACACATTCACCATGCGTCCCTCACATATTGGCGCCACGAATTGTTTACATTAATCAATCGTCCGATTTTGTTTGTATGACAATGACATAGAAAGAGCAGAAAGGCTCCCACCGCTGCTAGTAAAGAGAGCATGTTTAAGCTTGTGGCTCGGCTCCAGGAAGGTTTATAGTCTTGAAAATACTTGTAACAGCTAAGTATTGAGGTTATATCATATAAAAGGCTGAATTAGATAGCTAACATTATAGTGTAATGACTCAACTTATAAATCCACGTCCCTATCAGTCAAGCCAATTAGGAGACCGTACAACTTTACTTACACCTATGCGTTGCCTTACATTCGTCTTGGAAGACGTACACGTATTTTTCAGAGTATTTTTATGA
The DNA here is from genome assembly GCA_964036315.1 of Acanthosepion esculentum. Taxonomy (NCBI): domain Eukaryota; kingdom Metazoa; phylum Mollusca; class Cephalopoda; order Sepiida; family Sepiidae; genus Acanthosepion; species Acanthosepion esculentum. The sequence continues at coordinate 42,350,026 of OZ038518.1, forward strand.
AAAAATAATGCATCTTGTAAGCCGAAAAATACTGTATATCTGAAAGCTCAGTTTTGCCAAAATCTGGTTTCATGTTATCCAAAACCAAAATTAGCCCAAATTATTAAAATCAAAATATATCCCTCTCCCCAAAGTCGAAAGTAAAGAAATTCAAAATTTAGCAGTGTTCGGTTTTCAAAAATAACTCAAAGAATCACAAATTCAAAGCGAAATAATTCCTTTTTTTATTGTTTTTAAAATATTTTCTTGGTCCAAACGAAATCTTTTCATTCCCACCCTGGTAAAGATACAACTGATACAACAATCTGCTTGTTTGGTTTGGTTTGGTTTTGGGTTATTTAATGCCGACAAAATTTTTATTCTTGGTAATATTTTTTTTAAAAAGTCTATTGTTTTCAAAAATGTATTGCTGGTAATAATTTTTACAAAGTAATTCTTGTATTAAAACCTATTATTGCACTTTGACCCCAGTTTGGGAGTTAACTATTTCCCCATAGCTGGGTCCCTAACAGGTGCTACCACTTTGGGTCAGAGTGGACCTGGGAACATCAGCAATTAAGAGGTGGTTCCAAGCTACTCAAAACCTCCTGATCAGAGGCTTTGCTGTTGGACGTAGTTTATCGTCTTACGCAGGACGCGGATGTAGTTTGTCGTCATAGCCAGGACGGCAACAATCTGCATTTTCTATTTGATGGCCTATAAGTTCCCTTCACCTCCACCACCACTCAATCGAGTGAACCTCACGCAGTGTAGTGGTTAGCAAGCTTATCCTGATAGATCAATTGCGGTTGAGTAGTGAGATCAATTCTCACTGTGTGCTCCATACTTTCGGATTCCTGCCTCATCTAAGCCATGCAAATCACTATGACGTCGCCTCAATCTATCTATCTATCTATATAAAACAGTGTATGCCTGTCTGTGTGATATATTTACACTTGAGACCCTTCCAACCTATTTTGACAAAAAATTGTACAATGTAAGAGATAGGTTCTTAACATAAAAAATCGTTAATTTTTAAAAATCAGTAATCAATAAAGCCAATCAAAAATAGATAAATTGAACTTTTTTCCTCCGATTTCGTTCAAACTTGGTATGAAGGTTACTAACATCATGACGAGCTCAACGATACCTTGTTTTTATTTCTACGCCACTGCATTTAGCGACAAATCGCGAGAAACGAAAAATCGATTTCAACGCAAATCGATTTCAACACATTTTTTAAATAAAAAACTTCCTTAATTTTCAAGCCATCTAATACAAACTTCACTCAATTGTAGCCATAATAAGTTGATTGTTTAACTGGCATTTAGCTTGATAATTGAGTCCACCCATATAGTGAAAACCCGAGTAAATAGCGAAAAATGGCGATTTTTACTGGTTTCTTTCTTATTTTTCAACCAATTTTCACCAAACTTAACAATTGCTTTATAAATGTATCCTCTTTTACATCCCTTGTAGCACAATGACAAAATGAATTTCAAAAACTCCGAAATAATAGTGGTCTGAAGTGGGTCTTCATGTTGCCTGTTTTACCCCTTCATGTCCTCGGCTAACTTCGATTGAATAAATGCGGACTAATTCTGTTATATCAGTAACTGCATTAATTCAAAATGTTTTTTTAATGAAAGTACTTTAAAGTAATTCAAGAAGACAGACTGTTACATCTAAACATCATGATGTTTTTGCTCCATTCTAATTGAACGCTTTTTCTGATCGATTAGCTGGGTATGGCTTCTAGTATAGTAATATTACTGCGTTAAAGACTTTGACTACGCACAAATACTGATAGTCTGTGGTGCTTGGGTGACTACGGAAGAAAAAAAAACCCTGCTGTATACTTTTTAGCGATTCTTTAGGGGAAAGGAATCTTATATTTTCCCATATACGGTATGAGATAAGGTGAGGCACAAAAAGAAAAAGCCTGTGTGACTTTAAACTGAACTCAATGGATTTCGTTTTGAAGAACTTTTCTGAAATTTCATTCGTGTTTTTCTTTCTTATACTGCTCGCAAAATCGACTTTCCGATTAAGCCTTTGAAAATTTGAGGAACCAGTCTTGAATAAGCAGATATTTTTCTGTGGCGTCAACCTATTTCTATTAATGTCTACTCTTTAATAGACTGCGTTATTCATTTATTTACTTATATTTTTCGGTGAAGATTGTAATTTTGAATCTGTATATACACGCATATATATATATATATATATATATATATATATATATATATACACACACACCTGGTCAAAATCCTTAGACCAGATACAAAAGGGTTAAAAAATGTAAAATACTGTTACTTTAATCAAAATATATCTGCAAAACATTTAAATTTAATTAGAAAATGTAGTTCATCAACAAACAAGTGAACATTTTAAGCTTTTAATTGATTAATTTAAATAAACATTAAAATAAGGATTTTTTTGGTTGGTCATAAAGATAAGACCATGTAAATAAAAACAGCAAATACAGAACAAATAAGTCACAACGACAATTTAATTCTCAGTATATCCTCCATTTTTGCGAATTACTTCGAAAATTCGCTTTGGCATACTCATTATTAACTTCTGCATGAGGGTGCTTGGGATGTTCACCCAGGATGCATAAACTGCAGCATGAAGAGCACCACAGTTTCAAATTGTGATCCATGTTTATAAATATCCTTTGCCATCCATCCCCAAACATTCCCGATTGGGTTTCGATCTGGAGAGCATTGTGGATTGAAGCATTATCCTGCTGGAAAATCCAGTTTTCTCCACATAGATGAGGGCCTTCAGTAATTAGCGATGCCTTTCATAACGTGTCAATGTAACTAGCAACTGTTTGACGACCTTTTACCTCCTGTAACTCAAGAGTTCCATTGTACGAAAAGGAACCCCAGACCATAATTGATCCACCTTCACTGTGTCGTATTGAGAACATTTCTTTTGGGAACATCTTTTGCATGCCAGTAACGCTGAAAACCGTCTGGGCCATCAAGATTGAATTTTTCTCGTCTGAAAACAACACTTTCTTCCATTTATGCACATTCCAAGTTTGATAATCGGAAGCAAATTGTAAACGGGAGGTTTTATGGCGAAGAAGGCGAGGCCACTGCAACCGATTCAAAATATTAAACCCATTTCTTATTTAAATACCGTCGAATTGTTCAAGGGCTGCATTCAGCATCTGTATTTGCTTTTATCTGATTTGATGTTAGGCTTGAATCTCTCTTAACTTCTCGCCTAATGCGTCTGTCTAGAGATGGTGAGATTTTATTGGAGCGACCGCTTGATTTTTTAGAAGCCCACGCATCCGTATTTTTTAATGTTTCATGTTATCCAAAACCAAAATTAGCCCAAATTATTAAAATCAAAATATATCCCTCTCCCCAAAGTCGAAAGTAAAGAAATTCAAAATTTAGCAGTGTTCGGTTTTCAAAAATAACTCAAAGAATCACAAATTCAAAGCGAAATAATTCCTTTTTTTATTGTTTTTAAAATATTTTCTTGGTCCAAACGAAATCTTTTCATTCCCACCCTGGTAAAGATACAACTGGTACAACAATCGGCTTGTTTGGTTTGGTTTTGGGTTATTTAATGCCGACAAAATTTTTATTCTTGGTAATATTTTTTTTAAAAAGTCTATTTCTGTTAATATTTTTTCTTTCAAAAAATCTAATTTTGGCAATATTTTTTCCTGCAACAAATCTATTTCTGGTAATTTTTTTTCTTCAAAAATCTATTTCTGGTAATAATATTCTTTCAAATATGTATTGCTGGTAATATTTTTTCATTTTTTTTTTTTAAATATGTGTAGCTGCTAATATTTTTTTTTCAAAATATGTATAGCTGGTAATTTTTTTTTTATCCAAAAATGTTTTCAAAAATGTATTGCTGGTAATAGTTTTTACAAAGTAATTCTTGTATTAAAACCTATTATTGCACTTTGACCCCAGTTTGGGAGTTAACTATTTCCCCATAGCTGGGTCCCTAACAGGTGCTACCACTTTGGGTCAGAGTGGACCTGGGAACATCAGCAATTAAGAGGTGGTTCCAAGCTACTCAAAACCTCCTGAAAAATTATTATTTTTTTGAAATTGTCATTGCTAACTTAGCAATGACAATTTCATTTGCAATGGCTTGTTGCAAAAGACTACGTCTTTGAAGTTCAACAATCCTTCCCTATTCGAAAGTTGTTAAAATTTGAACGGTAGCCATTTTGAAATCTGAGATTTAATGCTGAAAATGAGCTGCGTAGATTTTACACGCGTGAAACTATGAGCACACTGACTGAAATTTTTGTCCAGTAATTTATTTTTATCACACATGGTCATATCTTTATGACCAACCAAAAAAATCCTTTTTCCAATATTTGTTTAAATTAATCAATTAAAAGCTTAAAATTTTGACTTGTTTGTTGATAAACTACATTTTCTAATTAAATGTAAATGTTTCGCAAATATATTTTGATTAAAGTAACAGTATTTTATATATTTTTAACCCTTTAGTATCTGGTCTTAAGATTTTGATCAGGGGTGTGTATACGAGGTGCCTTCCAGAAGTTTTCAGACTTTTTCAGTAGCGACACTTATTAATTTCGATGAACTACAAGACTCTAATCTCCTTCAAAGTAGTACCCTCTGACTTCAATGCGCTTATCGTTTCGCCCCAGCCATTTCGTGAAGGCCCCATGGAAGCCGTCCAAAGTGAACGAGTCCACGACACTTGTCACAGCCTCTTTCATCTTCTCAATGTCTTCAAAACGACTTCTCCTGAGGTTCTCTTTCAGCTTGGAGAACAACCAAAAGTCGCGGCTATTGTCTGGGTTGTAGCGAGGGCGAGGAACTGTTTGGATGCACATCAACCATCCCCCTGCTGTTACCAGTGCGTCTTTCCTTCTGTTCGTCACTGAGATCCCTGGGTACAAACTTTGAACAAATTTTGTGCGTATTCATGGTTAAATCTGGGTACAGTTGCCATACCATCCGCAAACTGTATGCTTATTGTCTTTATAGTCAAACGACGGTCTTCATCGTAATAATCGCGTATTTTCTCAACCAACCCTGATGTCTTGGCGTCAATCTCCTTCCTTTATCTCTCATCATCATTCACCTCCTCTCTACCGTCCTTGAACACCCCGACTGTATTCTGAAAACTAGTCAACTGTGACAAGCAGTGTTTAGTAGGACGTATCCAAAGTGCTGTCACAACCATCTTCAATCTGGAATAATAACAAATATTGCCAGGTCAGATTAGTAGATGTATAGTAATGATATACTAAAATTACATAGTAATGATATACTAAAATTATTTAGTAATGATATACTAAAAATTATAATAATCTAGGACAGCTATAACTGCCTCTCGTAAAAACGTTTCAGAACTTCTGGAGTGCAATCCGTACATATACAGGGTGCGATGGATAAATTGTCGTCTAAAAGACGCAAAAATGGAAATAACTTTGGCCTCTCATTTTAACAGATATACAGCGTGAGATGGATAAATTGTCATCTAAATGACGCAAAAATGAAAATAACACCGACATCTGATTTTAACAGATATACAGAGTGCGATGGATACATTTGTTGGAGTTTTTGGGTACCTTGGTATACTAGTGAGCCAGCCAAAATGAGCTGACTCATTTTATAGTTCACCAATAGAAGTGTTAACCAATCAGAAGGCTCAAAATATTCAATACGACGTGTATAAAGGCGGCCATGTTTTTTCCGGAATATCAGACTTACTATTAATAAAAGAAAACAGTTTTACTTTAGAGGCATTAAAATTAACAAGCCATTTCTTGCCCGAGTAAACCATAGATTGTAGGTCTTTTTTTAGATCAGCTGCCAATATGACCTTATTGAGCAAATCAGACAAACTATTAATAAAAGAAAACAGTTTTACTTTAGAGGCATTAAAATTAACAAGCCATTTCTTGCCCGAGTAAACCATAGATTGTAGGTCTTTTTTTTAGATCAGCTGCCAATATGACCTTATTGAGCAAATTAGACTAACTATTAATAATAAATTTCAACCGAAGCTATCTCTGGGTTCCCGGCCAGAGAATGTATAATATTTCCTTGTAAGGAAACTGTTAATACTGACATTTCAATGTCAACACAACAACGTTACTTGTTGTTTTGGGAAGTTTGGGAATGGTATGAAAAGGTGCAATCAAATAAGTGGATCAAAACCTTGGTAGTCCTAAAATATGGGAATTGTATAAAATTCAAACTTCTGGTCATTTCTTTCATCTGGCGTAGGATTTCGCTGCATGCAATGACCACAATTATATATTTTTTATTTCTCTTGGATTGCACAGTAGCTCATCTGTTTGCATCTTCTGATAAAAAATACACCCTGCCTCGTATGGTTTTTGGCTAAGACTTAGGGCAGCTCGTACTGCTCAAAGCAAAAGAGAAACGCAATAATAATAAGAAGAAGAAAAAGAAGAAGAAGAAGAAGAAGAAGAAGAAGAAGAAGAAGAAGAAGAAGAAGAAAAATTAGAAGATAAAGAAAAATAGAAGAAAAAATCATAAGAAAAGAACAATGATAAAAATAAAAAAAGATTATGATTAATAATAATAATAATAATAATAAGCGTGGATTGATTATCGTAAAGCTTTTGACAGTGTTCCACATTCTTGGATCCTTAAGACTTTGGAAATGTACAAAGTCTCCCCTGTGGTATTAAATTTCCTTAAGCACAGCATGGGAATGTGGAACACCAAACTATACCTTAGTCACACCAGGGGCACTGCCATATCCAACCGACTAAATATCCGACGTGGAATCTTTCAAGGAGACTCTTTGTCTCCCCTTCTGTTTTGTTTGTCCTTACTCCCCCTTACGCATGAACTGAACAACAGTAGCTATGGCTACAAAATAAATAACAACATATTCAATCACCTACTATACATGGATGATCTCAAACTTTTTGCCAAAGACGACAATGAGTTGAAGGGCCTACTTAATATTGTAAAATACTTTAGTGACGACATATGCATGAGCTTCGGATTAGATAAATGTGCTAAAGTAACATTTAAGAAAGGTAGAATTTTAGAAGCACCCTTAATAGATTTACATTTTGCCACGAAGATTAGAGAATTGGAGCATGATGAAGCTTATAAGTACCTAGGAATTAGTGAGGGAGATGGCATACAACACTCCCAAATGAAAGAGAAGGTAAGAAAGGAGTACTACAGGCGTGTACGCCTGGTACTAAATACCGAGCTAAACTAAAAAACCGAATATCAGCTATAAACACCTTAGCTGTTCCTGTGGTGCAATACAGCTTTAATGTACTTAACTGGACCATAGCTGAAATTAAGCGAATGGACGCCAAAACGAGAAAGCTCCTCACTTGCTACCGCATGCATCATCCCAAAGCTGATATTGATCGCCTGTATGTGCCCAGATCCAAAGGAGGCAGAGGACTAGTTCAACTAGAACTATCCTACAAAAGTACAACAATTGGCCTCCAAAGATACTTGGAAAATACAGAAGACTGGATGATGATATGTGTCAAGGAACATGAAAGTAGTAAGTGTCTTTACTCTGTAGTAAAGGAAGCTGAAA
>OZ038518.1:42365079-42400079 GCA_964036315.1 Acanthosepion esculentum
TCCAATACTGATAGAAGTTGCCTTCCTAATCTTTTGTCTGCAACAATGTGGAACTTCAACATCTAGCCTATGTCATTATTTTCTATTCGTGTTACATGAGCCATCCAATTTAATCATTGCTAATTGTTGAAAATCATCAAGTGATGTGATTTCTGTTATTTGATATAGATTTTGTTATGATTCTGTAGCGCCACCCAACAAGCCTTGAAGAAAAATAGTCCTCTGTAAGACCTACAGCTTTCATTCGCTTTAGACTAGAAGAACGGGTTTAAAAATAACTACCGGTGTTAAGTCATTTGACCAGATTTTAATTTTCACCACCTTATTGTATAAATCTGCCCGTCTCTTTCTCTTTCGCTCTCTTTCTTTTCTGTATATATATATATATATATATATATATATATATATATATATATATATATATATATATATAATGGATTTCGAAGTATGAGAATCTGACAACTTTATTCAGTTTTATATTTGTGTCGTATGTGACACTTCAGCCCCGCTAGTGACCCGCATACAAGTCCACATATTGTATAACAGCGAGGATCTCAGAACATAACAAGAGGAATATTTACTGACGCTTTTCGCCGTTGTCTTTCGTCTCTCAATACGACTGATTTCGAAATTTCTGATATCACTCCGGCGACAAATAGCTCCAGCTATATCTATCCAGGGCAACTAACTCGAAGTTAATATGAGGCCCATTGACAGCTGAGAGGTTACTTTTTAGCTTGTCTTTGTACCTGAGCCACGGCCGTCTAACAGTCCTTTGTCACATGTCAAGGTGGCTATACATGACCTTAGGACCTTAGGTATCCTATCGTCACTCATCCTTGCAACATGACCAGCCTAGTGAAGTTGTCACTGCATCAGGAATGTCTCAATTCCACCAATGTTGGATTCGCGACAAGATTGGACACCCTGTCGTCAAATGTATAAACACAGATCGCGCGGAGACATCTTTTGTGGGAGACATCCAGCTGATTGATATGGGACGAAGACGATCCTCATACCAGGTCTGGCAACCATGCGACTGGGGTTCACGACTGGGGGCGGACATGTGGAGACCTAAATTACTACTACAAATCCTGAGAACATTTTTAACAAGGATCTTGTTAGTAATGTCCAGTAATTACTTAATTACAACTATATATAATATTATAATCTTACAATTATTGATTTATTTCCATAAATGCAAATGTACAAAGAAAGAAACAAAATACGATAACTAAATATACAAAAAAAAATTTATTCCCCATAAATTAGACATTTTTAATAATATTGAAAAAATAATGAGTTAATTTGTTTATACTAATTAACTACAGAAAATATAATTGTATAATACAATCAGAAAGCTATTTCAGCATTTTACAAAGGGTCAAAATTTTCTCCCTATCTGCGAGAAAATGTTTTTGTTTAATTCAACGTGGTTGAAACTCTTGTAACACTTGTCGCACACGTATGAGTTTTGAAAATCTGGTCGCCCACTATTATAATGTGCTGCTTGCCACAGCGCGCTCCTGTTCATGTTCCTCGTTGCCAACTATTGTAATTACCGTTATAATGTTGCGATTTATCCCGCGTTTGTGTTCGAAGATCCTAGTCACCAAATATTATAACTGCCTATTGTAAGGTTATTGTTATACACCCTTACTTGGTATAATGTAATTCGTTAAAGTATTATTTATACGTAATACTTAGGCTATGGTCTATATAGTTACTCTAAAGACTGACTTCATTACAACTGAGATTTACTGCATATGAAATACAATTGTGGCACAAGACCTAAATGGAGGGAAAGGGTTGAGGCTGGTCAACACTATCTTATACCTAGCTAATCAGATTCACGACCCATTCATTCATTATAATTTGCACATCCACCACAAGAACTCATCCATCATCATTCAATCCTCCATATACCATAATACCGCATACCCTCAGGGAACCTACAAAACATCCCATGGCATAAAATTTAATGAGCATAGAATTCTATATATAAAAATCTATAGATGATATACAATGATCTTGGAGAGGAAGAACCTGACTTCATTACGACGACGACGACACACCTCATACCATGGAATGCTTTATAGTATAGGGCGAGATCATAAAGTCACCAGGGGTGCACATTTTACCCCACAGCAGTTATAAAATATGAACACCCCAGGACTTTGTCTTAATTTTCGAAATTCATTTTCTAAATAGAGTGTAGTAAATGCACCAATCATAACAAAATCAAACCCACTACTCAGTAAATATCTACAAACAACAATTAAATCATTGCCTGTATAATATTTACATTATTCGGACTATTGCCATCTTTGTCGCCATATTTATTACAACGTTTCGGCCGCTGTACGCTCCGGCCTTCTTCAGGTGGTTGGAATGTCGAACTGGTCCCTTTATTTCGCTACTGGGGTAGACTGTTCTAGTTCCACGGAACATATTTAATGGATGTCATTTGTCAGTTATCTCTTGTTAATTTCCCTCTCCAAGTTCTCCACTGCCTTAACCGGGTATTGAACTCACACTCTGTGGGTCCTGTCACTGGATCTCACCCACGCCTTTATCCACTGTGTCATATGTCCTTGTAATGTGTTCGACATTCCAACCACCTGAAGAAGGCCGGAGCGTACAACGGCCGAAACGTTGCAATAAATATGGCGACAAAGATGAGGACAATAGTCTGAATAATGTAAATAGTGTACATAATACCTCATCTCAGAAATATAGACAGATACCATTGCATGTATGTTCAACATTTAAACTAGTACCTCTTGTAAATAATTTCATGCTTTTTCTTTGATTCCGTTCCATTCTTGGTCATTTTTCCAGAACTAGAAAGAAATAACAGATGTTCATCTGCTAAATTTGACATCACCTTTTTCAGTGGATCATCTTTCTAAGTATCAACATATATTACTTTGTGTTATGGTCCAAGGTTAGGACCAAGGAAGAACAAAACGAACACAAGAGTAGAAATAACGAAGATATATTACACAGAATAATAATACAAGATGCGGAAGGTGTTAGTATGACTGTCAGTCTGTTTTGGAGTGAACTACTATTGGCTCGGCTCGATTCCGTCTCGACTCTCTTGAGAGGCGCAGTATTTATAGTGTCAGGAAGAGTTCACTCTGTCGTTATAGGTAAGTTCCTATAACACGTTGACAGAGACAATTTTTCAAAACTAATTTTATCAAGGAAATTATCTGTTTCTGCACTATCCTCCTAATGTGTGTGTTTTAATGGCAGCTACAGTTTGATCCCCCAAAAGAAAACTTTTAAACAATGGGAGACGTTTTGTTGCTTAACAGGTTTTGGGTAAACTGCTACATCAGTTATTTCCGACATTTAAACGAATTGAGTTTCTTCATACTCGAACATACCTTTTACAATTTCCCATATTGTTGTCATCTTTTTGCCTTCAGAATAAAACAATAATTCAGAAGTAGATTCAGTTAGCCAATTATTCCGAATATTTTTCAAAAAGGTGGATATAATCAAAAAGCCATTTTTAGTTATGCCAGGTTTACTAAAAACAATGTCAAATTTTTGGAAAAAGAGATTGATGGTTCCTGTTATTGTCACATAGAATTGCAATTTCTTGACCGTTTGATTGCATCAACAGTATATTAAAAAAAATTTCTTATAAAAACGTTGCCTCCAATTTTGAAACTGGGATCATTTTAAATAAAATTTTAAACGTTTTACCATTATGTTCAATACTGTTTTTGCTAATCTCTCAACTTTTCAGCCAAACCAAATAAGTTTCCCCCGAGATATTGCAGAGCAACCCTGGCATACACTTCATCAACTAAAAGAATACACCTTTTTCTGATTTTCAGAGATTTCACGAAAATATCACCAAGAAAATCGAAGTCTTCTAATTTCGAAACTTCTGACGTCAAAGCTGGAAATGTTCTGCCATTGAATAACTTGAAATTATCCTGAAGTCTGTTATATAATGACTGAGTTGTAATAAAATATTCAAGTGCCCTGATAAGAATATAAGGATCATAATGTTTTGTCTCAATCCTTTGTGGTGACATAACATTAATCTACTGTTTCATTTTTTTATTATCAATTGTAAGTTACTAAGATAACGAATTGATTCATTGATCTGTGACCTGTGCTGAAACATTGATATTGATTTTCTAAAGAGAAAAATGTTGTATATATACCAGCAGTGTAATATTAAAATCTCAAATTTTCAAAGTTTTTAATTAAAAACATTAGAATAACTAGTAAAAAAAAAAAAATCAACAGATTGGATGAACATCTGTTTGTTTGGTTTATAGCATGTAACTGTTGAAACAAAATCTCTATGGATCAATATTCTGATACAAATTTTCAAATGTGAGGAATTTGTCTTTATCTAGAAACTGTGCCAACTCATCATTTTGCACATTTCGCACAGAATGCAGAAATCTTCTTTATTGGTTTTGTTTGAGGACTAGGTAATACACTTATGGCAAATCATCAAATATTTATGGTGGATGTCTGTGTCGTACTTTTCTTTTAGTAACCACTGTTTCATAATCAGATGGAAAATGCCTTTCACAAACAACAGCTTTTGATTTGTTACGGGTCTTGAGGTATTACCTTTAACAATCGTTCTTGCTCATTCTGATCTTGGGAAAGACAAAATACCCAAACCTTATTTATTTAATTATAGTTAGCCTGACAACCTGTGACACAGTAGTTTTTTTTACCATTTTGAGAAAGAGTTTGAAGTACTGGAAATAAAATAAAATATTATCTTAAACTATTATTTTGTAAAGATTACATGGTGCTTCTAAAAAGTGTATGAACCTTATATTCTAAGGTCTGAAGAGTTTGGGATTCAGAATTAAGAATATTAAAGTTTTTATGAATGTGGGAATTATGTTACTTTCCGTCATTTTTAAGGAATTATGTGGTTCGATCACGCCCTCCCCATAAAATACGATTATCTAAACAAAATTAACCAGTTTATTTTTATAGTATAATTTTTAACAACAAGAATGTTAGTATAATTCAGCATACATTTTTTTAAATACACGTGTAAATAATTATTTTTTTAAAATCATTGTTTGCTATGAGAATCATACTATAGAAAAAATGTTAAATTAAATTTTTATTCAAATTTTATGCAAATGCACACATTTCTGTATAGTAATTTTGCACAATTATCAGTGCAAAAAGTTACATTCATTTTTTTTGTTTTCTTACAAGGGCGGTATCAACATACTTTGTGTTATAAAGAAAAAAAATTATTCCTTAAAAAGTGAATTTTATAATCAAGATATTCATTATGAAGAATAAAAGCATAAAAAATTGAATTAACTTTCTGTGAGAAAATTCTTAATAATGACATTTTTTGTGAATTTTGATGTTTAAAATAATCGATAAAATATAAAAAAGGGAAATACAATATTGACAAGACTATAATGTCTTCTCCTTTAAATTTGTGTAGGATATTTTTAATAGTTGTAAAATATTAAATTTATTGAATTGAATTTTTGCCATAAATTTTGTGATAAATTCTTTCATAAGTAATATTTTCCATTAATTTCGCAATGAAAACCTTACCTTTGCCATTAATGACTTCTATTTATTTACGAACAACAGAAAAATTCGACATACTTTAAAAATACCTGTTTCGTTTGTTAAAGAAAAACATAGTCATGAAAAAATTAAATTTATACTTAATATCGTAATTGAAGAATAATAGCATAGAGAAAATATTAATTTATATTAATTTTTTATGTGATAAAATTCTTAATGATACTTTTTCATACCGAAAAAGTTTGTTTAAAGGTAAAATATTGCAAGTTCAAATGAAATAATAAAACATTACTTACTCCAATATATTTAATAATGAATTTAATTTAATTTTAATCCAAAGGTAAAAAATAGTAAAAAGTGTCTTTATAAAACTTAATGTCTTAATCTAATAATTCCAGCAACGAACTTTCGTGTGTTGACAGTTGGCCCCCAGTGCATGAAGAGTTACAGGCGCTATATAGGCCTGAGTTTAGGATAACTTGAATGGGATCTATATGGGGTCCAATATTTCTCTCTCTCTCTTTTCCTTTGTTATATATATATATATATATATATATATATATATATATATATATATATATATATATATATATATATATATATATATATATATATATGTATATATATATATATATATATATATATGTATATATATATATATATATGTGTATATATATATATATATATATATATATATATGTATATATATATATATATATATATATATATATATATATATATATATATATATATATATATATATATATATATATATGTATATATATATATATATATATCGAATCCTGCCGGAGAGCAGAAAACCTTTTCTTTAATAAGATTTCTCGAACATTCAACCCGGTAGACGTAAAATAAATATACTGTTTAATAAATAAACGGAGCGTCTACTCAAATAAGAGTATCCACTAAGAACAACGTATAAAGTCATAATATATATATATATATATATGTGTGTGTGTGTCTGTGTAAAGAAAAGAGAAATTTTTCTTTAATGATGCGTTTCGTCTCCTGAAGGACTTTTTCAAGATTTTATTTTGCAGCAAGTATTTATAAATAGAAATAAAGTGGATGAAAAATATCGTAATAGTTTCAAAATGTTTAAGTTATGAACGCTAGCAATATACTTAAAGCTGTGTAAATAATGGTAAACTATGGAAAGCGCGAAGTGATCTAATGTAATGCCTAATAAACGAAAATTGAGTAAATGTTGTTATTTTAGTTGTTGAATTTTTAATTTATTATTTTTGTTATATATTTATATTTACTTTTTAATTTAATTCTTATTTTGTTTCAATCTGATAAATTATTTATGCGTTTATTTATTTTAAATAATAGGTTTAGAGTTATTCGTTTTATTTAAATTTTAATTTTTATAGTCATTATCATTGGGGAGGGAATTTGAAACAATATAGGGCGCAAGTTAACATTTTGGCAAGAAACGATAGTTGCACTCTCAAGAACTTTCCATCTATAAATGCATGTGGCAAAATAAAATCCTTGCATTTGTCTTCATAAAGTCCCTCAGAGTACGAAACACGTTGTTAAAGAATAGTTTACATTTTGTCTTTATTCATATTGGCTTTTTACAGATGCATTTCATTTACATATACATATTTATACAAACACACACACACACACACACACACACACACACATATATATATATATATATATATATATATATATATATATATATATATATATATACCCCAATTATGAACAATAGTAGGTATGTTCCAATCCTCATAAATGCGTTGGACACTATTGTAAGTGGGGTAATATGCTGTCTAAGTAGTCCACCGCTAGCAGTGGTTTACCTACTTCACGCCGCTGGCGAGTATTGTATTTTGTTGATGTTATAAAGATTACTATTTCCTTTCCAACCTCCGTTTTGGTTATTCTTCATTCAGTAACCATTTCTAGATTACAATAATATGGTAAAATATACTTTTAAATTATGGTATATTTATTGATTAAACTGCTCAATATCATATAGTCAAGCTAA
Source organism: Acanthosepion esculentum (assembly GCA_964036315.1). Taxonomy (NCBI): domain Eukaryota; kingdom Metazoa; phylum Mollusca; class Cephalopoda; order Sepiida; family Sepiidae; genus Acanthosepion; species Acanthosepion esculentum. The sequence continues at coordinate 42,372,659 of OZ038518.1, forward strand.
AACATAAACACATATGGCCTGAAGATTGCGTTCAAGCAGATTGTCACTGCTTGGTGTTTACCTCAGTATCTACTATATATATATATATATATATATATATATATATATATATATATATATATATATATATATATATATATATATATGTATATATCACTAGCGGGACTGAAATGTCACTTGCGACTTACACACAGGGTGGAATAAGCACAGTTGTCGGAACCTCATACGTTGAAACCGAGTCCATCATATATATATATATATATATATGAAGAAATACACTCTTAAGTTGTGCTATATTTAGGGGATAAAGTGCTCAATATCAGAGATAGAGCGTGTGTAAATATAAAAGTGAAAATTGAAGTCAACACTCTAAGTGTTGACTTCAATGTTCACACACCCACACACACACACACACACACACACACACACACACACACATATATATATATATATATATATATATATATATATATATATATATATACCTAAGTATAGGATTGGTGTATACGGAATAAATTCCAATAACCAAAAAATACTATACTTAAAAGAGTGCTCAATACAGAGTAGAGCAAATATAATTTATTCGAAAACTATAACATAAATATGTCTATATGTATGTTATAAAATCAACACAAAAATAGCCATTTCGTTTCAACAATTCTGGTGTCTTATCGTGATGGCGTTGATATATATATATATATATATATATATATATATATATATGCTGAAATAAATATATATATAAGTCTCATACATGTATAAATATGTATGTATATACCGGTTAATATGCACACAAGCCAATATTTAATATTTTCGAGATTATTTTGATCTCGGATTTAAAAAAAGCAGTCTTTGACAATTTCACTCTATTTGGCATAAAGCACACACACAGGCACACACACACACACACACACACACACACACACACACATATATATATATATATATATATATATATATAGGTGAATTTATACATAAATATTGATTTGCATACGCAAGCATTAAAAAACGCACTCATATACATATACTACCACTTCTAATCGTACTAGCCATAAAAAATTATGAAGGTAAAAATGGCGGCGATCTACGACGAATTTTGTTTACAGGAGCCAGGGAAAGGGGAAAAAATGACGAATCCATGAAAAAGAAATCGGACTGCAAAAGAGAAAAGATGAGACACAATTAGTAAAAAATAAATTTAAAAAAATAACCAATAATTTGAATAAAAAAACGGGGAAAATCGTTTCATTATTCCGTGGTTTTGAGATTACCAGTCGGGGGAAAATGGCAAAAGAACCTGTTACTGTAAATTAAGATTTACAAGATTATTATTATTCCCATACCAATATTCTCTCACTCTTTTCAACCCGGGGCATATTACGAGGATCCACTTGAATTATATTCCAACGGATTGTTTACCTTTATATATATATATATATATATATATATATATATATATATATATATATATATATAAATAAAAAGGAAAGAACAGTAAGATATAAAATCCGGTGTTCTTATAGATATTTTTATTTTTACACAATAGTGCTCTATGTATATTTAAATTTACAGAGCATTAATATTATAAATTAATAGATTTAAAATATGGTTTTACCGCTACACAGTGATGACCATGTTTCAGAAATGGAAGCTAAGGCCTCTGAATTTAATTTTGTTATTAAACCAAAGACATTAGTTCCATTTCCTCATCAAGCGAATTTTGGAGTAACTTACTTTTTAAAATTTACAGTTGTTAACGGCACAGGAAAGATTCATAGTTTGAGGGTTTCCAATGTTACCGATAAATCCATTCATCTAGACAAGGGGTGGTAGAGGGTTCAATTTTTAATTTTCGTTGTCTCAGTTAATAGTTACATTTGAAAGCGGGGTTATGTTTAGGGATGGGTAGGGATGTATCTTTTAACAAATTCTGACATCCGCTAAAACGGTAAACATAGGAAAAACAGAAGCAGGAAAATAATTTGGTATACACCCCCATACAACCAAATGGTAAAAAACAAATTGGGACAAAAATTCCTTGAATTAATACTCAAGCATTTTCCCGGTGGAAGTAAACTTAGTACGATTTTCAATAGAAATACACTAAAATTAAGTTATAGCTGTACTGATAACCTAGAAAAGATAATTAAGAAACATAATACTAATATCTTAAATAAACACTTATACCAGAACCAAAAAATTGTAGACAAGGGAAAAATACAAACAACAACTAATGAGGGTGAACAAAAATTATGTAATTGTAGAAACCCTCAAAACTGTCCTTTACAAAATAAATGTTGCATAGAATCAGTAGTATACCAATGTAATATATCTTCTGTTGAAAACCCTGAAAACATAAAAATTTATATAGGTTGCACTAGCCATGAGTTCAAAAAGAGGTTCAACCAACATCAATCCTCGTTTAGGATAAATAAGTATAAAAGTCAAACATCTCTTTCGAAGTACTTTTGGCACCTAAAAGAATCCAATAAAACACCTACAGTGAAATGGAAGTTAATAAGAAGGGCTAGAATATGTAGGTCATTAAATGACCCATGTCCTTTATGCATACATGAGAAACTATATATTACTAAGTTTATAAAAAATAAAAATTTACTGAATCAGAGAAATGAAATAGCTATTTTATGTCGTCATTGCCAAAAGTTTTCTTTAAATAATCTTTAAATAATCTATAATAAAAAAATTAAAAAAAAATAAAAAATTACCTGATTATTATGCATACTCATATTTGATGGGTATAAATAATTTTAAATAATTTTAAATAATGTAGATAATTATATTACATTTACTTGGTTTATAAAGAAATATAGCCGATTAAAATTAAAAAATTAAATTTGAAAGTAGAATTTTTAAAAATGTTTTAAAATTGAAATTAAATAAAACAGATTCTAACCTAAATATCTTTTAAAATTGTAATTAAATAAAAAGGAACTCTAACCATAACACCTCTCTCAAAGCAATTCAAACACTGAAAAGAATCCAAGTGAACACCGAAAGTCATATGAAATTAATAAGTTAGAATATAATATTGAACATTAAATGTCCTTTATACATACATATATACATTTATAATACTAAATTTATAAATAAAAGTTTATTGAATTAGTGAAATAATTTAACCACCTTTGCCGTCATTGTCATAAAGTTTACATAAAATAAAATAAAATAAAATAATATTTACTTATACTCGATAAGAATAAATAATTTTAAATACTGTAAATAATCCTAATACATTTACTTGGTTTTTAACTAGGAGTATAGTATATTAAATATTAAAAATAACTTTTTAGAAAGGTGGATAAAACATATTCTAACCTAAACAGTCCCTCAAAATCTTTAAATATACAAATAGAAATAATACCATAAGAATTTTTGCCGTTAGAAATAAACCCAGATGACATGAATTTAGCGGATGTCAGAATTTGTTAAAAGATACATCCCTACCCATCCCTAAACATAACCCCGCTTTCAAATGTAACTATTAACTGAGACAACGAAAATTAAAAATTGAACCCTCTACCACCCCTTGTCTAGATGAATGGATTTATCGGTAACCTTGGAAACCCTCAAACTATGAATCTTTCCTGTGCCGTTAACAACCGTAAATTTTAAAAAGTAAGTTACTCCAAAATTCACTTGATGAGGAAATAGAACTAATGTCTTTGGTTTAATAACAAAATTAAATTCAGAGGTCTTAGCTTCCATTTCTGAAACATGGTCATCACTGTGTAGCGGTAAAACCATATTTTAAATCTATTAATTTATAATATATATATATATATATATATATATATATATATATACTAGTAATAATCTTATAAATATAAGAAATTATACTCGTCCGGAAAACCTTAAGTACCTTGATTTGTGAATAAACAAACCAATACCAAAGGGGAAAAATGGTACAAAAAGGAAAGAACATGTACGTCAACCGAAAATAATCGTCTAGCATCCAAGTTCAGAGTCCAAAGAAAAAAACACCGATCCGAGTAAGTAAAATAACTAAATAAAGTGCTCAATAGGTTAAGTAGAGCAAATCTCATCAAACCTAAAGAACCAGAAAAACCTTGGTAGGTTTGTCTGGCTCTTTAGGTTTGATTATATATATATATATATATATATATATATATATATATGTATATATGATCGACTCTCCCGTCGAATTCGACGTATGAGGGTCAGGCAGATCAGTTCCCAGAAATTGAAAGCCCGACACCGACACATGAAACTTGATTATAGTGGTGAAGGCTTTGTGCAGGGCCATCCACACTTTTTGGAGGGACGAATACAGGGACCTGGTGCAGCGAATGCCACAAGGTCCCCAAACGACCCTCCGCAGGTTTTGAATTCAGAGTTGTCCTTCTCCTAGACCAGTTGCCATCCAAGGCTATAGAACCCAGTCTGTCCTGCTATTTACCCATAGTTGGAGGGAGAAGAAGAGGATTCACACCTTTCCCAAGGGTATTAGCACGTAAGTGAATGTAATGGATTCGACTGGAATCAACTTAACCCACTGTAGCCTGTAGTATATATATATATATATATATATATATATATATATATATATAAACAGGTTCTTTTTACTGCCACACTAAGTCAAAATTGATTTAAATATAAGGAATATTTTATTGTTAAAATAGACACAAAAGTATCTCGTTTAAGAAAAAAAGTGGGGATTTAAGGCGCCTTTCGGCCGACGTCACTTCTTCAGAAAAATAAATCGTCGGCAGTATAAAACAAAGATGTTGATAAGAAAAATGATTATCAACGACCGATGTTAAAAACAATAGATCACCAAGATGTAATAAAAGGGGGGGAAATTAAAGGAAGAGGGGGGAAAAACCCTCATGAGTACTAAGTATTTTCTAGGCTAAGCAGTAATCTCCCCGAATAGGACCAACCTGAATTTCATCTCCCTCTGTCTACACAGGGCTGGACGTTGTATATTAATAATAATCGACTCAATAATAGTATTAATAGATACAAATATACATACGTTTGATGTGCGAATCGAATTTCGTTTGCTAGCCAATTCATCGGGGACGAGATATCACTTATTGTAATAAGCAATAAACAATAAGCAGTATCACGTGCCTGATGAATTATGTAAACAATGAAACTCGTTTCGCACACCAAACGTAGGTATATGTGTATTTATATATATATATATATATATATATATATATTAATAAATAAATGCACGTATACCTACGTTTGATGTGCGAATCGAATTTCGTTGGTTTCCCAATTCATCGGGCACGATATATCGCTTATTGTTTATTTTAAAAAGTATATCTCGTGCCTGATGAGTTGGGTAACCAACAAAACTGTAGTCGCAAACCAAAGGTATTTATATGTGTATTTCTTAACATATATTTCTTAGCTCTGTCTAATCACATTGAGCACTATTATGTCTACATAATTTAGCCAATTTGGTAATTATTTATTTGCTTACCAGTGTATACACGCCAGCACACGCGTATACGGTCGCTAATATCTAGTTATCTCATTTACCTAACCCTATATATATATATATATATATATATATATATATATATATATATATATATATATATGTATTAATCACTTGACCCTAAGTAAGACAGCAAAGCCACTAAGTCGCAAGTTTACGGAGCGTCAGAGAATATGCGAAAAAGTTAATATTATTAAGGAAAAAGAATAATAAAAGAAAAGGAATTAAGAAGACAGAAGGTAGCGATCGGCATTGCATTTAAATTTCCGAAGATTAAAGTTGAAATCTGGAAAGCAAAAAACCGGAAGAGAGTTCCACAAGTGAACAGCGTGAGAGAATAAACAGCATAGAATTACCGTTACACAGAGCCATTTCAACTGAAAAATAATGAGACCTAGCTGCCAATCTAGTACTGCGCTTAAATTCGTAAAGTAGAGTTACCAAAGAGGAAAGTTAATCGGCACAATTACCATGAAATTCCATACGATCCATCGCTTTCAATCGTCTTTCCCATTGTATGATTTGCCTTTCGCTACAATATCGCACATAACACTGAATGTATTACGATCATTCTTTAATTGCCAGAAATTTTCCGAGAGAGCAGTGCTTCCCATACACCTTACATTGCTTAAAGCCATTCGATGATGATAGAAAAGAAATTTCCAAGGATGTTCAGTGGAGCCAAAATAAAATTTGTTATCGTTGCCGGAACATATACTTGCTCGGTATACAATATTATCAGATATACATTGGAGGTTTAAGGGACAGATCGTATTTTTCGGCAGTTGCATTTATTTCTTAAAAATAACTTTGTTGACTTTGCTGGACATGTATCTGTTTAATGTAATATTGTTATGTTGGTATATTAATTTATCGATGTTATTAACGCAGATATAGCTGAGATGATCTTAACATTATTTTTCCTAAAAACTTTTTTAGTGATTAAATATCAGTAATAGCCTATTATGCTTAATATAAAATTAATATTCATAACTTTAAACAAAAATTGTTTATACATATATATATATATATATATATATATATATATATATGTTATAATTTATTTTCCATATATATATATATATATATATATATATATATATATATATATATATATAGATAGATAGATAGATAGATAGATAGATAGATAGATAGATAGATGAAATAAAGTATATTATATATTTTAACAATCCACATTAAAAGCAAAAACTTTTGCTCCGTCTCTTTTCTCTTAAAAATATACACTTTTCTCTGGCTGGAACAACTGTAATCATTCCCTTATATATATATATATATATATATATATATATATATATATATATATATATATATATATATATATATATATATATATATATATGAAAATTTCTCAGAGTTAACCTGTAGAAAAGACAATATTTATAAATATAAATGACAATAGGAAAACTGTAATAATTGCCAACACGTTAAGTCCCCACTGGATGAAACGCGTTACATTTTTCTATTGTGAATTATATATATATATATATATATATATATATATATATATGTATATATATATAGAAAAATGTAACGAGTTTCATATATATATATATATATATATATGTATAAATCACGTTTATTTTAATTGCAAAATATTTTTTAAATAAAAATACCGAATCGCCATATAATATATGTACAGCGGCAACAGTTGGTTAACCAGGTATTTAAAATCTAAATTACGTAATGGTCAATCTATACGCAGTACCTGAAGAATGAATTGTGCATGAAAATCCGAGTCGTGCTACAGGTGATGGATAATATATATATATATATATATATATATATATATATATATATATATATATATATATATATATATATATATATATATATATATATATATCCTTCTAGCTGCAGAAATTAATTAAATAACTGTCGAGACGCGGACTTCACGTGATGTGGAATTCTGAGGAAAGATCGAGGCGATCTGAAATATCAAACATATATATATATAAAAACATATAAATAAATACTTTCACAAAAAAACATTAATTTTTTTTTCTTTTAATTTGCAACTTTTCAGTTGTTTTATCCATATTATATACACATCAAGGAAGTATACGTGGCTTCTCATGCTATTTATATTTATATTTACACACACGCTCTATCTCTCATACTGAGCACTTTATCCCATAAATATAGTACATCTTAAAACTGTATTTCTTCATATACATACATACATACATACATAAATATATATATATATATATATATATATATATATATATATATATATATATATATATATATATATATATATATGTATAAACTAAATCTACTTAAACTCGCTGCTACCTTCAATAAACCAAACATTTTATTAAACCAGTGGTTAGGGTTAGGGTTAACAGATGCAAACATGGGAAAACCTCGTTATTAGAATAAAGTGTTATTTTTTTGTTTAGTTACTAGTTTTATATCTTTCTAAGCTTATGCTTCTTTTAAGTTTTAGCATGAAATTTTATCAATAAATATGTTCCTCGTTAATTCCTCCTTAGCCAATTCACCCTGAGGATCCTAAGTGGGGAGACCTCGGTAGGTAGTACTGGCTCATTAGGATTTATTTATGATATATATATATATATATATATATATATATATATATATATATATATATATATATATATATATATATATATGATAAAAAGAACGAATAAGAGACATTTATCAATCTAACATGTTTCACTTTCATTAAAGCTTCATCTGAGAATCTTGAATAAAAGTGAAATCCTGTTAGATTGATAAATGTTCCCTATTGGGCGTGTTATGAGCATTCATTTACTATAGGGAACGCTACACTTCTCATTGCATTTCTTTTGAGAGAGCTTCTGCAGTCGACTGTCTGAAAATCGCCTCCATTTGTGCATCACGCAAAAAGAAAAATGTATTTCGATTTTAACTTAAGCTATCTGAAAAAAAAATCAAGTCACCGAGTTTGGATTTTTTTCTATAAACAAAATTATCTATCTATCTATCTATCTATCTATCTATCTATCTATCTATCTATCTATCTATCTATCTCAGTCTGTTCATTATCTATCTAGCTAGCTAGCTAGCTAGCTAGCTATCTATCTAACTATCTCAGTCTATTCATTATGTATCTAGCTATCTATGTCTCAGTCTGTTCAATATCTATCTAATACACTTTATTCATATCTATCTATCTATCTATCTATCTATCTATCTATCTATCTATCTCAGTCTGTTCATTATCTATCTATCTATCTATCTATCTCAGTCTATTCATTATGTATCTAGCTATCTATATCTCAGTCTGTTCAATATCTATCTATACACTTTATTCATATCTATCTATCTATCTATCTATCTACCTATCTATCTCAGTCTGTTCATCTATCTATCTATCTATCTATCTATCTATCTATCTATCTATCTATCTATCTATCTCAGTCTATTCATTATGTATCTAGCTATCTATGTCTCAGTCTGTTCAATATCTATCTAATACACTTTATTCATATCTATCTATCTATCTATCTATCTATCTATCTATCTATCTATCTCAGTCTGTTCATTATCTATCTATCTATCTATCTATCTGTCTGTCTGTCTCAGTCTGTTCATTATCTATCTATCTATCTATCTATCTATCTATCTATCTATCTCAGTCTATTCATTATGTATCTAGCTATCTATGTCTCAGCCTGTTCAATATCTATCTAATACACTTTATTCGTATCTATCTATCTATCTATCTATCTATCTATCTATCTATCTATCTCAGTCTGTTCATTATCTATCTATCTATCTATCTATCTATCTCAGTCTGTTCATTATCTATCTATCTATCTAGCTATCTATCTCAGTCTGTTCATTATCTATCTATCTATCTATCTATCTCAGTCTGAATTAATTTTTTATTCGACTTTACTTCAATTATTTTGTATTAATAATTATATTGGAGATACCACTGCAGAAGACACACCCTACACCTTTCTGATTATAGCTCAATTCGAACCCATTTAAAGACACACAGAATGCTGCTCATCTCCCTCTGCCACATACTTGGAGTCAATGTAATATTTTCATTCACATGTAAAAAAAAAAAAGAAAGGCTAAAACTAATGGAAGCATTAATAATAAAAATGAAAAAGAAAACACTCAGTAGTATACTGTATGAACACGGCCACAATGTACTGGTCGTTTTTATAAAATGAGGAAACATAGATATACAAGCATAAAAATCTACAAATTCAGTTAAAAACTCATCCTTGCTAATGACGAATAGAATAGCCGAAAGGGCTTGGATATGTAGAATATTTCGGACAGTTTTTGCACACATTATGTCCAGAAAAGCAAAAACACCATTGCGAAAACAAGAAAAATGGAATAAAAAGCTTTATCGCAGTAGCTTGTCAGTCGTCGTTAATGTACAACGGTCTGCAAAAGTAGGTATACAGTAATGAAAAGCAAAACGTGGACACAAAAATGTATTAAATAAATCCTCGAATTACTATTGTAAAAACATTTTAAGATCTCTCTCCCACTTTTCTCTCTCTCTCTCTCTCTCACACACACACACACACACACACACACTCTCTCTCTCTCTCTCTCTATCTATATATATCCACAGAGAGAGAGAGCGAGAGAAAAGAGGGAGAGAGATATTAAAGTGTTTTTTATATATATATTTCTTTGTAAGAAATCAGTTTATAGTCAGGTTTCATTGACGTGATTGTATAAAGATGATTTTTGTCGAGAGTTTCGTTTGGTTTGTTTTATTTTGTTTTACGGCATATCAACACTTCAATAGTTTATATATATATATATATATATATATATATATATATATATATATATATATATATATATATATATATATATATACACACACAAGTATATGTATATATATATATATATAATTGTTATAATATTTAAAAAAAAATGATTCCTTCGTTACATAAGTGTTCTCATGTTTCAAAAGCGAGAGCTAGAAAACCTCCATATAATTATTAAAATTAAGTTGAATTAAGGTATCCAGTCCCGCTTCATCCTCAATCGAAAATTTAGGAATAAGTAGTTTGCGCGTGTTTATAAGTATGGTCCTTTTCAACATTAATTACTATGGAAACGGCCATTTTGGTTAGGTGGTCGAACGGTTAATTCTTACCTACAGATCGGTCACCTTCAGAAAGGTTATGCCGGGGTGTGGTGGTGTATCTATTCCAAAATTAATGGTAGCAGTCACCGTCTCGTTAGTTTAAAGCGAAAGATAGTTCGTGGCGCGACGGCAAGTCGTTAAGTGTCGAGAGGATAGGTAAATATATATGGAGTAATGGGTAGCGGCTTGGATTGAGGAATCGGAGAGCTGAATTCGAATTACAGTCGAATCCATTACATTCCTCCTTTGGGAAAGCTGTGAATACGCTTCTTCTTCCTCCAGCTATGGGTAAATAGCAGGACAGACTAGGTTCTATACCCTTGAATGGCAGCTGGTCTAGGAGAGGGACAAATCTGAATTCGTATGGGGACCCTGTGGCACGTAATGCACCAAGTCTCTGTATTCGGTCCTTCAAAAAGTGTGGATGGTTCGGCACAAAACTTTCACCACTGTAATCAAATCTCATGTGCTGTTATCCGGCTGTCGGTTTCTTGGAACCTGAGCTGGTTGATGCTCATACGTCAAATTGGACGGGAGAGTCGAATATATATATATATATATAAAATTGTTCTCATTTTATCTGGAATTATATATGTATATATATAAAATTGTTCTCATTTTAACTGGATATATATATATATATATATATATATATATATATATATATATATATATATATATATATTAAATTGTTCTCATTTTTATTTTAATATATATATATATCCAGATAAAATGAGAAAAAATAAGTATAATTCCACTGTACGTAACGTTCAATTTAAATAATTATAATAGTTTTAATATCCTAAAATAAATTATATATATATATATATATATATATATATATATATATATATATATATATATATATATATATATATATATGCATGTGTATTGGATATAAAATCATGGACTCGAAAGGATTAAAACTAAAATAAATAGACATAATACGCCTAAATTATTTAACTAAACCTGCTTGAATGAAAATTTGCTGCCTATACATATATATATATATATATATATATATATATATATATATATATATATATATATATATATATATATATATATATATATAATCTCTCTCTTTAAATATAGATAGATTGACTGTTCATATCTCTCTATATCTATCTATCTATCTATCTATCTATCTATCTCAGTTTGAATTAATTTTTTATTCGACTTTAATATAGACAGAGTTAGATTTTTCATATATAGATATTTACACGTGAGCGCATCTACATCTACAGCCACACACAAATACACACGAAGAACTTAAATCATAGGTTTATGTACAGAGATATACAACAAAAAATCTCTCTGACTTCATCTTGCAAATAACTTTACTGATTTATTCATTCGTAAAATAGGGTTATTGGATTAAGACATTTTTTTTCTTGCCTTGTTTATCTCCAAAGCGAATGATTTCATCGTCTTCGCTTTGGCCTACAATGGTAGACGGGAAAAAAAGAAGAAAAGGAAATATTCTTTTGCAATTTTTGTGAAGACCTTTACAGAATCATTTTCAGAAATGGCATCAAAATTTACCTATTATTGTTCCCTTCAACCTCGATCATGTTTGGCAAATATTTGGTCCCATTGCAGGCCCGAAATCAATGTATATAATTTGATATGAAATAGCAGAACATCGTAAAAAAAGTATGCGAGCCCACTTGGCTATCAACTGATAAACGGCAAGCTGTTCAATTAATTTACTAAACTAAATTTAGTCAGGTACAAGGCTATAATAGTGAAGTGCTTTGTGAGAATATTTTACTATGGAACATTTGTAGTTTCTTGCATCGTTGGTTTGGTTTATTTTTTATTACGGCCAATCAACATCAATGGGTTATTTAATGCCGACAACATTTTTAGGATAGATTCGTATGAATAGATTATGTATTCTTTGGTTTAGATTGGTTTGGTTTATTTTGTTTAACGGCCTATCAACCTCAATGGGTTATTTAATGCCGACAACATTTTTAGGATAGATTCGTATGAATAGAATATGTATTCTTTGGATTAGATTGGATTGGTTTATTTTGTTTTATGGCCTATCGACCTCAATGGGTTATTTAATGCCGGCAACATTTTTAGGGTAGATTCGTATGAATAGAATATGTATTCTTTGGATTAGATTGGATTGGTTTATTTTGTTTTATGGCCTATCGACCTCAATGGGTTATTTAATGCCGGCAACATTTTTAGGGTAGATTCGTATGAATAGAATATGTATTCTTTGGATTAGATTGGATTGGTTTATTTTGTTTTATGGCCTATCGACCTCAATGGGTTATTTAATGCCGGCAACATTTTTAGGATAGATTCGTATGAATAGATTATGTATTCTTTGGTTTAGATTGGTTTGGTTTATTTTGTTTAACGGCCTATCAACCTCAATGGGTTATTTAATGCCGACAACATTTTTAGGATGGATTCGTATGAATAGAATATGTATTCTTTGGTTTAGATTGGTTTGGTTTATTTTGTTTTATGGCCTATCAACCTCAATGGGTTATTTAATGCCGACAACATTTTTAGGATGGATTCGTATGAATAGAATATGTATTCTTTGGTTTAGATTGGTTTGGTTTATTTTGTTTTATGGCCTATCGACCTCAATGGGTTATTTAATGCCGGCAACATTTTTAGGGTAGATTCGTATGAATAGAATATGTATTTTTTGGTTTAGATTGGTTTGGTTTATTTTGTTTAATGGCCTATCAACCTCAATGGGTTATTTAATGCCGACAACGTTTTTAGGATAGATTCGTATGAATAGAATATGTATTCTTTGTAAGAAATCAATTTATAGTCAGTTTTCATTGACGTGATTTTGTAAAGATGATTTTTGTCGGGAGTCTTATTTTGTTTGGTTTCGATTATTTTGCTTTATGGCATATCAACACTTCAATTGGTTATTTAATGCCGACAAGATATTTAGGATAGGTTCGTATGAATAGAATATGTGTTCTTTATAAGATATCAGTTTGTAGGAGATCAGGTTTCATTGACGTATTTAGGTAAAGTGTTTTTTTTTGTCGAGAATCAAATGTATTTATACTTGTTTTCTATTTAACCTTTTTAAGGCAGCGTATGAAATGTTTTAACAGAGGACGTTTTATACAGCAAAATATTTATTTTCAACATAACTACCTTCTTTGTTAATGCACTTAATTCAATACATTTACGTACACTAAATATATAGAAAGTGCTTTAACGGAGGACGGACCGGAATAGCCAAAGATGCATTCCAAAAACTAAGCAGTTTGTTTTGGTTTATTTTGTTTTACGCTATGTCAACCTCAGTGGCTTATTTAATGCTGGCAAGATTTTTAGGATAGGTTCGTATGTATAGAATATGTATTCTTTGTAACAAATCAGTTTGTAGATCAGGTTTCATTGACGTATTTTTGTAAAGAGAGTTTTTTTTTATCAAGAGTTTATTGTTTTACTCAGAACGCGGACGTAGTTTATCGTCATGCCCAGGACGTGGTTTGCTTTGGTTTGGTTTAGTTTATTTTGTTTTACGGCCTATCAACCTCAATGGGTTATTTAATTCGGACAAGATTATTAGAATAGATTCGCATGAATAGAATATTTATTCTTTGTAAGAAATCAGTTTCTAGATCAGGTTTCATTGACGTATTTTTGTTAAGAGGGTTTTTGTCGAGAGTCTTGTTTGGTTTGGTTTATTTTGCTTTACGGCATAGCAACATTTCAATGGGTTATTTAATGCCAATGAGATTAAGATAGGTTCGTATGAATATGTATTCTTTTTAAGAAATTAGTTTGTAGGAGATCAGGTTTCATTGACGTATTTTTGTAAAGAGGGTTTTTGTCGAGAATCAAATGTGTTTGCTATTTAACCTTTTTTAAGGCAGCGTGGGAAGTGTTTTAATGGAGGAGGTTTTACACAGCAAAACATTTATTTTCAGCATTACTAACTTCTTTGTCAATGCACTTAATTCAACGCATTTACGTTTACTAAATATATAAAAAGTGCTTTTACGGAGGACGACACTGAAATCTGAAGGCGGATCGGGATAGCCAAAGATGCATTCCAAAAACTAACCAGTTTGTTTTGGTTTAGTTTGTTTTACGGCATATAAACACCTCAATGAGTTATTTAATGCCGGCAAGATTTTTAGGATATGGTCGTATGAATAGAATATGTATTCTTTGTAAGAAATCAGTTTGTAGATCAGGTTTCATTGACGTATTCTTTTATAAAGAGGGTTTTTATCGAGAGTCAAATATATTGCTGCCAACATTTCAAAAAAAAAATGTTTTGCTGGTATTTTTACTATAAAAATGTAATTTTATACACTCTGAGTGTTTTGACCAAAGTTTGGGATCGTAAGAGGTGCTACGACCCCGGTTCAGAGAACAACAGCAATTAAGAGGTGGTTCAACACTCCTCAAACCTCCCGATCAGAGGCCTTACTGCCGGATATTGAATTATCGTCATACCCAGGACGCTTGCATCGCTGATGCAGCCCCCATATCTGCACAGATGATAACCTAAGTTGTAGCCTAAACTTACAGAGTTATATCCGCTGAAAGAGAACCCATCTCAACCCAACCCAACCCATCTTCATCTCTTAATTATTTAAAAAGTTCCAGCGGAGGAATATAAAAGTTTCATGAAAAACAAAATAATAATAATAATAATAATAATAATAATGATGATGATGATGATGAAGATAATAATGATAATAATGATGATGATGATGATGATGATAATGATGATGATGATGATTATGATGATAGTAATGATGATGATGTAATAATAATAATAATGATGATGATGATGATGATGATGATGGTGATGATAATAATGATGATGATGATGATGTTGATGACAATAATAATAATAATGATGATGATTATGTTGATTGATGATGATAATAATAATAATAATAATAATAATAATAATAATAATGATGATGATGATGATGATAATAATAAATGCAAATACATCACTGTACACCGGTTGAAGCGGCAAAATACTTAAAAAAGAATGCAAAGACAAATGCGACCGACCAGATACAGAAACAATGGCAAGATAAATCGCTCCACGGCCAATACTTTGACGGTACCAAACAAGCTGACGTAGACAAAAACCGCACCCATCAGTGGCGACGTAGTGCAGGGTCGAAAGCTGAAACTGAAGGTTTTATTCTTGCTGCACAGGACCATTGCTTGTTAACTAAGAATTATCAAGCACATATACTAAAATACTGTGTTAGCCCAAAATGCAGATTCTGTGATAAATATCCAGAAACCATTGATCATCTTGTATCAAGTTGCACGATATTGGCACTCACTGAATATAAAACCCGGCATGACAGAGTGGGCCAATATCTGCACTGGAAAATTTGCAACTTCTACGGGAAGGAAACTGAAAGAAATTGGTATGAACCCCACCCAGACCCGGTTACGGAGATAGGACCTGTTACAATTCTATGGGACTACGCAATACACACTGACAGAACAATCAAAGCCAACCGCCCAGACATTGTTATTAAAGACCACAAACAAAATAAGTGCCTCCTTCTTGATATGGCAGTCCCTGCAGACTGCAATGTATCTTTGAAGATATTCGAAAAGCTGTCAAAATACAAGGACCTTCAAATAGAAATCTCAAAAATGTGGCACATGGGAACATCAACAATCCCTGTTTTAGTTGGAGCCCTTGGACTGGTTGGAAAAGATTCCAGTAGACTAATTGAAGGGATCCCTGGAAGTCCATGCCTCAAAGAGATACAAAAAATTGTTCTGACAAGTACAGCCCACACTTTACGAAGGGCTTTATCTATGTAATTATTATTATTTTTTTTTTTTTGCAGTGGAAAGTGTCATGACGCCATTTCTGAACTTAGGTCCCTGGGCGGGACCCGGAAAGCAATGTGTAAACGCCATATATCAAAGATAATAATAATAATAATAATAATAAT
Organism: Acanthosepion esculentum; assembly: GCA_964036315.1. Lineage (NCBI taxonomy): Eukaryota > Metazoa > Mollusca > Cephalopoda > Sepiida > Sepiidae > Acanthosepion > Acanthosepion esculentum. Next base: position 42,389,250 of record OZ038518.1, read on the forward strand.
AATAATAATAATAATAATAATAATAAGACAACTGTTCTAAATGGTTACACTGAATCCTAATGGCAATGGTAATATTAGCCGTTTACTTATAAGGAAACGGTCGGCATTCATTGAACGAGCACTCAGTACTGCTATCGGTTGAAATTTATGAAATCTTTCTATTAAATTTTTTTTCATGAAAATAGGTTCCTCAAGCCCAGTAGCTGTTTCCAGAATTGATGGGAGTTTCCTTCCTAACCTTTTGTTTGAAGTAGTGTGGAATGTCAACGTCTTGATTATGTCATTATTTTCTCTTTCGTTTGAAATTCATAAAATCTTTCTCTTAAACAATTTTTAAGGAAAATAGGTTTCTCAAGTCCAGTAGCTGTTATCGATCTTTCCAGAATTGATGGGGGTTTCCTTCTTAACCTTTTGTTTGAAGTGGTGTGGAATGTCAGCATCTTGATTATATCATTATTTTCTCTTTCGTTTGAAATTTATAAATTTTTTCTCTTAAAACAAATTTTTCAGAAAAATAGGTTTCTCATGCCCAGTAGCTGTTATCACTCTTTCCAGATTGGATGAGAGTTTCCTTCCTAACCTTTTGTTTGAAGTGGCGGGGAATGTCAACATCTTGATTATGTCATTATTTTCTCTTTCGTTTGAAATTTATAAATTTTTTCTCTTAAAACAAATTTTTCAGAAAAATAGGTTTCTCAAGCCCAGTAGCTGTTATCACTCTTTCCAGATTGGATGAGAGTTTCCTTCCTAACCTTTTGTTTGAAGTGGCGGGGAATGTCAACATCTTGATTATGTCATTATTTTCTCTTTCGTTTGAAATTTATAAAATCTTTCTCTTCAAAATTTTTTTCAGGTAAACAGGCTTCTCAAGTGTGGTGTCTTTTATCGCTCTTTCCAGTAATGATGAGGATTTCTTTCCTAACGTCTTATATTAAGTGCTGTGGAATATCAACATCTTGATTATATCATTATTTCCTCTTCGCGTTAGATGTACTATCTATTTTAGTTGTTGCTGTTGTTGTTAGTCTTCAATTGATGTGGTTTCTGTTATTTAGTACAGTTCTTTGTTTGTCGGTAGCATCGGTCTATGATGTTCAAAGATGGATACTATTTGCCAGGACCCTCAGGTTTCACCGACTGCTCAAAGTCTTGTTCACCATTGATCTGAAATAGCGATTGTATACAGCTGACAGTTTAGATATTTCTGAATCGATTTGGCGCCATGCATGGCAATCATATGAAAGTCTCGATCTGATGAGGCTATTTAAGAACATGATTCGAGTTTCTATGTTAATGTTTTGGTTCTGTAGCAACTTGCAGTGTTGGGCGAAACTATCTCTATGTTTATATCTATGTTCAATTTCCTTATCTCTTATACTAAATTTGTAAGCGACGATCCAGCAATATACAAATTCACACAATAGTCTTTGAAAAAATATAAATAAATAAAATCTGTTCGTCAAAAACTGCTGGCTACCATAGGAACAGTCAACGGAATTTTCAAATCTTCTGCTGCCTGAAAGCATCCAAAGAGTGACTAGCTTTTTTGTTCTTTTTTTTTTTTCTTTTAACGGATTCTTAACCAATCATCGCAGCCCAAAATTTTCATCTGGCCTTCGCCTGAAAGGTTCACTCATCCGAATTTGATTGTAGTTTGCACACGTCTAACATTTTTAGGTAATCTCTTTGATGAACGTCTTCAGGAATGATGATTGCTATTAAATGATTCCCATGCAAAGATCTGTACCAAAGCATTTATCTGAGATTTGAGGATTGAATCATCTCCAAAAGCCTTCTTTTGAATGTAGTTTTCGCCGAGCAATATCCTTTAAGTTTAAAAAAAATGTAGATGAATATTCGCTTCAAAATGTGACGGTCTAACAATAAACAAACTAATAAAATTTAATTTAAACTATAAAAACTATATATAAAATTTTGTGACTTCCATCCGTCCGTCACACCCTATAAAATATCCATACATTGACTGAAAGAAACTAAATCTTGGGGAAAAGTGAAAACGTGTAATGGGGTTCAAAATACAATTGGTTTTAATCGCGCGCGTAGCTTAATACAAAAAGCTTACATAAATTTTTGGGAAAAATTAAGTTTTATTGTGTAACATACAAAATACTCCCACTATTAAAAAAATAATGATTAAAATAACAAATACTTATGGAATATTGTTTTTGCATGTCTTTTCTTTAAGTTTTTATATATACAAGAATAAACTTTCCAGTTCGCCTGCGTTTGTGAGAACTATCAACATATCACAAGGCCAAACGCTACAAAAAGTTGAAATTTGGCTCCAGAAATAAATATTTACTGATGGCCAATTGTATGTTGCATGCTCAAGAGTAAGAAATATTCAAAATTCATTCTTTGCTGTTAAAAAAGAAAAAAAAAAGAAATTTTCTTAAGAAATATTGTTTACCTTGAAGTCCTATAAAATTAAAGAATTATTAAACCGCGAAGTTGGATTTTTATTAAAGTAATTTTCCAATCAATCAACTTATTCAAATTTTATTGATTGGTTTGCGAAATTGGATGAAATGTAGAGTTTGTAAATATCGACGAAAAATGTCAGAGATAACTTTAATAACATTGTGAGGATTAACATGCGTTAGCGTGTTGCAAAAACATTCTAGTTCAATATATTTTGAAAGCAAGAGAAAAAATAAATAAATAAAATCTGCACGTCAAAAACAAGTGAATACCATAATGGCAATCAATGAAACCCCAGATCTTTGGCTTACTGAGGACCCCCAGAGCTTTCAACTGATTCCCAGTCAACCAAATTTTCATTTGCGCTTCGCTCATTGAATGATCTCCGAATGATTAAGAATCATTCGTCGAATTTCTGATTGCCGCCTACATACGTTTAACATTTTCAGTTATTTTGCTCGCTGACGGCCTGGAACGAAGTTCCCTTTTAACGGATTCCCAGTCAATGATAGCCCCTAGAATTATTCCCGAAAAGCTTAATCATTCGAACAGTTTCTGTGTAGGAATATCGTTTAGCTTTCAAGCAAATCTTGATGTGTGTTCGCTGTGAATACGATGCTCCAACAATACATAAATTCACTCAATGGCGTCTAGCAGCTGATCCAGTAAACCCACGGAACACTGTGTTCACACATGTGCATTCACATTCTCTCTGATTGGTTGCCAAGAAACATCAAGGGTGGGCAATCAGCTCTTGACAAATTCAAAATGAATGGATATTTTCCCGTTAGACGTATGCGTCAAAAAAAAAAAAAAAGAAAAGAAAAAGAAAAAAAGCGCTATTATCATTGTCAGCAACGAATCACGCTTCAACACAGATATGTGTGATCAGGAAAATGGGCGCCGGTGTGGTGTAATGGTTAATAAGCTTTATCCTCATTGGTTTCTCCACGATTAAGGCCTTGTGGCAAACTTGTTTAGTAAATAGCCCAGTCTTTATTTTTCAGTTTTGATAGTCCAAATGATTCTACGCGGCCTTGTAGATGATGAATTATTTTCCGCGCTACAACCCCTTTCCCCACAGACGAAATCTTGCAAACCTCTCGCTACTCTACCGCTATTTTCATGGCTGATGTTCAGACGAACTACATTCCTTTGTTCCACCAAGTCTAAACTTCGCAGAAGAGACCCAACGCGCCGTGTACTCTGAAGCGAACACCCCCTCATCCATTTCGTATTCCTTTGGTGAACGGCTTTTTTGTGGAGCCGACTCCCGAGAGGATATTTTCCCGACCAGTGCAATCTTGACCTGTTCAAGTTTAGGGTTCACCATTTTTTCCCCCACATATTGTCATAAACTGAGCCTCTTACATCTTACTGTTACCGCTCACACAATAAACTCCTTCAGTAACACTCTACCTCGAGTGTCTCTTGGGCATGGTATGGGATGAAAAAAGAAGAAATGTACACTATTTACATTATTCGGACTATTGTTCTCATCTTTGTTCAGATAGTTCGATATTCGTGCCAGTTTCTGGGAGGATTTTTCAATTTGTCTCCATATATTCAGTGTATCGGGTCCGCATCGATCCTTGAGTATCTGTCTATATCTCTGAGATGAGGTATTATGTACACTATTTACATTATTCGGTCTATTGTCCTCATCTTTGAGGACATTAGTCCGAATAATGTAAATAGCGTACATAATACCCCATCTCAGAAATATAGACAGAAGAAATGTGTAATCGCTAGTTAGCTATTCTGCTTGAACATTACTACCGATCAGTGATCTCGATCCTCGCTGGGTGGCATATACTTGCGTTCTTTGGCGAAAGTAAGGGAATGGTCCGGTCATTAGCGAGGTAGTCTAGTTGCACATTATTACTAAATACTGATTTTGATCCTAGTTCAGTGCCTTATAATCGTGGCTTCGTTCCAAACTAAGCTGAATTTTGTAAAAATCAAACTAGCAGTTCAGCTAATCTCGTTAACCATTACCTATAGTCTCAAATATAAACCCCTAACATTTTCCCTATCAACTCAAATATAAACCCGACCAAGTTTTACCTACAGTTTGAAGTATAAACGTTTTATCTATAGACTCAAGTATAATATTTCCCTATAGTCTCAAGTATTAATCCGACCAATTTTCCCCTATTGACTCAAATATAAACTCAACCAATGTTTACCTAGATACTTAAGTATAAACCCGACTGATTTTTATCTACGTATTGATTAAAGTATAAACTGGGGCAATATTTACCTACAGTATCAATTATAATGTTTACCTAGAATCGCAATTATAAACGCGATCAATTTATCCCATGAACTCAATAATAAATCCAACCAATGTTTACCTATACACTCAATTATGAACATTGAAAATATTTACCTACATAGAAATGTTTAGCTATAACCATGAAGTATAAACGTGACCAATTTTCCACATGAACTCAATAACCCCGATCAATACTTATCTACATACCTTAGTATAAACCCTAACAATATTTACACATAAACACAAGTATAATGTTCAACTATATAGTCAAGTATAAACCATGACAATATTTCCCTATACCTCCATGTAACATGTTTACCTATAGTCTCAAATATAAGTTTGACCAATTTTCCCCATGAACTCAATAATAAACAGACCAATATTTACATATATAATCAAGGAAAAACCTTAAAAATATTTACCGATAGATCAATATTTACCTATAATCTCAAGCATGAACCTGACCAATTTTCCCCATCAACTCAAGAATAAACCCGACACTACTTACCGCGTCCTGGGTAAGATGATAAACTACATCCGCATCCTGGGTAAAACGATAAACTAGGCGCAATGGCAAGGCCTCCGATCAGTAGGTTTTGAGGCCCGTGGAACCACCTCTTAATTGCTGGTGTTCCAAGGTCCACTGACCCGGGGTTAGGGTCCCAACTATGGGCAAATAGTTAAACACCAAACTGGGATCAAAACATTATGAAAGTGTAAAAATTAGGTTTTAATACCAGCAAGACAATTTTTGAGGAAAACTTATTGCCAGCAATACATTATTACCACCAATACATTTTAAAAGAAAATAAATATTACCAGCAATACATTTTTGAAGAAAAAATATTACCGGCAATACATTTTAGAAGGAAAAATATTATCAGCAATATATTTTAGAAGGAAAAATATTACCAGTAATACATTTTAGAAGGAAAAATATTACCGGCAATACATTTTAGAAATAAAAATGTTACCAGCTATACATTTTTGGAAAAAGTGTTACTAAGAATAAAAATCTTGTGGGCATTAAATAATCATTGAGGTTGATGTGCCGTAAAACAAAACAAACCAAAGCAAACCAATACTTATACTCAAGTAGAAAGCGTGACAATATTTATCCATAAACTCAAGTATAATGTTTAGCTATAGTCTCAAGTATAAACGCGACCAATTTTTCCATGATCTCAATAATAAACTCGACCAAAGTTTAGCTATATATTCAAGTATAATCCCTGAAAATATTTACCATCAAATTCAAGTATAATGCTTACCTATATACTCAAATAGAAACCGTGTCAATATTTACCTATATACCCATGTATCAAGTTTACCTATAGTCTCATGTATAAATTCGATCAATTTTCCCCATGAGCTCAATAATAAACCGACCAATGTTTACCTATATAGTCAAGTACAGACCCAAACAATTTTTACCTCTAGACAAAAGTATAATAATAAAAATATGACATTAATTAAGGCTTGATATGTCGTAACATCCATCAGTCCAAAGCATTTTTTATTTACATATTTCTTTGTGTTTCTGTCAATAAATGATAACCAGAAAACACAGCGGGGTGTGTAATAAATGGATCAGAAATGGTTTGTTGAAATAAGAGTTTCTGGGAAATGGAGAGCAAGGCGTGGAGAGTCAGTCGGAGAGTCACCATGAAAATAATAATGTGAAAATAAAACAAAACCGAGAAATGGCTAAGGGGTCGGAAATGGCGCAGACTTCCAGGCTGAGTTTTGATTGAAGCAAAGTAGTAAATGTTTCTCAAGCAATTTATTTTCTCCCTCGCACCATGATTCGGGATGTCTGTGCTGTCAAAATTTAAATTATTGTCTTGCATACAAATATCCGATCGTACATTAAATGAATTCGGATTTCGTTCGGATTGGATTTTGTCTGCCAGGAGGAGGGGTTGGATATGTGAAAGGGAAGTGACATCAATTTGTGGGGGCTGGGCTAAGAAAAAAAAGAAAAAGAAAAAAAAAGAGGGCCTTAATGTATTCATTCGCAAAGATTGAAAGAAGAAAGAAGTAAAGGAGAAGAGGAAAGGAAATGAAAATGAGGAAGGAGGGTAAGTTATAAGAAATAACAGAAAGACAAAAAACAAAGAAAGTAGAAGAATAATAATAATAATAATAATAATAATAATAATAATAATAAGAAGAAGAAGAAGAAGAAGAAGAAGAAGAAGAAGAAGAAGAAGAAGAAGAAGAAGAAGAAGAACAAGAACAAGAACAAGAACAAGAATGAATTAATGAATGAATGAATACAAAAGCGACGGAACGGGTGAAAAGAGAGGAAGAAGAATATGGAAGAATAAAAAGGAAAGGAAGAAATAGAAAAAAAAAAGAAAGAAATTGAATGATAGGGAGAATGAAAAAGAGGGACAAAAGAAAAGAAGGGACATAGAAAAGTATGAAAAATCAAGCTAACCGGTTAGGGGACAAGGAAGGAAGAAAGAAAGAAAGAAAGAAAGAAGGAAAGAAAGAAAGAAAACGATGGGTGATGACAATAAAAAAGAAGGACAAAAGAAAAGAAAGTAAAAAGAAAAGTATAAAAAATCAAGCTAATCGGTGATAGGACAAGAAAGAAAGAAAGAAAAAAGAAAGAAAGAAAGAAAGAATGAAATTATAAGGACGATAATTTCATGTAAAGCTACAATAAAGTATAAGAAATTAAGATAGAATAAAAAAGAAAGGGTAAAAAGAAAGCAGTATTTACATTAGTCGGACTCATCTTTGTCGCCATTTTTGTCACAACGTTTCGGCCGTTGTACGCTCCGGCCTTCTTCAGGGGTAGACTGTTCTAGTTCCACGGGCCATGTTTGATGGATGTCAGTTATCAGTTATCTCCTGCTAATTTTCCCTCTGAAAGTTCTCCACTGCCTGAACCGGGTATTGAACTCACACTCTTTGGAACTAGAACAGTCTACCCCAGTGATCGAAATAAAGGGTTCGGTTCGAAATTCCAACCACCTGAAGAAGGCCGGAGCGTACAACGGCCGAAACGTTGTGACAAAAATGGCGACAAAGATGAGGACAATAGTCCGACTAATGTAAATACTGTACATAATACCTCATCTCAGAAATATAGACAGAGTAAAAAGAAAGATTAAATAAGTGCGTTAAATTATGTTGATTCATTTGTTTTTTACGGCTTATCAACCTTTTGCTTAACATCTGTTATCGTATGAGAACAGGTGTTTCAACGTGATATGGCCGTAAATTAAGAAACAAAAAAAGAAAAAAAACAGAAATACCTTATTTGAAACAGGTGACCAGTTTTGTTTTGTTTTATTTTTAAACATCTATCGGTTTGTGCACTCGAGAAATTTCGGTCTCAATATCCGAGAGGTCTGACGCACCGTCGATCAAACGATGGTTTCTCCTACGAAGAGTGTCGCAGGTTCGTACCCTGCCTGAGAGCTTATTTTCACACAGGCCGATAGACGTAATACACTTTGTTTAAAAATGAAAACGGGTATCTATAGCAAATAAGGATAACCACAAAAAATAGCGATTGAAATATATATATATATATATATATATATATATATAATGATTTCTTATTAGATATAACAAAAAATATTGAAATCGCTACACAATAACTTTCGTGTCTCAGCACTACGTTGTACTTCTTCAGGAGATGGTAAGTGACTGGTGATTAAAATTTTTTAAGAAAATTCGAAACACAAAGTGTTACTTTTCCGAAAGAGAAATTTGGGTGGGGGGATAACACAAGGTCAGAATTAAAAATAGACTTTTACGATTTTACATGTTTTTGTTATAGTATCTTATAATAAAATAAATATAATATATTGTTCTACTTTGTATTGAGCATTTTTTAAAAGTAAATGCTACGAACCGTGGATTTTTACTCCATCTGTTCTTTCTCTCATTTGGATATAACTATTTTTAATGAATCGAGCACTGTTTGCTACTGGCGTTTCTTTACATCCGTATACAATACCTTTGAATTTCCCTTTCTCGCTGTCGTGCACCGATAGCTTGGGGGTAAGATCTCGGACTAATACCAAAATCAGTAGCGTTTCGATCCCGGCTTAGACCGGATGTCTAGCCACACTGATGAGCTGTGATACAGAGAAACAGGTCTGTATATGGATGACCATATTAATTACACACACACACACACACACACATATATATATATATATATATATATATATATATATATATATATATATATATATATTTAAAAATCAGGAGACCAGAGGAATAAGTTGAGTCCTAGCATACATATTAAAAAATTAACTCTTACGCACATATGAGGCAGGATAAAAAAAATAGATATTTTCAATTACCCCCGCACCGATAAAAAATAATAAATTCTCCACTTCATTTTATTTGTCGTTAAGAAAGGACACATGCGTGTCCGAAAACTGCGATGTTTAACAAAGATTCTTCTATTTGGTCTAAAAACTTACTAATATATAACAATATATAACAATAATAATATATAACAAATATTATTAGTTTACCTATCAGTATTATTATTAATGTTGTTTTTTAATCTCTCCAATTTATTTCATCAGTATACTAAATATATATATATATATATATATATATATATATATATATATATATATATATATATATATATATATTAATATCAAACACTTAAAATAACATAGGTAATAATCTTTATTTCATGAAAGCTATAAAAATAGCCCTCAATCTTCAGACCTACAAGCCAAATATCAACAGAAAAATTATTCCAGGTTAAATTCAAGATATACAGATATTGTATTGAGGGAGAAGGAGAGAGAGAGAAAAAGAGAAGGGAAGATCCAAAATTACGAACATGGTGGCGTAGGGTAGGGGAGGAAGAAGACTCGAGGATTTATTCTCAGTAGGCTTTAAGTCTCGAGTTGACCTATTTAACATGACATGAGCTACAATGTTACATTTTGATGTAGAGGTGGAATGAAAATCTTGTTAAGTCAATGGCAGTTAAGAAACACCGTCTGTGTCACTTACTGTCTCAGCATCTGACGTATACATATTTCATTTAACAAACTTTTATAAATTTATCTTCCCTTTCTCTGCCGTGCGCCGATAGCTTAGGGGGGGGGGAGTCACATCAATTTAATCAGCCTACTATATATATATATATATATATATATATATATATATACAAGTGTGGGATTGGTATATACGGAGTAAATTCCAATAACCAACAATTATTATTCTTTAAAGAGTGCTCAATACAGAGTAGAGCAGATATAATCATTTATTTAAATATTATAACATAAATATGTTATAAAATTGAGCACTAGTGAGAAAAAGATAATTCCCAAAGCAGTAACCGTCACCGCTATAAACGCAGCGTTCTTTGTTGACGAATCGAGCACTGTTGGCTACTGGCGTAGACTTTCCATTTCTCTCTGCCGTGCGCCGATAGCATAGGGGTAAGATCTCCGACTGATGCCATAATCGGTAGGGTTTTGATGCGCGGCTTGAACCAATCGTATGTCTAGCCACACAGATGAGCTGTGATACAGCGAAACAAGTTTGTATGCAGATGACCATAGGCTCTACTTTTGTATTGAGCACTCTTTTTTTAAAAAATAAAACAAAAAACCCAAAGAACTTACCTAACGTTGTTATTTACCTAACGTGTTCTTTCCTATTTTTCTATATATTTACACACACACACACACTCACACACACACACATGCGTGCGCGCGCACACACACGCATATATATATATATTATCTAAATCCATTCCTTCCTTTATATATATATATATATATATATATATATATATATATGTGTGTGGGTGTGTGTGTGTAAAGTAAGGAATATATGTCAGCTATTTGTGTGTACTTTATATTCTCTTCGCGAAATTCAACGCAGGAAGGTCGTCGCTATAAGCTCTTCCATCATAGCGATAGAAATCGAACAAACTAACAAGTTTCAGTCTTAAATTCACATTATTTGCTTCATTTTCAATATTCGAACATTGACTTCGTATAAAGTTGATTTTCGGAGACTAGCTCTCGTCTATTCGATCGAGCACTATTGAGAGAAATGTAAGTCATCTTCAGGCATGGAAATTATTTTGTTTTTGGTAAAATTCA
>OZ038518.1:42405079-42420079 GCA_964036315.1 Acanthosepion esculentum
GCTCAGTCCCATTCTGAAATTGGCTATTTCATTTTGAATTTGTTATGTCCCATTCTGAACTTGGTTATTTCATTTTGAATTTGCAACGTCCTATTCTGAAATTGGCTATTTCATTTTCAATTAGCTACGTCCCATTCTGAACTTGGCTATTTCATTTTAAATTTCTACATCCCATTCTTAAATTGGCTATTTCATTTTAAATTTGCTACGTCTCATTCTGAACTTGGCTATGACATTTTGAATTTGTTACGTCCAATTCTGAACTTGGCAATTTCATTTTGAGTTTACTACGTCCCATTCTGAACTTGGCTATTTCATTTTGTATTGGCTACGTCTAATTCTGAACTTGGCTATTTCATTTTCAATTAGCTACGTACAATTCTGAACTTGGCTATTTCATTTTAAATTTGCTACGTCCCATTCTGAACTAGGCTATTTCATTTTAAATTTGCTACGTCCCATTCTGAACTTGGCTATTTCATTTTAAATTTGCTTAATCCCAAAATGATTTTGATTAATCCCAAATTGAAATTGAAATAGTATAGTATTATTGCTACCTGCCTACTTGGATGTTTTGTACATCGCAATCAATCTACTGGAATCTCCCTCGTTTAGCCTTGTACCAGACTACAGAAAGTTTAATTAAAAACAGAAAAAGAAATTAAGAAAAACGTGAGAAAAAAAAACAGCGTTAAAAAGGAGAGATTTACCAAAAGGAGAGTAAGGAAGAAAAGGTAACGACGATGGAGAGCAACGATTGTCATAATTTTACATCTGCCTACTCGGATATGCAAAGGCCTGTCTGTTTTAAAACCACATTTCATTTCCATAAATTGCTAGGGTACATACAGGGTCCAATAATAGACCGGCTACCTGGCTGCGAATGGCTGATAGTGTAACTCAGGACTCTCCCTGCACCTCATAATATATAGCTGTCTGCCATGTGCGGGGAGAGCGGTGATTGTTCCGATATCGCGATTACGTCGCCTCTATACCGAACGAATGTTCGACCACTGACTTTATTGAATAGTGTGTGTGTGCGTGTTATTTACTGACACCCGTAAGTGATTACCAGTGGTTAACGAACTGGTCTGACAGATTAGAGGTTCAATATCCGGATACCCGTCTATTATAATTGTTGCAAAGGGAGAAACACCAGTCGAGTTTATTTTGGAAATGTGAGAAATTAGTAGAAGAGATCTCTCCGGAAATGATTCGGGTACTTGATAACGATGAAGTAGTATTATAACTACGGTGAAGTATTCCCCTTTGGGCCTCCATATATTATCTCAGCACTCTTCCTCCAAAACATTATGCGAAGTCCTTTTTTCAGAATTATTATCAGCGGCCTTGTCATGTCTTCTTTTTCTTTTTCTTTTTTTTAATTTTTAGCGATCTCAAATCTCCGACATTTTGTCGTATCCTTAAAGAGGTTACAAACAGACAAAGGTGGTACTCGAGTGAAAGGAACAGCAACACGGGCGTCGATGAAAGAAAGAGAGGTTTATTGTAAAAGAGAATACACTACTGAAAGACAGGGAATCGGGTGGCAGGCTAGTAACTCCCGAAGCAAGGATATTTACCTTACTTCCCCGCGAGGCAGGATGTGGCACAATGTCGTTTTTTAATGAGGGACAAAACCGAGCCCGTAGGCTCGTGCAAAAATTTATCCGTAAAAATTCCTCCGTATACACTGGGTCGGGTAGCTGTATACCACCCCAGACGAGACTTTGCCCTTATTATAGCCTCGTCCGGGTTCCTCTCTGTCCGAAGATAGAGAGTTCGACCAGCACAGCTGGAGACGAATCTAATTGCCGAAGCAAGGTTATTTACCTTACCACCCCGCGAGGCAGGATGTGGCACAAGACCTTTTTTAATGCGGCGTAAAACCGAGCCCGTAGGCTCGGGCAAAAATTCCCCGTAGACCCCGTTCGGGTAGCTGTATACCACCCCATACGAGACTCTGCCCTTCGTCATAGTCTCGTCTGGGTTCCTTTCTGCCCGAAGGCAGAGTTCGACAAGCACAGTCTCCAACTAATTGCCGAAGCAAGTTCCCAGGTATATCCTGTACTCACTATATATATATATCTACTGATATAGTCAGTCCACATAGGCGATAGGGAGTGTGGGACACTACATTACAACACATTTCAACAGTATCTTCGGCTTTTGGAGATGATAGAGAAAGCCAAATGTAGTTGGGAGTGCTGACAGTGAGTTCGATCCCCACTGAGTGCCTCATTCAATATTCAACATCAAATAACCCAAAAAGGGTTTATTTGTCAAAGAAATCAACCGACCAACAATTGGTATTGGGTTATTGTTAATGACTGACCGTGTGTTGAGTTTGATCTTCACTGAGTGCCCCAAACAAAATTTGGTATTAAATAAACCAACAAGGGTTGACGTTTCGTAAAATTAACTACCCTAATGAGTAGTGAGTTCGATCCTCACTGAATGCCCGATAAAAAAATTCGCCATTAAATAACCCCTGGGCTGACATATCATGAAATTAATCGACCGAAACAAAATAAAGTAAATAATCTAAAATTAATAATAAATGTCCCTCAGGATGAGGTAATGGTTAATGAGGCTAGTCCGATGGACGATTATTAGTAGTGAGTTCGATCCCAACTGAGTTACCCAAACAAAATTTAACATTAAATAGCCCAAGAAATGTTGACTGGTCATAAAATCAATGAAACTAAGCTAAATTTTAGAACTAATCTTAAGGGAATAATAGATGTGCTACGGCATGGGGTGATGGTTAACGAGGCTAGTCTGGTTGACCATTACTACTGAACAGGGAGTTTGATCCTCACTATGTGCCCCATACCAATTAAAATAAATCAGCAAATGCCGATATGTTGTAAAATCAGCCAACCTCAACTAACATTACTACTGAGGTGTGAGTTTAGTCCTCACTAGGTGGCCCATATAAGATTCTACATTAAATAACCCCAAAAGACGTTTATTTTAATCGGTATCATCCCAAGCCAGACAGTACAGCCACTAGCACGCAAGGGGTTACTGGGTGTTGGACGAATTAGGAACAGAAACATTAGTAATGAGGAGAATGGGAAAAGAGTAATCTGGAGGACAGTAGATAGCGATTTGCATTGCATTTAAATGTTTGCAGATTAAAGTTGGCTGGAAAGCATGGAGCTGGGATGGAGTTCCACAAGCGAGAAGTGCGAGAGAAGAAACTGTTAGCATAGAAATTACGGCTACATAAAGCTAGCTCAATTGTAAATTGAAGAGATATCGATGCCAGTCTAGTACTGCGCTTAAATTCATACAGTCTAGGTACCATAGCGAAGAGCTCATTCAAAAAAATTATAATGAAATTATTTATAAAAAAAGGAACAGAGAGGCAACCTTACAATGGTGGGCAAGTGACTGAAGCCGAACTGCCAGATCAGGACCAATCATATTGCTGATTCTTCTTTGGATCTTTATCAAGGAGCTCAAGGTAAATGGCAGGAGCACCGAACCATATGTGGCAGCAATATTCTAAGCATAGACTTATAGACATGTAAGATAGATTCCGGAAAGAAACATTGTCTCGCCCGGCACAGTGAACCGAATTTCTTAACAGCTGGTCTAGCGATGGATTCAATGTAGTCTTTCCACCTCATGAAGGCGCAATACATCACTTTCTTGGAGGATAGCATCAGCCATGATGATAGAAGGCAGAGAGGGGCCTCGCAGATGATTAATGGAAAGCAGTTTAATTACGGTTACATCTCGCTGTCTCAACTTTGAATTGATGAGATCTCGCTGCCAGTCTAGTAATGCGCTTAAATTCATGAAGTCTAGGTAACATAGCGAAGAGCTCATCCGAACAATTACGATGAAAGTATTTCCAAAAAAGACACAGAGAGTCAACCTTAGGGCAGTAGGCAAGTGACTGAAGCTGAGCCAGCAGATCAGGACCTATAATATATATATATATATATATATATATATATATATATATATATATATATATAATTTAAATAAAAATAAAAACAGACCACTTTAAGGTTCCATGTAATAAATTATTTCACCACAGCCCTTTTAAAGTTTGATGATCCGCGGTCCCTTAAAAGGGCTGTGGTGAAATAATTTATTACATGGAACCTTAAAGTGGTCTGTTTTTATTTAAATTATTAGCCCTGATTTACATTGAGCTCTCTGGATTTTATCCTCCTTGGGTCTACCCATACGGATTACCTAGTTTTTCGTAAAGTAAATAACTACATATATATATATATATATATATATATATATATATATATATATATATATATATATATATTTTAAATAAAAACAGACCACTTTAAGGTTCCATATAATAAAATATTTCACCACAGCTGTGGTGAAATAATTTATTATATGGAACCTTAAAGTGGTCTGTTTTTATTTAAATTATTAGCTCTGATTTACATTGAGCTCTCTGGATTTTATCCTCCTTGGGTCTACCCATACGGATTACCTAGTTTTTCGTAAACTATATATATATATATATATATATATATATATATATATATATATATATATATATATAATCGGTAACACCCCAAACAAGGCAGTACAGCGACTAGCACGTATGGTGTTACAGGATGTGGGCGATTTAGGAACATAAACATTAGTAATGGGGAGAAAGAGGAAAGAGCAATCAGGAGGACAGGAGAAAGCGATTGACATTGCATTTAAATTTTTGCAGATTAAAGCTGGTTGGAATGCACGGAGTCGGAAGGGAGTTCCACAAGTGAGAAGTGCGGGATAAGAAACTGTTAGCATAGAAGTTACGGTTACATCTCGCTAGCTCAACTTTGAATTGATGAGATCTCGTCGCCAGTCTAGTATTGCGCTTAAATTCATCCCGTCTAGCTACCATAGCGAAGGACTCATCCGTACAATTACCATGAAGGTATTTATGGAAAAAGGTACAGAGAGACAACCTTACGGCGGTGGGAAAGTGACTGAAGCCGAACTGCCAGATCAGGACCAATAATATTGCTGATTCTTCTTTGGTTCTTATCGAGGAACTCCAGATAAATAGTAAGGGCACTAGCCCATATGTGGCACCAATATTCTAAGCATGGATGAATGATAGACTTATAGATATGCAAGATAGATTCTGGAGAAAAAAATTGTCTCGCTCGGCACAGTGAAACTAATTTCTTAGCAGTTGATTTTGCGATGGATTCAATGTAGTCTTTCCACCTCATATCAGCTGAGAACGTTAATTGAGAAGACGCAATGAATCACTTTCATGGAGGATAGCATCAGCCATGCTGATGGAAGGCAGAGAGGGGTCTCTCAGACGATTAATGAAGAGCAGTTTAGTTTTGGAGGCGTTAAAAATGACAAGCTATATTTTGTCCCAGTTAATGATGGTCTTGAATTTGTGCATCGGCTGCCATTTTGACCTTGTCTGATTGATCAGTCTTACCATCGAAGCAAGAGTAAATGATAGTATCGTCAGTGTGCTTGCCAAGTTGAAAGTCGTTAATGAAGATTAAAAACAGCGTAGAACCAAGGATGGAGCCCTGGGGGACACCCGCGTTAGTACGAAAGGATGTAGACGAGTGGCCGTTCAGGCCAACGTTCATTTCACGATTTAATAAAAACGACTGGATCAACTCAAAAACGTGCCCGGCGATACCGTAGCTTTTCAACTTTTGGAGAAGACCTGAATGTCACACCCTGTCAAAGGCTTTCGAGTTGTCTAGTGCTACACCCCGGGCTTCACTGTTTATATCTAGAGCATAATACACTCTTTCCGCAATTATCGTTAGTACATCAGTAGTTGATCTGGAGAAACAAAGTCCGTATTGCTTGTTTGAGAAAAGGCCCTGTGATGTGAGATGATGAACCAATTCAACATTGATTAGAGCTATGGGGTTTCCAAAAAAGAGGCACTTGGCTAATAGGCCGATAGTTGGATGGGTCAGACGGTTCCCCAGAGTTATCAAAAACTGGAACAACTGACGATGACTTCCAGCAAGCAGGAAAGCAGGAGGCCACGAGGCATTTATTATACAGTTTAGAGAGAACAGGAGCCAGTTCCGGAGTCCAATTCTTAATGACTATTACAGGGATGCCATCGAGTCCACATGCTTTGTGAGGATCAAGGTTAGAGATGATAGCAGAAAACTTGGAAGGTGTTATTATAGATATCACTCAACAGAGATTCAGTTCTAAGTTTGGTTTGGTTTGGTTTCTTTTACGGCATATCAACTTCAATTGACCTTAAATATCCCGACTTGGGTAAACATGTAAAATCAACCAACCTAAAGTGACATTATTCTGAGAAGTGAGTTCGATGCTCACTGGGTGCCCCATATAAAACTGAACATTAAATAACCGAATGAGGCTTGATATGTCGTAACCAACCATCCAACCGACCAACGGAGAAAAAATTGCACACAATGTGAAAAATAAACATATATATATATATATATATATATATATATATATATATATATACAGTGAAAAATATGGTGAATTCAGTCCTTAAGGTTCCATGTAATAAATTATTTCACCACAGCCCTTTTAAAGTTTGATGATCCGCGGTCCTTTAAAAAGGTTGTGGTGAAATAATTTATTACATGGAACTGTTTTTATTTTTATTTAAATTATTAGCCCTGATTTACATTGAGCTCTCTGGATTTAATTTTTATTATTAATGCCGACAGTTTTTATTGTTGGTAATATTTTTTTTTTCAAAAATCTATTACCAACAAATCTATCTATTACTAGTCACATTGTTTCCTTAAAAAAAAATCTATCTCTGGTAATATTTTTTCTTCAAATATGTGTTACTAGTAATCATTTTTTTCAAAGTATTTCTGTTTTTTGTTTTTTTCCCAAAAATGTATTCCTGATAATAATTTATTTTTACAAAGCATTTCTGGTATTAAAACCTATTTTTACACTTTCGTAGTGTTTTGACCTCAGTTTGGTGGACCTGGCAATACCAGCAATTGAGAGGTGGTTCCAAGTTACTCAAAATCTCCTGATCAGAGGCCTTGCCGTTGGACGTAGTTTATCGTCTAACCCAGGACACGGATGTAGTTTATCGTCTAACCCAGGACGCGGATGTAGTTTATCGTCTAACCCAGGACGCGGATGTAGTTTATCGCGTTACCCAGGACGCGGATGTAGTTTATCGTCATACCCAAGACGCAGATGTAGTTTATCGTGTTACCCAGGACGCGGATGTAGTTTATCGTCGTACTCAGGACGAGGATATTATAGAGGAAACCGTCGTTAGATCCGACGTGCTCTAGACCGACTGAGCTACGAAGAACTTCCCCGATCGGGCGAGGCTAAGTAGTGCTTTTAAGGCAAATTCTTCTCGTCGTGGACTCCCAAAATTGTCATATCTGCCCAGTTTCGTATCCAAATATAAACCAAGCAATTTTCTAAAAGAAGTAATGGATTTATTTATTTATTATATATTAAAGAGGGGTCGAGGCTTATCCCTTGTCTCCTGTTTAGGATTGGGTTTCTGGTTCTTTCTAAATTCTACTTCAACTTTATACTTCTAACATCTCCACCTACACTCTGAAATTTATATTATTAATGCGTTTCTAAAGTCTTTTGCTTCTCTTTCACTTCCATTAGTATTTACATCTTAGTGGCGTTATCGCCTTATTTGGAGTGAATTGATTAAATATTGCTGAACAGCCTGTGGAATCCCAGATCTTTTTCTAACTCTCGCACTCCTAATGTCCGATGTTTTTCGCTTGCAACCCGCGGAAGAAAAAAAACGTGGATCGTTTTTATCGGATTTCCCAGCATAGGTTTGTTTATCGTCCGGTTCACGTGTTACATAATAGCTTAGCAAACTATTATTTCAGTGGCAATAGTATCTCTGCTCAAACTTCCTGGGGTTGACCCTTGGGGTCACATGGCAGACAAAACAAGGAAGTTGATTTTGATTGGCTGAACGATTGTGAGAACGATAGATAGAGAAGGCGTTTTCAGTGAGTTGTTTCTTAACCGTCAAACAATGCAGACGTGATTACTTTCGTGTTTGGAATTGTTCTTTAGTGCGGTGAGAGTACGACCCTACTGGATAGAAGATGTATACGTTGACGTTAGTAAAACTAGGTAAATTTACAATTTTCTTTGTTGGAGTCATTAGTCTCAGGATCAAAAGAATTTCGCCACCCGGCCAGGAGAAAACGGGAGAGGAGAGAGAGAATGCAACATTATTATGGAATTTACGCCGTCACCCAAGAGCTCTCCAGAATGAGGGGGTAATACAACACACACTCATTGTGGTCTTTTGAACAGGGGGTAAGATTTATCCCTTGTTCCCTGTTTAGGATTGGTTTTCCGATTCAGTCTAACGTCTTTTCATTCTTTTTCACTCCCAGTAGAGCGTTTGCGTCTTAGTGGCATTATCGCCTTGCTTGGGGTGAATTGATTAAAAAACTAAAGTTTGAAGCTTTGGTACATTTGTTTCGGAATAAACCCTACTACTATTATTAAAAACGACAGTCAGGCATGAAGAGAAATTAACAACACTCCAAACCGAACCCCCTTGAAAATGGCTAACAAAATGGCCGAAAGCGCTTGGAACAATGGACAATACGGACAATTTTCGCGCTCCCTTACTCCCATTATACGGAAAAATGTAATTCAATTAAATTTCCGTTGTTTTTCAACGTAAGATGTTGAAAAGAAAGTTTCTCGCTCAAATATACATTATATATATATATATATATATATATATATATATATATATATATATAAGTGAACATAGAAGTCAACACTTAGAGGCGACAGTCTGTTTCATGCTAGATGCAATCGTCAGGCAACTCTATCTAGCATGAAACAGACTGTTGCCTCTAAGTGTTGACTTCTATGTTCACTTTTATACTTAGACACGCTCTATCTCTGATATTGAGCACTTTACCACATAAATATAGCACACTTTAAGACTATATTTCTTCATATATATATATATATATATATATATATATATATATATATGCGTGTGTGTGTGTGTGTGTGTGTGTGTGTGTGTAGATAAAATATTTGGAAAACTGCCCTTCCTACTGCCGTGGTCTCTAACGAATAGGTATCGTCAGGCAGTAAAATTGGATAATCAAACCCGAGGTAATTCTATACAGTCTATCTATCTGTTTATCTCTCTGTCTATCTTTCTGTCTGACTGTCTATCTATCTATCTATCTATCTACATTTTTAACCGTCAAACAATGCAGGCGTGATTACTTTCGTGTCTGGAATTGCTCCTTAGCGCGGTGAGAGTACGACCCTACTGGACAGATTTCTTTCTTTCTTTATATTTGTCTGTCTGTCTGTCTTAAGTTTTTATCTATCTACATTTCAATCAATCTTAGTTCACTCAAATCGTTTTATGGATATCAAGTCAATTTTCAATTATATGTCGATAGAGGATTTATTATCGGTGGATACAACATACGGTCCACAGATAATACTGCGTTGTTGCTCGACTCAGAAAATAAACTGCCAAAACTCTTAGACTATGTAGTAAAGAAAAGCGACAAGAAAGGTCTCTTAACTGTAAGAAGACATGATGCATGGTTGTCAGCAAAAGAGACAGACCAGAGATGTGGGTTACATATTGGGGATGTCAAAATCAAGAAAGGGTATAAATATAATTATCTGGATAGTGTAGTAACAGACGGCGGCAATCGCATAAGAACAAAGAAAGATGCCTTGCGAAAACTGAGCAAGGTATTAAGAGACAGGAAAACATCGTTAGAAACAAAAAAGAGTGCTGAACTACTATAAAATATTGAATCTTTAAATATGGTATCACAGATGAAGAAGAAGCTCGAAACGACGGAGAAGTGGCTCTACCGATGAATGGTAAAATACAATAGACAGAGTATGTTGAACAACGAAGTCGTTTTGAGGAGAAAAAGATCTAGTGAGGGCCTTGAAGCATAAAACAGCCGTGTTTAGTGTTATAATTAGAAAAGATTTCGGTAAGACTACGTTACCTCATGCATAGCTAGGACAGCCACTTACAAAAACAAAAAAAAAGAAAAGAAAAAGGTATTGTGCTAATTCCCGTATCTGTGGGGAAAATGAGTCAGGGCCGCTACAAGGGTCTTGTGTCGCCCCGATACGAGGCCCCCAAATCTACTACATCTCAATTTTCGTAAGATAATATTCATATAAAAAACAGTTTTTATTGTAACCTAATTATGTACAAAACATGCAATATAGGCGAAGAATTCAACTAGAAAAATTGAAAATGAAAACAACGTATCTAAATACAAATTAGAGACATGTCATAATAGATCATTTCATCTTAAATAACGTAATTTTCCAAGTATAATACGCATTTTTCTAAAAAAATAATAAGCAAAATTGTATATCTATATAGCTGTCCACTCGTATTCGAGGATACCTATTTACTATAGCGGCTAGCCAATCCCTATTGCAGACGCTCGCTCAGGCGCATTTGTGTTTATTTAACACCCACGGAGCCCACCTGTGGTTTATTCTGCAACTATGCTGAGCAGACATTAGTTACAGTTTCTGCGAAAGAGCGTGTTATCCAGCGTGATCAACAATATGAACAAGGCTACCACGCTCAAGCCCTCGGCCACGATGACTTATTACTTCGTGCTAGTACAGCTATCGACGGCACCCAAAGGTTCCGTCTACACAATTTGACTCACAAGGCTTGGGTCAATCCGTAATATGGTTTTTCAGTCACTTTCTAAAGGTGCCGCACGCTGGGATCGAACCCTCCAGTCCGTTAGAATCAGGGAGTCTCCATGCCGTTTCCAAATTTCTGGCGGAGTGAATTGCGTCATGATGCTCTTTTTTCTCACAGACGGCGCCCAATTGACCCGACTATACTGTGCAGTCGATAAAATCAAAAACAATCAAGGCGCATGCGCGAAAGTAAAAATATAAAATGGCGACAATTTACCCATCGCACCCTGTGTATATGTGTATCTACATTTAGGCAGTATGTTTTCATTTAGACATGTTTTGTTGAATAATATAGATATGGTGTGTTTACTTATTTTTATATCGATCCTTTCAAATTGTCTAATTAGTTTCTTGATATTGAGATGTAATCCATCAAGGAAGGCGCCGTAGTTTTTTGTTTTTTTTTTAAATCCCAGTCCTTTCGACATTTTCTAAGATCAGTTTCAGGGGTAAATTACAAAGACAAGCAAACTATTCGAACTGCGATAAACTGTAAGACAAATATAAACATGTGTTTGTATATGTATATATACATTTTCTAAAGATGTAATGTACGTTTTTAAATTTATTAATCCGACAGATACTCGTATTTGAGTAGACGCTTCGTTTATTTATTAAACGGTATATTTAATTATTTTTGGCTATCGGTCCGAATATTCGAGAAATCTTATTAAAGAAAAATATGCGCTCTCCGACAGGATTCGAAAGTGCTTTCTGACCAGGCATAAGGAACCGGCGTTAGATCCAACGTGCTCTATACCACTGAGTTACGAAGAAATTAACCAATATCTATCTGTCTATGTGCATGTATTCGCGTACATTCGTGCGTGTGATGATATCTAGATTCGACGTTGGTTGAAGTAGAAGAAACGAACTTGGACGCTATCTATCTATCTATCTATCTATCTATCTATCTATCTATCTATCAGTCTTTTCATATCTATCTATCTATCTATCAGTCTTTTCATATCTATCTATCTATCTATCAGTCTTTTCATATCTATCTATCTATCTATCTATCTATATGTCTGTCTGTATGTTTGTATGTATGTATGCGTGTACATTCGTGCGTGTATGTGATATCTAGGTTCGAAGTTGGTTGGCGTAGAAGGAACAAACTTGGACGCTTGTTTAGTTAAATAATCAAAGATTTATTTTTATATACAAGTTATAAAAATGTCTCCGGCAAGTGCTATACTGTAGCGGGTTGAATGTGTGGTGTACAAGGTGTGAAGTGAAAGCGTGAAAAACGAGTATGCTTAAGCTCGGACGACTGCTTAGCAGTTATCGCTTTGTGCTTGTCGCGTTGATAGGGTCCGTTCATTTACTGTATTTACTGGAGTTCGTTTACAAAGCCTGATGGTCAGACCAGCAGTCAGCCGTGCGTAGGTGGGCGAAGTCTCTCTCTGCTTTCTGTTGGTATGCTACCGTCCAGATTCTTATAGCCTATACACAGCAAACATGTGGACGTAGTTGAAAGCATCTTTGGCAAACGAGATCCGCCCAAATAATGACTAGCATTCTGATATATTTGTGTTTCTTTTAAAACCTGTTTTGAGTCGAGTGCGGCGTGTGTAACTTAGCTAGACAAAAACTGGTGTGTAGTTTGATATGTCTTATAATAATTGTGTAAAATTGGCTTGTATTTGTTATATCTAATCATGTGTAAATTATGTTTTCCGCTACACATGCGTGTGTATTAGTCTTTTCTTTTTTATATGTCTCTCTATCATATGTTCATATAACCGTTTATTTAAATTCCTTGTGACAATTATTACAGGTGAAAGAGTAAATTCCTTCTTTACGTTTTAGCTTATTGTTTTGTTTTGTATTAATTAAGTCTTTTATTGTTTTAGAAGTAGTTGTAACAAATTTTATGTTGAGTTTGGATAAATTTTTCAATATTATTTGTGAGGCCAATATAATTTCATTAGTGGTTAGGCCAATATAATTTCATTCCTTGGATTTGTCGGAGAGGACGCTTTTTTATTTTGAAATATCTATTACCTGTAATAATTACCACAAGGAATACATAGCAGAAACCTCAATAAATTCAAATAAACGATTATATGAACACAAAAGGGATATTTTATAAAACAACACATTAAACGCATTAGTAGCTCACCGTAACGAGAATGGCCACGATTTTGATATAACAAATGCTACTCTAATTAAAACAGAAAACTATTGACTGAGACGAAATTATTTAGAAAGTACTTTAATCGATTAGCCATAGTAATCTTGTATTATCACAATATGGGATATTTAATTTAAAAACGATGTAAATAAAAACAAAAACAAAAAGAATCTAAATGAAACCGGCTAGATTATATGCCCGAAACATATATCAATTTAAAAACAAGATATTCTCGGCGTGCCTGTTCCTTCATGCGTATGTGTAGTCGCTTCAACGTAAACATTAGTTTAGTCAGATGAAGTCGTAAAGTACGAAACACGTCGCATAAAAAAAAATTCCTCTTTGTCATACTTCTTTCCCTAAAAATCATCTCGGTATATACAAATTTGATATATCGTCTCCCCCACATATATATATATATATATATATATATATATATATATATATATATATATATATATATATATATATATATATATATATATATATAAGGAAGAGGTTATAGTAGTTCCAACGATAGAAAAGTGTGTATATTAAAAAGAAGAGAGAAACCGCAAACATTTTTGGTTTAAGCTTTATTATTCCATAATTTTGCTCTACGTATTTCCGGTCTCGCGACCGTCATCAGGCAAAGGGTGGAGATCGCAACATATTATTAAAAATAATTAATTTTCTTTTTTTTTTCCTTTATGTTTTTCGATGTTAAATATTCTTGATATGAGACATTCTTTTATTTTTGTGTTAGTGACCCAAATGTCTTTCTTGAACTGGCAGTTAACATATATATATATATAAAGACCGAATTCTCATCAACTGACTCATAGGGAGATGGGGTGGTCCGTTAAAGCCGATTGGCCGTAGATGGGAAGGGATTATTATTGAGTTATAAAACCGCTATAGTACCTACCACCAATTATGATCATAATGTAAATACTATAAACATTTATATATGGCATAAATTAATATATATATATATATATATATATATATATATATATATATATATATATATATATATATAAAGCATATCACCCCAAGCAAGGCTGGAAGCCACTAGTACGCAGGGGGTTACAGAAGGGTTGGAGGAAGAGCAGATAGGAGTGGTAAAGGAGAGGATGTGGAGAAAGATAGTGGATCGATCAAGGCAAGGGGGTTACAGAAGATTTGGAGTGAGAGCAGATGGGAATGAAAGGTGAAAGGATGTGGAGAAGGGAAGAGGATAGATCAAGGCAGCTGGAGATGTCGATTGACGTTACACTTAAATAGTTGGAGTTTGTATTTGTCAGGGAAGCAGGAATAAGGAAGGGAGTTCCACAGGCGAGATGTGCGAGACTTGAAGCTATTGGAGTAAAAGAGACGTCTACTTCTAACAGTTTCAACGGTGAAGGGGTGGAAACGGGATGCCAGCCTCGTAGGACGTTTAGATTCATGAGGCCTGGGAACCAGCGAATGCAGCTCTTCGGAGCAATTACCGTGAAAGTATTTGTAAAAAACACAGAGCGAGGCAACGTCGCGTCTGTGAGAGAGAGACTGCAGGGGCTCCAGACCATATATGGCAGCAATACTCCATGCAAGGGCGAATGGTCGATTTATAGATTATGCAAGGGCGAATGGTCGATTTATTAATCAAAATAACAAAAATAATAGATTTCTCACACCTACTTTCTCACGCACGCGCTAATGTATCGTACTTTCCGTCTTTCTTTACAATTGAAAGGTCCGCCACCACCACCAAGCGGTCAGTTTGAGAACTAATACAACTCGTTCCGCTAAGCTCACAAATTTTGAGATACATCGCTGACGATTTGTAAGTTTTTTTTTCTGCAGATTTTTTAAATTTTGCCCACAAATTTTGTACGTTGCATCCGAAGTCCGTTGATGGAATGTCCGTAGATGAGAGATTTGTCTATATACATATACATATATATATATATAAAATGAATGGAGCACTTTGGCTGATTGGCATTTGTTTACATTTGTAAAAACAATACGCTAGATTTAGTTGTGTAACTCTACCGAGTGAAGATAGCTCTGGCTGACACCAAATTAGTTGTGTTTCAATCCTAGCTTGAGGCATTCGGAAGTCTAGTCGCACTGAGGAGCTGTGATACGGCGAAACAGTACTGTCTGTGAATGACACACAC
>OZ038518.1:42422579-42437579 GCA_964036315.1 Acanthosepion esculentum
TCAAAAACATTGTTGGTAATATTTTTTTTTCCTTCAAAAATTTATTGCTGGTGATAAATTTTTTACAAAATATTTCTGGTATTAAAACATATTTTTGCACTTTCATAGTTTTTTTTTACCCCAGTTTCGGAGTTAACTGTTTGCCCATAGCTGGAACCCTAACAAGTTCTACCGCCCCGGGTCAGAGTGGACCTGGGAACACCAGCAATTAAGAGGTGGTTCCACGCTCCTCAAAACCTCCTGATCAGAGGCCTTGCTGCTGAACGTAGTTTATCGTCTTACCCATGACGGAGAAGATGTAAGGAAAACAAACAAGACCGATGTATATATATAAACAAATATATGTACTAAACAACAGATTTACAAGTGAGAAAGGCATCAACATTTGTGTTTGTGTGTGAACGTAAAGAGTTTGTATTTTGGTGAATCCTGCCTCTCAGAACATCAGACAACTGAAAGCATTTGACAAAATAAGAAGGAAAAGATGAAGATATTAGTCAAGAAAATGTGTGGAATAGTGAAAATCCTTTATCCCAGAACATCAGACAACTGAAAGCATTTGGCTAAATAAGAAGGAAAAGATGAAGATATTAGTCAAGAATATGTGTGGAATAATGAAAATCCTTTATCCCAGAACATCAGACAACTGAAAGCATTTGACTAAATAAGAATAAAAAGATGAAGATATTAGTCAAGAATATGTGTGGAATAATGAAAATCCTTTATCCCAGAACATCAGACAATTGAAAGCATTTGACTAAATAAGAATAAAAAGATGAAGATATTAGTCAAGAATATGTGTGGAATAATGAAAATCCTTTATCCCAGAACCTCAGACAACTGAAAGCATTTGGCTAAATAAGAATAAAAAGATGAAGATATTAGTCAAGAATATGTGTGGAATAATGAAAATCCTTTATCCCAGAACATCAGACAACTGAAAGCATTTGGCTCAATAAGAATAAAAAGATGAAGATATTAGTCAAGAAAATGTGTGGAATAATGAAAATCCTTTATCCCAGAACATCAGACAACTGAAAGCATTTGGCTAAATAAGAAGGAAAAGATGAAGATATTAGACAAGAAAATGTGTGGAATAATGAAAATCTTGCATCTCAGAACATCAGATAACTTAAAGTATTTGGCTAAATAAGAAGGAATAGATGAAGATATTAGCCAAGAAAATGTGTGGAATAATGAAAATCCTTTATCCCAGAACATCAGACAACTGAAAGCATTTGACAAAATAAGAATAAAAAGATGAAGATATTAGTCAAGAAAATGTGTGGAATAATGAAAATCCTTTCTCTCAGAACATCAGACAACTGAAAGCATTTGACTAAATAAGAAGTAAAAGTTGAAGATATTAGTCAAGAATATGTGTGGAATAATGAATATCCTTCATCTCAGTGATTCAGACAAATGAAATCATTTGGCTAAATAGGAATGAAAAGATGAAGATATTAGTCAAGAAAATGTGTGGAATAATGAATATCCTTCATCTCAGAACATCAGACAACTGAAAGCATTTGACTAAATAAGAAGGAAAAGATGAAGATATTAGCCAAGAAAATGTGTGGAATAATGAAAATCCTTTATCTCAGAACATCAGATAACTGAAAGTATTTGGCTAAATAGGAAGGAAAAGATAAAGATATTAGTCAAGAAGATGTGTGGAATAATGAATATCCTTCATCTCAGAGATTCAGACAAATTAAATCATTTGGCTAAGTAGGAAGGAAAAGATGAAGATATTAGTCAAGAAAATGTGTGGAATACTGAATATCCTTTATCTCAGAACATCAGACAACTGAAAGCATTTGACTAAATAAGAAGGAAAAGATGAAGATATTAGTCAAGAAAATGTGTGGAATAATGAAAATCCTTTATCTCAGAACATCAGATAACTGAAAGTATTTGGCTAAATAGGAAGGAAAAGATGAAGATATTAGTCAAGAAAATGTGTGGAATAATGAATATCCTTTATCTCAGAACATCAGACAACTGAAAGCATTTGGCTAAATAAGAAGGAAAAGATGAAGATATTAGTCAAGAAAATGTGTGGAATAATGAATATCCTTTATCTCAGAACATCAGACAACTGAAAGCATTTGACTAAATAAGAAGGAAAAGATGAATATATTAGTCAAGAAAATGTGTGGAATAATGAAAATCCTTTATCTCAGAACATCAGATAACTGAAAGTATTTGGCTAAATAGGAAGGAAAAGATGAAGATATTAGTCAAGAAAATGTGTGGAATAATGAATATCCTTTATCTCAGAACATCAGACAACTGAAAGCATTTGACTAAATAAGAAGGAAAAGATGAAGATATTAGTCAAGAAAATGTGTGGAATAATGAAAATCCTTTATCTCAGAACATCAGATAACTGAAAGCATTTGGCTAAATAGGAAGGAAAAGATGAAGATATTAGTCAAGAAAATGTGTGGAATACTGAATATCCTTTATCTCAGAACATCAGACAACTGAAAGCATTTGACTAAATAAGAAGGAAAAGATGAAGATATTAGTCAAGAAAATGTGTGGAATAATGAAAATCCTTTATCTCAGAACATCAGATAACTGAAAGTATTTGGCTAAATAGGAAGGAAAAGATGAAGATATTAGTCAAGAAAATGTGTGGAATAATGAATATCCTTTATCTCAGAACATCAGACAACTGAAAGCATTTGACTAAATAAGAAGGAAAAGATGAAGATATTAGTCAAGAAAATGTGTGGAATAATGAAAATCCTTTACATCAGAACATCAGATAACTGAAAGTATTTGGCTAAATAGGAAGGAAAAGATGAAGATATTAGTCAAGAAAATGTGTGGAATAATGAATATCCTTTATCTCAGAACATCAGACAACTGAAAGCATTTGACTAAATAAGAAGGAAAAGATGAAGATATTAGTCAAGAAAATGTGTGGAATAATGAAAATCCTTTATCTCAGAACATCAGATAACTGAAAGCATTTGGCTAAATAGGAAGGAAAAGATGAAGATATTAGTCAAGAAAATGTGTGGAATAATGAATATCCTTCATCTCAGAGATTCAGACAAATGAAATCATTTGGCTAAATAGGAATGAAAAGATGAAGATATTAGTCAAGAAAATGTGCGGAATAATGAAAATCCTTCATCTCAGAACATCAGCATCCTCAAAGCATTTGGCTAAATAAGAAGGTAAATAAGATGATATTAGTCAAGAATATATGTGGAATAATGAAAATCCTGCATCTCAGAATATATGATATGTTTTTTTTTGCGAAATATAAAGAAAAACTGAAGATATTATGTTTAAAATTAATGAAAATCGTGCCTGATAGACAAGTTGAAAATATTGTTTTAATTCAGTGACGCAACATTTATTTTTACTCCATAAAAGTATCGAATAGCGAACGCCATTTCTGAACTGTAACAATTCAAGCTATTTCATTTTCCTGCTTTGTCAATTGATGAATAGTGAGACTGATGTACGAACTTTTAACCCGCCGCGTAGCAATGTTACAAGACGATAGCTTGCAAATCCATGGCTAAAATTTCAAAGTATGCAACGCAGATCTAGTTCGTTTGAAATGCATTTAATCTGCGTCCCGGGTCTTGATCCTTAGTTTGGACAAATGGGCAACAATTGAATGGGAGACACGACCTACATTTGGTCAGACGCAATTCTTTTTCAGATTGGGGAATCGGAGAGCTGAGTTCAAATTCCAGTCGAATCAATTACATTCACTTGGGAAATCCTATTTTTCTCCTCCCAAGACAGACTGGGTTCTATAGCCTTGGATGGCAACTGTTCTAAGAGAACCTGCAAAAAACCTGCAGAGGGTCGTTTTGGGGACCTTGTGTATTCAGCTATTCACAAAGCCTTCACTGCTGTAATCAAATCATATGTGCAGGTCCCTAGGAAATGAATTGCTTGACCCTCATACGTCGAATACGACGGGAGAGTCTAGCATTTATATTAAGATTTGTATATTTAAACATATCGGGTTAAATCATCTAGACGTGTATTTACTTATTTTTAATAGAATCCTTCCGTGATCACGTATAAGCTTCCTTGTTTCAGGATTAAAGACGTCAAGAAAGATAGTGCAGATATATTTATTTATTTCCATCTTTCCTGAGTTCTTTCGATAGTTTCCAATACCTTCATCAGGATTTCCATCGCTAGGACAAATATTTGTTTTTGTCCGAAATAAGTTTTAGTTTTGTGGTTAAACAAAGACACAAACGCTGACTTGAAAAATTTATGTCATAAGAGGAATTCTTTGAGGTTGAATTGTTACAATTATGAATATAGTCGCGAACATAACGTCAGTTTCATAATTTAAACGTAAGGGAGGTAACTGAGTTAATAATTCAATTATTAATAGAATATTACCTTTTACGTGTTTTAAAACTGTTAGTTGTAACTAAGTATTTCAGAACATTTGTACTATATTCCTAATTAATTTTGTCAAGTGTCCGTTCTAATTTTTTAATAAAGATAGCTTAAAAAAATTACACACACACACACACACACACACACACACACACACACACACACACACATATATATATATATATATATATATATATGTGTGTGTGTGTGGTGCAGTTCAATTTATATTACAATGAATCATTCATACAAAAAGTAGATTTATATAATTAGCTTTACTTTTTCTATGAA
Source organism: Acanthosepion esculentum (assembly GCA_964036315.1). Classification (NCBI taxonomy): domain Eukaryota; kingdom Metazoa; phylum Mollusca; class Cephalopoda; order Sepiida; family Sepiidae; genus Acanthosepion; species Acanthosepion esculentum. The sequence continues at coordinate 42,427,263 of OZ038518.1, forward strand.
TGATTCATTGTAATATATATATATATATATATATATATATATATATATATATATGTATATGTATATATATATATGTATATGTATATATATATATATATATATATATATATATATATATATATATAAAGCTTACTTTTTTTTTCAACGTGGTCTCCCAGCACTGTCACACGCTTTTCCCATCTGTGCACAAGCTTCCGTATTCCCTCAGCGTAAAAATCTTTGGACTGATGTCTCAGCCAGTCGCTCACAACTCTTTTGACTTCATCGTCACTTTTAAACTTCGTGCCTCTCGTGAACGCTTTCAAGGGACCAAACAGGTGGAAGTCTGAAGGGGCAAGGTCTGGGCTGTAAGGAGGACGAGGGAGCAGTTCCCAGCCCAGCTCGTTGATGGTCTGCACCGTTTGGGCTGTTGTGTGAGGCCTCGCGTTGTCATGATGCAAGATGACTCCATCTGACAGATGACCCCTGCGTTTGTCCCAACAGATAAGCTCAAAGTCCTTGCAATGTCATCCACTGTCACCCTTCTGTCAGACTGATTGAGGTCAATGACTGATTCGATCACCTCAGGAGACCTCACTTCTGTCTTCATCCTCAACACTGCTCCGTCCTTCTTTAAACAATTTAGCCCACTTGTAGACATTTTTTGGATGAAACATGTGCCACCATACACAGTTGACATTCTCCTATGAATTTCAACTGGTTTGCATTCTTCAGCAACCAAAAACTTGATAACTGACCACTGTTCAATCCTGGAGCATGCTTCTTGGTCGGCCATCATTGTTAATCGCCAAAACTCTCAAAGTTTTTCTTTTAATCTGCAAAAGAAATTAAATCCAAGCAAGAAAGAAGTAAGACAAAAAAAAAAAAAAAAGAGTAAGCTTCTATCTGTATTAGAAGTCCTTATACCGAAAAAAAATTCAACTTATTTATTGAATGACCCTCGTATATATATATATATATATATATATATATATATATATATATATATATATATATATATATAAAATCACTACAAAAATAGCCATATTATTTCAACACTGCTGGTGTCTTATCAAGTGATGTTCAATGTAGAACCTTTCTACATTCAACATCATCACTTGATATGACACTAGAAGTGTTGAAACAAAATGGCTATTTTTGTAGTGATTTTATAACATATTCATGTTATAATTTTCGAATAAATAATTATATTATCTGTATTGAGCACTCTTTTAAGAATAGTATTTGTTGGTTATTGGAATCTATTCCGTATACACCAATCCTATACTTGTATATATATATATATATATATATATATATATATATATATATATATATATATATATATATATATGTTGGTACTCGTTTGAAAAAACCTCAGATAGCAGAACAAATCGGTACCCGAGTACTTCAGCTTCCCTGAAGATCCGTTTAGGCGAAACCTAGGTAGGTTCGCCTGGCTCCTTACGATTATCTTATATAGAATTGAGTCACTCTCAGTCACTGTGTGTTTATCCGAATCTAAAAATAAACACGCTAAAATTCACCTCCATCCCGTACCGTACGCTGATGGCTTAGCGGGTAGAAGTTCCGACTGACGCCAATTCAGTCGGGTTTCGATCGTAGCTAGAGGCAACCGGACGTCTAGCCACAGTGATGAGCTGCGAAACAGTCTGTCTGTGGATGACAAAAATATATATATATATATATATATAACACTATAAACATTATTTTAATGGGTACTCGTATTTGAGAAGATGCTTCCTTTATTTATTAAAAAGTATATTTATTTATTTTCGTCTACCGGCCTGTATATTCGACAGATCTTATTAATGTAAATTATGCGCTCTCCGGTAAGAATAGAACCTGTGTAACCCTAGGAAGATGGGCCGACATGCTTTAGACGGATAAATTAGTTAACATATATATATATATATATAAATATATATATATACTCCTGAAAAATTTATTTCGGTTGAGTTCTCTGGGGAGAATGTCTGGATTTGTAAACAGTGACTATTACGGCTAATAATGCCAGACTCTTCGGTAAATCGTATCGTGTTCTCTCGGTCACTGAGTTTATCTAAAAATAAATACGCTCAAATTCAACTTCATCCCTTCAGTGCGCCAACATTAGAGGGAAGCGGACATCTAGCCACAATGATGAGCTGTGATAAAGCGAAACAGTCTGTCTGTGGATGACAATATATATACTTATATATATATATATATATATATATATATATATATATATATATATATATATAAAGTTATATATATATATATATAAAGGTGGCAAGAGTTTTTGCTAGTGGTTTAATAAAGTGATGAATGTGTTATTGAATTCTACAAGAGCCTCTAAGAATGGGAGTTTCTTTTTGACTAAATTCATAGGTAAGGTCTTGGATCGTTGTGTATAAGAATAATTGCCTTCCGATTCCATCCAACAAACCAAATACCCTCAAAAATTATTGCATGCCTGCACAACTCTTCGGTAAATCGAATCGAGTTCTCTCAGTCACTGTGTGTTTATCTAAAAATAAATACGTTTAAATTGAACTTCAAACCTGCCGTGCGCCAACACTAGAGGCAACCGGACCTCTAGCCACACTGATGAGCTGTGATACAGGGAAACAGTCTCTCTGTGGATGACAATATATATATATATATATATATATATATATATATATATATATATATATATATATATATATATAAAGGTGGCAAGAGATTTTGCTAGTGGTTTTAATAAAGTGATGAATGTGTTATTGAATTCTAGGAGAATGTCTAACAATGGGAGTTTTTTTTGTTTTGTTTTTTACTAACTTCATAGGTAAAGTTAAGGATCGCTGTGTATAAAAATAATTGCATTCCGCGTCCATCTATCAAGCCAAATACCCTCAAAAATTATTGCATGCCTGCACAACTATGGTCCCGTTCTCCGACCATAATGGCAATATCTACACCCAAACTAATGGTGTTGTTAAGGGAAATCCACTAATCTCGTGCTTCTTCGACTACGACATGTCCCACGAAGAAAACACGATATTTAAAAAAGTTACCAAACCCAGAATATATGGCCGCTATGTTGATGATATTTTTATTTTAACAAAAAAAAAAGAAGAAATTGATAATTTCAAAACCACATCCGAAAAAAAAACTCTCTCCTTATCTTCACCTATGAACCTAGTAAAAAAAAAATCCTATTCTTAGTTGTCCTCGTAGAATTCAATATTAACACATTCACTACTTCTTTAAACAAAAAAATAATAACACTAGCCATCTTAATTTTATCCACTTACATATAAAATAGTAGTTATAATATAATAATAATGGACGCTCCTGTCTTTTTCGACGCACGAGGAACTGACAGCTTAATTGATTCAGTTACGAAATCTTGTGCAATAAACTTAAGTTGCAGTTAATACCCGTTACTGATTTATAAAGGAGGCCACATATGGAGCAAGAGTGAGGATTATGAGATGATATCACTGTTAAATTGGCTGACCTTTTAGATCTTGCTCTCGCTTCTTGAAGATGATTCAGACAAGCAGATTGAAAACTGCTGAGTCCCCTAAAACACGTTCCCGATCCAAGGCTAAGCGCTCAAGGGTGTTAGAGTCTGCAGGTTATATTTCATATCATGAAGAAACAATTTATGCAAAGAATTAATTAGCAATGTTAATTTGATTAATTGCGAAATTACTTCGCTAGCAATACTTAATGAGACATTAACTTACTATCAGTTCCTTAGGATCCTTATGTTCGATGTGTTGTCGGATGTAATACACATGCTAAGTACTTTCAACAATTTCAAATTGCCATCTTCAGGGCGTAATTTTCCCATATATAGACAAACACTAAGACGAAATATGTATAGTGTAGACCGAAAGATGTTTTTTTTAAATTATGCTATTTATTAACAGTTGAATACGTTTTGAAGCGTGCGATGTCGCGACGCTAGAGTTCTTGCTCAAATCGATCAAGTGAGAATTTTGTTTGAATTTTGAAAAGATATAAATCCATTAAATTTTCTTGTTATATGTATTTATCTATTAAAGTCAAATGCAGAGTAAAAATGTCTTAGTAGTTTTCCACAGAATTTAAGATTCTTATTATTACTAGCTGCGTATTTGATGTCGTAAATATATTAAAGCGTGCAGCTTACATTTTATATCGTAAACTGTTATGATAATTTACCCACACACGCATGGACTCTCCCGGCTATAAATAGGAGTAGGTACTGCCTTTTGGAGAGGGAACTTTCTAGCAGTCAACTCCGACAGTCGGACCGAATATTCTTGCTGTAACACTCTCGTTTGTATATGTTTGTATTACTGTTTCTGTTAATATATTTGTTTAACTCAATTCCTCTTTTTGTGTCGTTATTTTTCACCCTAACAAGGCCACAACAGTGTCCCAGTCTACCTAGATAAGACAACCAATAGCAAAATAAAATACAAGTGTTTACCCACCGTTCAACCGGTGGCTGCGCATTAAGTCATTTTTCTCTACCACCGGTAAATCGGTGGTGTTTAATGAGTTAATATTGCTGTCATCTATGATCCAGTGCCCCTGCGATTTACCTGGGTCACCTTGATAAGATCAAAAGAAGAATCAGCAATATTATTGGTTCTGAGGTTGCCTCTCTGTACCTTTTTTATAAATACTTTTACGGTAACTATTTGGATGAGCTCTTTGAAATTGTACATATGGGTTTAGTTAGGGCTTTCATAGAGACAACGAGGTATTATGGTGGATGTAGTAAGAAAGGTAAGTAAGCATTGTCTTGGTGTTAGGAATATTGTGGTATGTTTGGGTCAGTGTTTGTGGCTAGCTAAGTTTATTATTAAGACAGATGAAGACCGTCCTTTAACCCTTTCACCATTTTGGCCTTGTGCCACACACGCATGGACTCTCTCAGCTATAAATAGGAGCAGGTATTGCCTTTTGGTGAGGGAAGTTTCCAGCAGTCAGCTCTGATAGTCGGCCCGAACATTCTGGCTGTAACACTCTCGTTTGTATATGTTTGTATTACTGTTTCAGTTAATATATTTGTTTAACTCAGTTCCTCTGTTTGTGTCTTTATTTCTGGTCCTAACAAGGCCTCAACATAAAGAAACAATTTATACAAATTCTTTGTATAAAGTTTTTCTTTATGATATAATATATATATATATATATATATATATATATATATATATATATGTGTGTGTGTGTGTGTGTGCGTGTGTGTGTGTGTGTGTGTATAAATTTATTTTAATTTAATTTCTATATAATTTATAGACTATTTTAATCCGACATTTATCTGTTCAAGTGGCATGGACTTAAATATAATCTAATTAGTAAAGTAAAAATGTCTTAGTAGTTTTCCACAGAATTTAAGATTCTGATGACGGGCTGCGTATCTGATTTTGTAAATATTTTAGAGTGTGCATAAAACAAGAAAATTTCGTGGATTTATCACTTTTCAAAATTCAAACAAAAGAATACCCGGTTGTAGTCAAAGGAATCCTGCTTTCCACATAGATATTATATTGGTTCTTCATAATGACTGCGACAGTCTAAAGTAGTTGAACGAAACAATAATACAATATGAACTTTGGACCGTTTATCCACAACTTCGAACATAATACTCAACACCTTATCCGGAAACTGGAAAAATACAATAAAAAATTAAACAGACAGACCTCGTCGGTTCTTTTATATCAAACTTGTTGGATATATTTTTCTGTAATGCCCATTTGTAGGAGAGATTTTGTAAGTCGCAGATTTCGAAAAATACTCGGTTAGACACCACTAATTCCCATCCATATATATATATATATATATATATATATATATATATATATATATATTCTTTAGACGTCACATGATATAATTATTTTAAGATGAGGTAGACCTCAAACCCATGTTTTTTTTTTTTTTACTGTGGGGGCCATTTGAAATCAGTTGTTTATCCTTTTGGGAATTCTTTTACGATCAAGCTTATCTTTGGGAGGTGAACATATAATCCTTTTAGACGACAATAAATTATATATATATAATATATATATAATATATATATATATATATATATATATATATATAAGGCTCAAACACTAATATTCCATTGTTATAAATTATTACATTGGAATCGTAATCACGATCCAATTCATCAGACCTACAAATTCAAAATCTTTTGAATTTGTAGTTCTGATGAAGTGTTTGAGCCTTTTATATTATATTCTTACTCTGTCCTGGACATTGAGTTCTACCTGTATTCTATCCACTTGGAAATTTATATATATGTATATATATATATATATATATATATATATATATATGTATATATATATATATACTGAATACTAATTTTATCAATATATATATATATATATATATATATATATATTCTTTATAACTGGTATTAAGATACCTTTAGTTAATGACCATTTTCATATGTATGTACGTACATATATATATATATATATATATATATATATATAATCTTTATAGTTGGGATTAAGATACCTTTAGTTAATGACCATTTTCACATGTATGTACATACATACATATATATATATATATATATATATATATATATATACATTTCATTGAAAAATCGACAGAGAAATCCAATCGAGAATAGCCAAAGCCAGCGCAGCATTCGGTAGTCTTCAACGTGCCCAAGATATATTGAGGAATTTAAAGAAAGAATTAAATCTAAATAAAGTAAAATGACTGAGGAAACTTTCCGATATGTTAATGAATCATGCAAGCACAGAATTGAAATACGTTTGGAAAAAGAAGGAAGACATTTTGAACAGCATATATAACAATTAAATGACTGGTAAATAAAATTTCCATGTGTAATTATACTTCTAATAAATTATCCCTACGGTGCGCGACATTTACCTCACCCTATATATATATATATATATATATATATATATATATATATATATATATATATATATATATATATATATGGTGTTATCGGTTCAATAACTTGCACTGGTTTTAAATGTGAATTAAGTTTAAGCGTCTAATAGTTTTTTCTTTTTCTTTCAGTTTTGGCGGACATTTGAACGATATTATTTTTCACACATACTTAACATCACGTAAATAACACGATCCAACAGAGAAGTAAATAAAATTTCACCAATAACAATGAGTTATTTACTGCTGACTTTGATCCGTCTTAATGAAACACCCTTATATACAATCCGTCTTAATGAAACACCCTTTATATATATAAATGAGCGTATGTAAATATAAAAGTGAACAGTGAGGTTAAAACTCAGAGGCTACAGCCTTATTCATGCTAAAGGCAATCGTCTTGCGTTTAGATGAGCATTTTTTTTTTCATTTTGGGGTTGGAAAGGTTTCCCTCTTCTGTCAAGTTCGTCTCATGTTAGTTCTGTTGGGGTGGGGACCAAACCTTTGAACTGTTATATATATATGTATACAGTGGTGTTCGATAAAAGTGACTCACCTGATTTTTTTTACTGAAAAACTTTTTTCGCCTATTGTTTTCGGGGTCAAACTAATTTTTAATCTTACTAACATAAAGACCCCTTCCCGACCACCTAGTAAAAAAAGTTTACTCACCATAAGCTATTCTATTGATAATTAAAATTTTGGATATAAATGAGATTTAGGGAAAAACTCTGTGCAAAAAAAGTGACTCACTTATTTCCTGCAACTAGTAATCAATAGAAACATAACCGAACAGCTTTAATAAAGAATAATAGAGGTATAATTTATTTATAATAGGTAATATAGTTCGAAATATTTAATAATCTTTGGTTCCTCCTTTATTTTGAATAACTTTTTCAACCCTTTTTGGCATTGACTTGACTAGGTTCTGGCAAATCTCATCTCCAAGCATTGAATTCCATTCGGATATGAAATTCACAATCAAACCCTTTTTGTTGCTCAACTGCTTTCTCGAGCGCCTGTACTTTATAATGCTCCATAAGTTTTCTATGGGGTTGAGGTCAGGAGACTGGGGCGGCCATGTCATAACACTCACCTGCTTCTCATCAAAGTATTCCATCATCAATTTTGATTTGTGACAGGGAGCATTATCCTGCATAAAAATGAGCTTCGTGGGGTCGATTTGCACCCTTTTAGCAGAAGGGAGCAGACAAGACTCTAAAATTCTCTTGTACTGCTTGCTCCTGAGTGTCTTTGCAATAGGTTTTAAGAAACCAGTTCCATGAAAAGAAAAACATCCCCCAGAACATTATACTGAACGGATGCTTGACAGTACTTACTGCCAAATTCAAAGAGCTTTCAAAGCTTCTTCGGGTTTTAGATCGCTTATCCTTTGAATTTAGCTCAACTTTTGTTTCATCGGAGAAGAGAACATTTGGTAAAAAAAATTAGGTGAGTCACTTTTATCGAACAGCACTGTAACTGTATCAAAAAATATCTGAAAATTGTTTCCAAAATTTGAATGAACATTTATGAGATATTTTTTGTAGAAGAGCTTCTTAGTCACGTTGAGAAATTTTTCAAGACTCGGTGCCATTCCTTTCTGTCTCTCTCACACACACACACACACACACACACACACACATATATATATATATATATATAACGAAATGGAGATAAAAGCAACTCTGTAGGGAGGCATGTAAATTTGGGGGGTTCCAGAGTTAAAGCAACTGGTGTGTGGGCTGTTATTTGGGCTTCTGTCCCGCAGCGGAGGAAGAAGTTTATAAAACTGGCCATTAAGCGGCATCTGCTAGACAGCATTAGAGACATGCCTAATGGCATATCGAGTATCCGGCAAGAGGCAGGTGTTGGCACGGGATGTGTCAGTTGCTTTGTATATTTGGGAAAACGAGGGTCAGGGTTGCGGTGAATTGTTGCTCGTCGGCCTGGTGAGTATGGCGAGGTGTACGGGAAGAGGGGTAACTCTGAGTGGTACTGGCATCCTCTCAACACCCAGAAATGATGGACACTTAGTACACTTATTATGCAGGCATTTATATAACACAACCTTAATATATAAAAATATATATATATATATACTCACTATTTCCCAATCTCTCCACAAGGCAAGATGTGACACAAGGCCAGTTTTAAGGTAGAGCGTTCCAAGCCCGTAGGCTCAAGCAAAAATTGCCCATAGGCCCCGTATACACGGGGCCGGGTTTGTCTACTTCCCCAAACGAGACTCTACACTTCGGCATACACTCGCCTGGTTTCCTCTCCGCCCGGGGCAGAGAGTTCGACAAAAGGAAGAGAAAGCATATATTCTAGGTAAGAGTTGTTTTTATAGCTTATATATATATATATATATATATATATATATATATATATATATATATAGGCAGCAATCCTTCGTTTATGCATGTTTCATTAAAAACGACAGACAAGGTACTACGGTTAAGTATTATATTTCCGAGCGCTTTCGGCTATACCTTTAGCCATTATCAAGGATAATTCGATTTTTGAGCTTAATTGAGTGTGTGCATTAGTGTGTATGTCTTGCTTTAATTTTATGAATAATCTTTTAAAAATCTCTAATGACTTGTATCCCCTGTTTTTCAAAGAACCCATTTTTATTTCAAATTATTATTTTTAAATGTCCATTTTAAATGATTTATTCCGTAGAGTATAAGGTTTTTATAGCAGAATGTATCTTTTGAGAAAGGGCAAATTAAATCTAGCCCAAACTTAAATTCAGCCAAAATCAAAGTAGCTCTGATATTGAGCACTTTATCCCATAAATATAGCACACTTTAAGACTATATATATATATATATATATATATATATATATATATATATATATATATATATATATATAACAAAAAACGCACACTTAAAAATCCCTAGTCGATATTTATTTCATTGAAGTCGGCGTCAAATTTTCAGACCGATATCCTCTTGGAATTTCTATACGGATAACCAATAATTTTATTATTATTATTATTATTATTATTATTATTATATATATATATATATATATATATATATATATATATATATATATATATATATATATATATATATATATGAAGAAATATAACCTTAAAGTCTGCTATTATTTATGGGATAAAATGCTCAATATCAGAGATAGAGCGTGTGTAAATATAAAAGTGAACATAGAAGTCAACACTTAGAGGCGACAGTCTGTTTCATGCTAGATGCAATCATCGGGCCATATATATATATATATATATATATATATATATATATAATATATATATATGAGATAACGATATATATTTTTATATATCAGTTACAATTTTGGGGAAAAATAAACCCTGTCATCGGATTTTACTTAAGAGCACTCAGATTTGCAGCCTTCAATATTTACATGAAGAGGAGAAATATATTG